>CAXKWD010000005.1:133142467-133666047 GCA_964059195.1 Ectobius pallidus
AGAAACTAAACACGAAGAGAGAAAATCCACAAGCAAAACGAGATAATAAGAGATGAGAAAGAGATACTGGAGAAAATTTTAGACAAATTTTCGGTGGAAATAAGAAAGAAAGTAGATGTGAAAGGATACCACGATATTTTGTATTGAAAACACCAAAGGAAGCCTGAATTTAACGAAGAGATCAAGGAAAAAGGAAAACAAGACATAAAACAGACGAGTCATAAGTATCAGAATCTTAGCAAACGAGATAAACAAATAGAAGGTATGTAAGAGATGAGAATTGAAAATCTTAACGAAAACTATACAAGAAATACAAGTAAGAATCAGCTTGAAAAATTTTATGTCATAACCGGGATTTGAACACGGATCTTCGGCTTAACGCGCCGATGCTCTACCATTGACAACATGCCAGTACGACATCAAATTCCTCAACTGATTCAGAAGACAAGGCAGACCACTGGATGTTTCTCCGTTGAGAACACACATCCAATGGCGTCCTACATTTGCAGGTACTTTGAAACCAAGTTATATTTATATACTATTAATTAAGTGGAGGGAAAGGAAATAGACATTAAATCCATGTCTGGGATATTAATACAAGTAAGAATCAGCTTGAAAAATTTTATGTCATAACCGGGATTTGAACACGGATCTTCGGCTTAACGCGCCGATGCTCTACCATTGAGCTACCATGACAACATGCCAGTACGACATCAAATTCCTCAACTGATTCAGAAGACAAGGCAGACCACGGGAGGTTTCTCCGTCGGGAGGTTTTGATGTCGTACTGGCATGTTGTCATGGTAGCTCAATGGTAGAGCATCGGCGCGTTAAGCCGAAGATCCGTGTTCAAATCCCGGTTATGACATAAAATTTTTCAAGCTGATTCTTACTTGTATTAATATCCCAGACATGGATTTAATGTCTATTTCCTTTCCCTCCACTTAATTATACAAGAAATGTTTCTCTTCTTTAATTCTATTGCAAATTTAGTTATACCTCCTTTCTATTAATGTGCATGAGGTGAAAACAAAAAGCCAGTAAAATACTGGAAACATTCCATTAACAAAATAAATCAAACAGGAAATAATATTAAAAAAATCTAATTAATGAACGTAACACCACAAAAACTAAGCGGCGCGTAACTCTGCAATTAGTAATCTGTTTGAGCACATAGATGTCAACGTTTGACCACCTGGGAATTTTATACCTTTACATATCACTGGAACAGATGTTCCTGATGTTCAATATCTGCGGCATTTTAATGCAGTATTCTATGTCGTTACCAACTGTATCAGAAATTTACTTCATATCACAAGTTATGGGAATTAATCTATTATTTTCAACATACACTTGCTACAATATTTTGTCCTATCTGCTTGTTTTCATTAGACAGTAAAATTAGATATTTTCAAAAGTTTGTAAATTACGAAATCATTATATTTATTGCCATATGACCGGGGGCGGAAATCCATTTTCACTTATTTGATACACCACCGAACTGCACGTGTGGATTCATTTATTCAGAAAATTGCATCTTTTTTTTAACTTAGGCCTAAGGGAAAATGGCAGCATAAACATAAGACCATTTCCCTGCAGTGGAGTAAATATGATGTTATTTTAAAATTTCTGAATGGATTTAATTATTTTTTATAAGACAAAACACACTAACACAATATAACTTACCGGAGAATATCATGATTCTTATTCAATATTTTGTATCCTACATATTTAATTTTTTTAAATATTAAATATGGAAATAGTATCTGAAAGTTTATTTAAAACATGGGTAAACCTACTCATCAGAAACCACTTGGAGTAAGTTACACAACCCATTTCTTAACGAGCATTCTTAGTTAATTAACAACTCTCTGTAGCATAATCGTTAGGATAAGCGTAACTGTTCACTAGTAATTTAATTTATTTTTCACCTAAAAAAATTATCAAAATGTCAGCCTTCTACATCCAATATTATTTTAGATATACAAACATGAATATACAAAATAGGGGTCTGAAAAAAATATTGTTTAAAAACTGGCTACAAGTTTGACTTGCTTCCGTACATTCCATAGTGTTCCTGGATACACTATACTGCAAGTACATCTAATAACTAGATTACCACTACTCTTTATGGTAATATTATCTAAATTACTAACAAATACATCCGTAGCCTATTCATATGACCTAAATCGCGTTTCTGCTGATAACAGTTTCTTATTTGATGCCACAATTTCGTTTTCATAAACATGCGGAGTCCTTTTTAAATGCGTTAAATTTCCCTTATACAATAACAGTCTTACTAATAATCCAGTTGTAACATTTATATCAGGAATATACACAGCTGAGGAGAAAAAGTGTACTAATAATCCTTGCATAAGGCTGAATGTGTGCAACGCTTTACACAGCCTGGCCCCCTTGTATAAACTTCACGTAAATAATCAAGATGGCCGATGTCCGTAACAGTCGGTCGTTTCATAGACGTCTGAGATTGAATTCTGAGGCTACGCATATTCTGACCTGCTTTTTCGGAGTTATAAACATTGTTCCTTGTTTGCGGGATATATTTTCATACTTGTACCCATGATTACAGCTTTCTGAAAACAATATAATGAAATACTGAAACTAGAATTACTGTCTGCAGACGACGCATCGCTGTTTGCCTTCTGCTCCAACAGATGGCGTTCAGCAGTCCCTTCATAGCCAGGGGGCTAGTAACGTCATGAAAAGCGTGACGTGTTTGATGACGTTGACGTAAAAACCCTGTGTAAACCTCGGCAGTTACACTACGTTTATTGGTAATACGGCTTATGTAGAACTTGCACGGTGAACAACCAAACAACCGTTCAACGCAGATATAAGCAGCTTTTATTAGTAAGGCTGTAAATGTATATGCTATTCTTAAACTAGGAACTTCAGAGATGTTTCATACTGAAATCAAAGACAGGTCAATTAAAGTACTTTCTTCCATTGTGTCTAATTTTCAAGCGTAAATTCGCTGTGCTTCAGAGACAGTGTAGCTAGCCTGTGACCATAATTAGCCTATGTCAGATAACTTTAAAGCGTAATTTTGAGTGAGGGGTCAAACATTGACTCACCTCTATAGCGAGAATACTAATAGGCCTACTGTCACAAATCTCCAATGGTTATCACCAATCTGACATAGCAATGTAATGCTGAACGATTGAAATTAAATTTAAAAAAAAAAGAGACAGTGTAAACCCGTTAAATATAATAATTTTAAACATTCGAGTGTTTCTTTGTTACTTATATAGGCTATTCGTAATTTACTTGGATAATTGAAGCATTCGGAGAACTTACTAACACTGCAGTTTTGACTCGTGATCACGTAAATCCCGACTTGAAATAGTTAGTACGCCTACTACATTAAAGATTATATGGTTTAGATTAGACACTGGAGATATAAGCCTTCGAACTCATCAGTTCGTGAATCATCATCTTCTCTTGTTTAATCAAGTGGAAGGATTCAATTCCACTGTAATAGGATAACTACTAAAAATGGATTCGACAGCATTAAAATTAATCTCGATCAAATAACTCCATTAAACAGATTATGATCGGAGCGATAAGAAACTGATCTGAATTGTTATTGTTAAGGGGCTGAGAGGTAAAAAGGGCCCTATGACCTTAAGTGTTCAAGATGGAATAAATACATGTACTGTTCACCACTATTCCCAAACTATTAAAATCAATCAACTAATGAAGGGTATGTAAATGTTATTGCTTTCTCTGCTTCATACCTTCATTTATCTTTCTTAATGGTACCTACAGGCAAGGACACATTTAAGAGGGGGGGTCCTGTGGGTCGGGAACCCCCAAATATATTTTTTTAAATTATTAGCAACAACCGAATGAATATTTTGTGTCACCACTCAGGAAGAGAAGACGTTAGTAACTTATTGCCGATCAGTTTATTACCCCCACGAAACTAATTTCTAAATGCGTGCTTGCCTTTAGGCTGTGACTAGTCTGAAAATATATAATTTACTTCGTCACATATAAAAAAAAAACATTTGTGACACACCGTCAATAAATAAAATAACAAATAACAAAAGAACAATGTTGTTGTGTTAATGTTTAAAATAAAAAACATATAAAATATAAAATATTTTAGTTCACATCTAATACTCAGCCTACATAACGGGAAGATAATTCCTGGATATATGTAAGATTAATGTTAACCTTTTCACAGCTACTGACGTATAAATGCGTCGCATAAAAAATTGTATAAAAGCAGATATTAAGATTAATAGCATAATGCCTTATATAAATTGAGGATTTTTAGAATTGCAAAGGATCAAGTTATTTATTACTTAAATTGTGTGGACAATAATATTGTGTAACTTTCATATTTGTTTTATCCAATGCACTTGTCAAATCGTACCTATACGAATAGACATAAATACGGCCAAAACGATTACGTGAAGTTAACCCTGAAATCAAATAAGTTACATAATTTATTTCCATTTACAATCTAGCCGGTCCTGTCAGATCACTCAGGCCTCCATATGAATTACTATTTATAGATACTATTTGTAAGGAAACATTGTGGTATGTCAAAGAGGATTGGCACAGTACATACCGTAGCCTACACATAATAAATACAAGATACTGTACCTTTTGATAAAATATATGATTTTTAGGTTACGGACAATTTATCACGATTGCTGTATAGTTTTAGATGTGTTATACGCGTACCAATAGGATAGGTATTTGATTTATAAGGCATAAACTCAACATATAGGCTACGTAAATATAATTTTCAAAGGAAACGAAATTTATAAATAATACTGATGTAAACTTACAGTTATTGATACAATTCCATATTGTTGAATCCACACTCACCTGTAACAAATGAAATAGCTAATTAGACCTATTACGTTACAAAGAAAGCAAACAAAATAAAGCTCCACCTTACTTCTGTGCTAACGACAATATAAGTATAGTATTTTATGACCCAAACGGTATTGCTAATGGCAGTTTATAATGATATTTTACTTTGTTGTGACGTGTTTCTCCAGGTTGTGTAGGCTAAACGAGGGATGGGACATAGGCCTAAGTCATGGCGACCATTATTTTCTCAAAGTAAGGGGATGATACCATGAGATGTTGTATGTCACGAGAGATTTTGGCATCTCTAGTATATGACACACCGTTTGGTAGTATTGTGGTGGAAGGTTATACGAATAGAGACAATGATAATTTAGTTGTTAGCCAGCTTCCATGCAGCATGGATATGACAGCATTCTTACATCAAAATAATACTATCCGAGGTCAAATTGCCAGAGAATACCACAAGGAGCTGACGGAAGCTTTGGGGAATAATGTCCTTCCGTGCCGAAGGGGATTATGGGGTCTGTATGTGTCCTTCCTTGTTTCAACTACCGCAACACATTAGAGTGGCACAAAGCAATCACTATGGATGTTTATGGGTGTCTGTTTTCTTCACAATCCTACATCTAGTACCCATAATCTGCATTATATATACTTCCATACCCTGCCCATTCATTTGCACATTTCAAAATTGTAAAACGGTTCTGCATTTACATAAGAAAAAATAGTTGCCAAGACCTATGCACCATCCCTCGTACATCTATTTATTTATGTGTGTATCTGTTAACAGCTTAGCTTAAGAACGAAAGATAATATTCAAATAAAATTTCATATTTGCGGTAGATATCATATGGGGATGAAACGAAGGTTGGCGGCTATAGTCTTTCACTCTACTGTAGTTCGTCCGCTCTAAGAACCAAACCTAAAGAAAAAATAAATAATCAAGTTTGTCTCACTGTAACACTCGTAATACTCGTATTAATTATCTAAGTGTAAGACAGGAGCATTGGTTTTTGTTTACTTTAGGGCCGGTTCTTAGAATATACTAATTTACTATAACCTACTAATTTACAAGGAGATAATTTTATTATTTGGGATTTATCGAAAATGGCTCAAAAAAGTTTCTTTAAAATTTGCACACAATGTGTCCTTACACTAAGAGTTAAAAGCTATATTTGAAACTTTTTTCGCAAACATTTTCCGAAGGGTAGTTATACTTCAGTAACTCAGACTTGCTTGATGAACAATACACCTTCGCGTGAGCCCAAATTAACTGAATTTTCACTCCTTGCAATACAGCCTATTATTCTACATCAGAGTATAAAGTGAGAGTACTATTTTACACATATTTCAGGTAAAGATAAATATGCGAGTGTAACCAATCGCATTTTTTAAGGTGTTGGGTTTCCTTGTATTGTTTAAAGAGCGTCATAATACCACTGCAATTACTTGTTGGAAACATATATCCATTTGCTCTTATCTCTGTTATCCCTAGTTTCCTAAATTATATAATCACTAGTCTTTTCCATAGGACTGTAATGATTGTAGCAATAAAACCGAGGGTTCAGTGACGCCATAAATCGCATTTAATAACGAATGACATGAGACGCAGTTATATGTATGCATTAATACATTAACAAACACACGTCTGCAACACTTGAAACACATACCGTATTCCACATACACTTAAACTAAAGTATTAAGTATCGGTCGCCACGCAGAGGTTGCGTGTTACACGAAAAGTAAGTCCGTAGATTACAGGAATGTGTATGAATACCCAGTTATTGCGAGCCTCCATTACAAAAACCACATACGAATACGTGCCTTTGGATTGGTCACGTGCCCACGGCAATCCACTGCCAATACCACGGCAAACAATTAAACAATGTACTTATCTTTTTTTTCGACTTTTTAACACATCAATTATTACTAAATTGAATAAGTCGATTAGACTTTCCTGGTCTCGCTCGCAGGTTGATACCTCAGATAGGAACACTTTGAAAGCTGATTGAATTTTTCTTAAGTAATATAATTTTGACTATGAATCATGAATCACTGATCAATCCATTATAACAATATGTGGAGTTTCAACTAATTCCAACTGTCTATCGTCATACTTCTATGGTTTTATTTTATAACTTTCATTTTATCTCACCTATGTGTATTTATTAAGTGCCAGATTGGCACTTTATAAGATTGTGTGGGGCACGGGAAAATGTCTGCTCGTCTATCCGTCCTTGTGTCTGTAAGCGCGATAACTCAAATACGCTTTATCGGATTTTCATTAAACTTGGCATAACTTACCGGTACGCATTTATAACGTTTATGGGAAGAAGCCTATTGATATTGGACAAAATTGGTTGACCAGTACCGGAGTACGTCCAATATAGTGCCTATTTTATGGTAGTATATTAGGAAGACTTTATCAAATGCAAATCAGTTATCGTAACAACATATTTTTTTATGATGTTCATATACGGCTTCGGAAGTTGCAAATATTCCTTGAGGTATGCTTATCAAAGCAGACCGTTAAACTGAGCGAGGTGGCCGAGGTGGTAACGTCTTAAACTCGAATTCTGGGGGTCCCTGGTTAAATTCGTTTCCCGGTCAATTTGCTTTTTTATAAATTTATTTTTTATTTTATTTTCATGTGAGAGTGCGATTGTCAAGGTGTCACAAATCTGTATAGTTCTGCTGATGCTGGACGATGTTAATTTGATTTTTTAAAACTAGACCTTTGTTCTTCTGTAAGTCGTGCTTAATGATCAATCAGGAGCTTAACTCGGAAATCGAAAAAAGAAACTATTTTTTGCATATCATAATTGCAATTATAATTGATTAAACAAAAGAATTGTAGCACTTTGTTTCATCAGTTTACCTGATTTTATTTTTATGTAAATTCGTAAAGACTGAACACTGGAACATTTCCCTAGTTTTTATTTAATTAAAAAAGCCATGAACAACTGAACACACCCAATGGGTATATACCCGGAAGTTACTTGCGTCCGCTACAGCTGACAAATGAAGACTTGAAATTCTAAAGGGACTAATTATAAAAATGAATATTTGGAGATAATGTAAAAAAAACACACTTATCTAAGGTATGATTCTTTGGTACAAAATAATATTCTATTACTTCAAATTATAGAACAAGGGGATGGGATTTCTGAGTCAGAAGGATAATTGATAAATAGTCAGGATATGTTTCATTATGACAACATGGAAATCTGGAAAAGGTCTAAGTCCATGGCTATTTTTTAATTCTTTTTGAGAGAAGAAAATGAAATTAAAGCCATTATCAATGAACATGTGTTTTGCTGGGTAGATTTCATTAGGTCCTTCATCCCTTTGTCTAAGAGTATAAGGTTTTCAGCTTCCTTTGTTTGAAAGTATCCTATAGAACTAAGTATATTTCCAATAATAATTTTACTCGTAAATTGTGACAAAATAAAAAATCCCGATTTGTAACATTTCTCATTTTTGATACCGTAAAAAATCAAGAATTAGCTCAAAGTCCTTTGAATATAGTATCAACATCGTCTTTGAGCAGACGTCTGAAAATAACGGGAGAATTTTTGGAATGTTCAGTGCTCACTTGTAACAAAATTATGTAATCCTTCACCTCAACTTCTTTTAAACTTAATTTTATCGATTGAGCTCAACGGTACAATACAATAGAACATGATTTTTAACCCTTTCGACTTCGGTTACAGGCAGTGCTAATGGATTGTAATCGTGGGTACTGTTTGAAAATCACTCTCCACGGAGCTAGAAGAGATTATACAGAGCTCGGCGACAGGTGATACAGTAAAATGGGAGAGCTATCACATATCTAGCGATACGTAATTTTCTGCACACTTTAAGAAGAGAAAGGAAATAATAATGGATAACCTCCAGGCACGTAACTTTTTAAGACTAATAAGCTGAAAGCTGCAAAATACGACACATTTCATCCATCCGAGAGAGGATAAATCATTATGTGCAGAGATGTAGCCATTAATCCGGGCTTAAGTCTCGTAAAGCTTTTTCTGTCCAGAGATGATCCCGGGATTGTCAAGGCTCCGTGACATTACTGCCACACCAATAAAACTGATGGCGTCTTCACAACTTCCCCAAATCCCCTTAATTATCACAATAACATAACGATCGGTGTTACTTTTAGAAGAATGTTTCATATAACATTCATTAGAGTCTATATAATTTCTATAGTCGATACTTGTTTTAGCTTTTTTTTTTTTTTATTTACAAGAAGCTTTAGATGTGAAATGTGTTGCAGATAACTAGGGATATCCTTATAAAGCATTCACTGTGAGCACAATTTCGATTACCTATTTTGTAAATTAATTTCGATATTTTTGTAAGTTCATAATGAATGATGTCTGTAAGAATTAGGAAACAAATATTATTTAAAATTTAATTCTTATTGTTGACTTTATTAGTAGACGTCTTTGATAAATTAAACAAATTTAAATGAATTTATATTTTCCAACTTAAAAAAGATTGGCACTGGCATAGAGGTTAGAATTTATGGAGCAAACTATGAAAATGCCAGAGTGTTCTTGGTGAGCTTTCCTAAATTTCTTTCTGTTTGGCTTTATATGGCATAATGGCCGAGGCATCCGGTTATTATTATTATTACAATTACAATTTATTGTTCCAAATTACACGAAAAATACATACAAAAGTTGATACACCACCCGAAGAAGCAGAGCTTGTGTTCGGGGGTGGTTCAGTTCAATATATTAGAAAAACTTATACTAAACAATTACTTAAAACAATACATAATTTGGAGAAGTTTGACAAAATATTATGTATACACATATGTATGAACATATGTAAATATTATGTATGAACATGTTCTATTTACAATACAAAGGTACGAGGTAATACAATAATAATACATAACAATTTATTTGTTCAAATTTTAGTCAAAAACAAAAGAAATTAAATTCTATCCAAATTCTGAAGTTTAATATGAAAAATGTTATAACTGTAATAGTAGAAAACAGAAGTAATATTATATAAATTTTCTATTTTTAGACCTAAATTGTTTGTTGTTTAAGCTATTTAGATCAGGATGGTTGGTAATAAATGAATTGAACCGTCTTGGGCCAAAACTTTAACAGTCCTTAGCTCCAGCAGTTGTAACAATTTTTGGTTCAAGTAATAAATTAAATTGATTCCTTCGCGTGTTATATACGTGAGTTGTTGTTAACATTACGATGAAATCGCAGGCATTACGAAAATGTTGTTTAAAAATGGATTGATGGAATAGTTTCGTTCACATAAAATCATTTTTGCTGTAATTCTTCTAAAAGCTGGCTTTATATTTACTGTTTTCATTTAAAAGCGTTTAAGTTAATGTATCCAACCCGTTAATGAGGGAAACAATATTTTGTGTTTTTGTTAACCAATTAAAAATTTTAGAATAAAAAAATAAAATAAAATAAACAGTGTGAATTCGCATTATTTCGTAATTCTTTTAGGGGTTATAGGAGGCAGTAAAACTAAACTCTGCAAATATTTGTGGAATTGAATACAATTAGCGTTATCGCGTATCGCGATTTTCACGGACTTCTAAAACTCTAAAAAAACCTATTTCTAACAACGAATGTCAAAAAGCTCATATGTGTTATTCTTCTTAAAAACGATCGATTTTATCAACTGCGTTCGACAAGGAGATTCTTCCAAATATAAATGGTACAGTATTTCTAATTTCTGTGAAACTGGCACACAGTAGTGGCACACTGACTTGCGATTTCCTGCTGTGAACTGCATGGTACTTGCCCCCCACTGCTCGCCAGACACCCCCCTCGCCGTAGCCAAGTGACCACTACGTGCTGGGGATAAAGTGCCCTTACGAAGATGAATGGACCTACCTTTCGCATGTACAACCAACTCTTCTGTGTTAGTAGCATAACCCTCACATCAATCATTGGAGTTTTTTAATTAGGTCAGTAACAGTAGCGGGTTCGCTCAGTGGCTAGTTCTGTACTGTATTGTGGTCATACATAGAGCGGTTTTGGCCCACAGGAAGGAAGATTACACCTACATAATGAAAAACGGGAAACCTCCAACAAACCTTCATTAGCGAAAACACATCAGCATTATACTGGCCCCTCACAACCCATTCTTTTTGTATTAAAAAAAAAAAGGAAGAAAAAAAGAAGATAAGAAGAAAATAGTTTGACAATCCATTGCGTTGTGACGTATATATTGGCCACTTGCGGATCTTATGCGGGGTATCATGTAGCCAACAATTACAAAAAACTTTACATACAATATAATAATGTTAAGGACAACTTTCACTTCTTTCTATTCTGACTGAATCTCTACACGCTTGATGCTCTGTCAGCTCTCTCGAAAGCGATCTCAATAGGTTACCTACGTATACAATCCTCAATCATCACTTATAACTGTCATCTGAATCACTCAGAACTGCTGCTGTCAAGAGGCAAGGGTACAAATTCCATAAAATAGTATTATTTTATCTTGGTGGCGATCGAATCATCGATTACAAAATCACTAATTAGTGTGCCTCACAGTACTGCATACGACATAACATGTCTGTCAGTGAGGTAGACCATTAAAGGCAGTCAGTCATAGGAGAGAGGCTCTATCTGGGGCTGTGAACTGAACTCTGGCGTAGGTCAGTTGGTAAGAGCATTGGCACGGATAGCCAAAGGTCCAGGGTTCAAAGTCCCAATGTCAAAGGAATTTGTCTCCTATAATATTATCATCGATTACTTCAGTGCTGGCAGTGCACATCATTCCAAGACCTGGTCTTGCATCATGTTTAGCTGCCTGATGAATTATTATCATAGGTATTGCTACGAGTAACTTCGAAATCCGCCAAATTCGTTGTTGGTTATAAAATTAATTAGGGATGGGTCCTCGATACTCTCGATACTTGCATGGTATCGGCATCGAACGATACTTCAGAGAACTCGCTCGATACTTTTTCGATACTTTTGTAATTCTGCAATTCTGCAATTAAGTGAGAATGCTAGTATTTTTTAACAAAACCTTGTAAGTGGACTGTTTAAAAAACTAATTTTAGTTTTATTCTAGAGTTTAAAAATAATTATAGGCTACTGATGATATTAAATTTTGTCTCATTAAATATGCAGACTTGATTAATTTAGTTGGTATTAAGCAGTTCTCTCAAATTTTAATTTTTAATCTACCTATTTATTGAAACTGGAAATATCGAGTATCGAGGAAAAAATCATGTATCGGTATCGAGTATCGAGAAAATCTGGTATCGACCCATCCCTAAAATTAATTATTAATCAAATATTCAAATCAATCAGTTTTAAATTGTACCCAAATCTACACGTTTCGTGGAGTTTTTTCAGCCTTTAAAAGACCAGAAGGAAGTAATAAGTGTCGGTAGATATACTGATATTAAACGATCCTATATCCCTATGGCGGGTTCCTGGGTAAAACTGAACCCATTTCGCTTACGCCCCTCTTCCAAATCGCAATAAGCTTAGGGTAGCAAAGGAGACCTGCTGGAATCGGCATAAATTTAATGACGACTTATTTCTAAACAAAGCCAGGCCTCAATTTTAAATCAAAATAGTTATCGCCTCATAATATCAATTCGTTCACTAATAATTGCAGTATTTTTAATTCGCCAAAGCTTTATAATTGAGTTAACGGTGCCTTCAATATCATTTTCATTAATTAGAGACGGGAAATAATTTTACTCCGGCGTCGGGAAAGAAGCGGTAACAAAAATATTGATGAGCTGGTTCTGTGTATAAGCTAATGACATTTCCAGCTTGATGGATGTAATGAAGATTCTCCAGAGACGGCTTGCTAAATGTGAGCAGAGAACATCCCAAGCCTTCTCTCGACGACGGATGTTGTAAGGATAAAGACGGATAAGTAGTTACACGTTAAAATTGAAGCAACGAGTGAAGCATTTCTGGCACATGAAGGATCGTCTACAGAAAGAAGCCTACCAATCAGTTAATGGGCTGTGTTTGAAGACGGTTATCTTTATCTGCCCACTCCATTTAATGTAACTTCATTTACGGTTATTGTATTTCTGGAAAATAAATTGGATTAGTTACTTTGAATTTATGAACAAATGTATCATATTCCTTAAGTCTATTTCAAACACCTTAGCCCTACAAAACATCATCCTTGGACAATGGTATCAACCTGCGATACAATGGTATGCTCTTACAAGGTCTACCTCTTCCTTGATGCAAGATATGTTAAGTTATAACTAGACCTGGGATTTTAAGGCAAGTGCCTATTTTGTTTCTTATGAAATAACATGATTTTTTTAATATGTTGACATTTCATGATAAATCACTCATATTTATAGAGTTTTTTAGTGCCCTAAAATGCCTATTTGGACCTTTAGAACCCATTTTTACTATTTTAGGGTCTAAAATGCCCATTTTGTACATTTAAAATAAAATTCAACTTCTGTAACTTTTACAATCATTTAATGGACATCCCTGAATGAAGAGCAGAACAGCAGAGGATGGGGTTTTCACAGAAACTTGATTTTCCCAAACAATTGTCGCCAAAGGAATGCTGACTGACAGGGGAGGATTAGCTCAAAACAACAAGTAGCAAGTATATAGTAAGAAGGGACATAATGTGTCAATTTTTCATATAAACCAAAACTATTTTTGATAAATGTATTTTTAATTCTGTCTTAATTTTACAATTATTTCTGTTAAGAATAGGTGTACCACGTTTTTTACAGTAAAAAAAGATCACGTTACAATTGAAGAGCATATTGTAGTATTTTAAAGTCTATTTCCTATCTATTTACACATTTTAAAGCATATTTTAAGTGCCTATTTTCTCTTCTAAACGCCTATTTACTTGTTTTAAAAGCCTATTTTAGGTGCCTAAAACTAATTTTTTAGAGCCTAAAATCCCAGGTCTAGTTATAACATTTCCTGTCATACTATATTACCAAGTATAAGGTTACAAATTCGAATACATGCGTCAGTATCGCATGGAAAAAGAATTTTCTACAGGAATTTTTCTTCAGAATATTATAATTATTTTTAAGTAATGCATTAAAACGAGCTAGAAATGAAAAAAAAGTTATTTCTTTAAAACGCCTCCAAAACTGCAATTAAACAATGAAAACTTTTTTTGGAGAAAACTACAAAAATGCAGAGAAAGTGACATAAAATTCGTTTCATTTCATTCTTGATTGCATGATTGATGCTTATTTTCAATAGGAACAGAACATCATGTCAGTGTTATCAGGGGGGGGGGAATGCAATGCCAATGAAATCCAGGCCCTACATACCAGACATTCTCAATTACTTCTGAATAATCATCTGCAGCAAAGAATGTTGAGTGGCTGAATCCTGCTAAACTATAGAACGAAACCTATATGCATCGTGCTCTTGGAATAATAATAATAATAATAATAATAATAATAATAGTAATAAATAGTCACCACAAGAAACGGAATTCATGTTTCCATTATTGTGTTTTCAAGTAAAGTAGAAGTTGAAACAATAAATTATTGTTTCTGCAATATTAAGACCTTATGTAATTAATGTCATCTATGTGAAAAGTCACAACAGGCCACATCATTCGTAAGCGTACCGACTTTGTTCGCTTCAATCGATCTTAAGCGAAGATAAGAAAAATAGAGTAGCAGTAATAGGGCTGCAACTGTATAGATTCAAGAGGACAGTGCATAACATTAGAATAAATAGCCTACAACCTATTTTGCGTTTTGTGTTTACTTCCATGACTGTTAGAAGTCAGATGGTTCCGCAAAATGGACACAGCGCACTGGCAGATAGCTCTTACGGCCAATGTCACACATATAAAACAAACACACCACGTGACGAAAGACACTTGCAAGGATGTTGTCTAAGGTCAAGGAATATGTGGTGCATATAGTAATCTTTGTATTTAATTTGCAAAAGATAACTGCCAACTCTATTAAAAACCCGCAAAGGGAAAATTTATTCCTTATTCTTTCCTCTGCTGATGTGAAAAAAATTAGAACAATATGGATAATACTTATCTCGTTAAACACGGTTAAGATTAGATAAAAGTATTAAGTTGAAACAATAAATTATTGTTTCTGCAATATTAAGACCTTATGTAATTAATGTCATCTATGTGAAAAATCACAACAGGCCACATCATTCGTAAGCGTACCGACTTTGTTCGCTTCAATCGATCTTAAGCGAAGATAAGAAAAATAGAGTAGCAGTAATAGGGCTGCAACTGTATAGATTCAAGAGGACAGTGCATAACATTAGAATAAATAGCCTACAACCTATTTTGCGTTTTGTGTTTACTTCCATGACTGTTAGAAGTCAGATGGTTCCGCAAAATGGACACAGCGCACTGGCAGATAGCTCTTACGGCCAATGTCACACATATAAAACAAACACACCACGTGACGAAAGACACTTGCAAGGATGTTGTCTAAGGTCAAGGAATATGTGGTGCATATAGTAATCTTTGTATTTAATTTGCAAAAGATAACTGCCAACTCTATTAAAAACCCGCAAAGGGAAAATTTATTCCTTATTCTTTCCTCTGCTGATGTGAAAAAATTAGAACAATATGGATAATACTTATCTTGTTAAACACGGTTAAGATTAGAGAAAAGTATTAACTTGAAACATTTATTGTTTGTTCCTATCGAAGGAATAAGCTGTTAAAATGTTAATCCTATAAGGTATAAATCGGGGTTTTCATACGCTCTGGGCCAGAGTATTTTATTCTTTAAGTCGTCTACATTTAATTAGAAATTACTTATTATAAATTAAATTTGAAAAGTTATTTTAAAAGTAGTCCTCATATTACCTACAATACGTAATGATAAAAAAAAATTAGAAATACCAACTTTAAGGTGACTAATAAATATCTGTCATTTTGGGTTAACGATTGAATAATAATTTATTTAGGTAGAAATCCTACGAATTGAGGAACTGCTTTTATTTAAGCCATTAGGCCTAAATCATCCAATCTCAGTGCATAAAGCATTAGAATATACAGTAGCCAGCAGGATTCTGACGTCGGTAACATTTTTCTTTGCAAGCTAAGTACATCTGATGGAGAGGTGTTATGGATTTAAACGTGACTTCATAAACTTGCAGTTCACTTACTTGCACAACATGAATGGATAAAATCAGGCGAACAGATCCATCAATCATATTCATATGCATGTGTCACTCGTCTATAGTGGGGTTGTCATGCTTTCAATGCGACCAACAAAACAAAACATAAACAAAAAAGTATTCCACGATACGAACATAACTGAACTATAACGCCGCTATCAACCATAGCTTCCATTACATGCATGATAAGAGTACCAAATCACGTTCACCTGATCGACAGCGCTCAAAACTGGGTAATTACATTTATAATTAAAGCTAATCGATCCTAACTGGAGGAATACGTTCTATGCTTATTTTAACACATTTGCGCTGCTATGCCAATTCCATGCTTAATTTGATTTATCGAAATTAAGCGAAGCAAGCAGGCGAATCCCTGTAAAATTATACTCTAAAATTTCTCAGAAAGCTTATGATAACGTATTTCGCAGACTTTGTTAACTTGTTCTTTGTACTTTTACTAGTTGAATACTAGCTGATTACTGTCTTTCATCGGGTAAAAAATATTCTGCACATTACCCAGACACACCACGAGAAAGTGACTTTTTGTGTTTTGATGATTTTTGTGGGACACTTTTGTGAACATAATCTAAAAAATGGACTTATACATAATATTTTACTTTTTCTCTCTGGGGTGTGTATATACAGATTGTTATTTTGGTATCTCGCTAGATCGCTGGGCTACAAGTAGTCTTGCGGCATATAATCTCTACAGCAGATGATATTTCTCTGACTCTGTAGAATGATTAATACACCTATCTCTGGGCATTTTGTTTTTTTTTTTCTGTTGAAAACAACAATCGATTTGACGTTTTGGCCATATTAACGTTAAATAGCGGCAAGGAAGATACCGGCTATTACCGCGAGTCATTAAAATAGCCACCATCCATGAAACGGTGAAACATTTTGGAACGGCTTTAGTCCTACATTCTTTCCGAGTATAAGAACTATGTTGATGCAAAATTTCAACTCTTTAAGTTGTGAAGTTTTACTTGAAAGAGCAACAGACAGCGCACAGGAACCACAAGATTTTTATACATATAAGTCTAGTAGGTATATATATATATATATATATATATATATATATATACATACATATGCTATATAATTTTTCTTTATTGTGATACTGTTCCTGAGATAAGAAAAACACACCAACTCAGGTCTATCTTTTATGAAAACAGAACTGATCACAAAAGTCATCATTACAGTAAGCCATTTGATGATTTTGCATAATTAATTTAATGGAAAGTCTTATAAATCCTCACACATGATAAGTGTTTATTAGGTAAAAATAGTTAAAACAAAGAATTTTGGGCGTTTCTTTCTTTCTTTCTTTCTTTTGGTTTATTTATTTATTTTTCGTTTTGTTATAGGGGGAAGGTACTCGTACTTTCTGCTATTTTTTGGTAAATTTTATTAGTTTTTTCCCCCTAATTGAAGGTTTTAACAAGGCTTCATAAGCTTCTCTTATAGGCTTTCGGATGCTCTAATAGTTTCTGTCGAATCGGAGAGAAGTTGTTCAGTTTAAGAATCTTTACTAGTAGATAACAGATAATAAGTTTCACTGGATGTGAAGAAAAGGTTTTCCATGTGTACCAACTTAAAAAAGTTATTTGAATAAAGAAGATTATTCTTTACATGGGAATTTATTTAAGTTGATGTAACAATACCAGTATCGCAATTGTATGCCCCACGTACAAAATATAAAGGAATAGTTATTCATTGTATGGAAATGCGATAAAGTCTTCTATAACGGATAAAATCCCTTCAACTTTTAACGACAGGAAGCAGACTGTTTCTTTCCGTATAACAAGATATTCTGCTTATAACAAGTTCGAACCACTTTCAACCTGCCAATCACATTCTTATTTTGAAGCGTTCAGTGGATCTTGTCGTAGGCATCTGAATGCCGTACAGGACGTAGTGAACCGTCAACTTGAAATTCTTCAGAGATTTCAAAATCAGAACATTTTTTCTTGAATTAGCTTATTTCGAAATAAATTCTAAAGGAAAAAATGAGATGAGGGTTCGGACTGTAGCGTATTTACTCGTAGTTACTGTGAGAAATCATCCTTAAAATATCCCGTAGAGTTCGCGTTCTGCGTTATGTTTAATAATCACGACCCAACATACTAAATACATTATTTTTAATGCCCAAAACATAATTGTTTGTTCACACTTGAATATAGGCTTATTTGCACACTTATGTGGAAAACTATATGAGTTAGGTGTTAATGTAAAAATAAAAATATAAATGGTGAAAGGGATATAACTCTGCTGATTTTAACAGGTTAATCTTTCGGTAGGAATCAAGCAAAAAAAATTCAAATACCATTTTTCTCCCAGGCGAGTACTACTCTCACGGGGAAAAAAATTATCTGTAAATTTTAACCGTAATCGACAAGTCCATTCCATTAAGAGGTTGAAATTCGCGTTCTGCGTTATGTTAAATAATCAAGACCCAACTTACTAAATACATTATTTTTAATGCCCAAAACATAACTGTTTGTTCACATTTGAATATAGGCTTGTTTGCATACTTATGTGGAAAAATATATGAGTTAGGTGATAATATAAAAGTATAAATATAAATGGTGAAAGGGATATAACTCTGCTGATTTTAACAGGTTATTCTTCGGTAGGAATCAAACAAAAAATTCAAATACCATATTTCTCCCAGGCGAGTACCTCTCTCAGGGGAAAAAAAAATTATTTGTAAACTTTAACCGTAATCGAAAAGTCTTCTCAGTTCTGTTCATTTTTTTTTCACATGTGCAGAGGAAAGACTAGGGGATAATTTTTCCATCTGCGTTTTCAACAAACTTAGCAGTTTTCATGCAAATTAAATACAAATATTATTACTGGACCACATAAATCCGCGATATAAGACTTCGCAGCGGGTGTTTTCAGTGAGTTGTTATCCATTTTTATATATTATGTGACGGAGATCATCGCCACGCGGAACAAGTTATCTGGCAGTGCGTTGCTCAGTTCCACGGGACCTTCCAATCTAATTTTATTATATAAAAAAAAATAAACGTAATTATAATACGCAAAATAATTTTTAAATGTATATTACTATGATCTATTGTTTCCTTCAATCTGTACAATTGCACCGCTTCCACCCTGTGCGTGTGTGTATATGTGTGTATGTATGTATGTATGTATGTATGTATGTATGTATGTATGTATATGTGCATGTATGTATATTTGTATGTATGCATATATATATATATATATATATACATATATATATACACACATATATATATATATATACACACACATTGTGATTCGAAGGGTTATATAAAACTTACACATAATGCTCTTGATATGGCCCCAAAAGAACAAATCCATGGCATAAAATGGAATAAAATAAAATGGAATCCTTGTCACCCGTCTCAGATTTATGATCACCAATGGTGACCTGGTGACCGGAAAATTTGTGCCCTGCTGTATAAAATCATATGATAAAAAACATACACAGTCATATGATGCTGTACAGTCGAGTACACGGAAACTTTCTCTAGTTTCTTCTAGTTTTTTTTTTAAGTTGGCACTGAATCTCCTTAAAATCAGTGTTCCACACCAACCCTTGGTAAGCCATTCTCTCATCGGTAAGAATTCAAGTCCCCATGCATTAAGAACAACGCTCAGGACTAGGTGTGCGTTGAAAAGGGGTGGAGTATGGAAACATTTCATTGAAGTGGCTGGAAGGTGTTCGTCACAATGAATGCCCAACCGGCCTCTGGATGAGTCCGATTCGTATTGGTTTGTTGTCAAAAGTCTAGCACTCAAGCATTTATCTATGTACACAAGTCGGTTCCAGGTTCAAAAGCGAAGGAGTGGGGGAATAAGACAAACGTTAAGTGGACGGTTAACCTCTCCTGCGTATCCACCTATGCGGAAAAATGGATAGGCGCAGGGATGGAAGTGGGCGTGGCTGAGCCGGTTATGTATTCACTTACAAACATACACCATCGCGCACTATACTGGAAAGATTCCGTGCACTCGACTGTACATATGAAACAAAGCAAAAAATAGTTACCGTAAACACTTCCTCGATTCTCCAATTACGCATTAACCAGTTTTGTATCTTAATATACGTTTACAGTTCGTGATAGTGAAGAACTAAAGATGAAAATCCCGACATTTAACAAAATACACAAAATGCTACAACAGTCTTTCCATATTTTTTCTGCATTAAGAACGGCCCCGAGGGAAAAAGTTACTCTCTGTTTCAGTAAATAACATAAATTATTCATTCTAAAATGACTACAGTATCACATGAGGTAAGTCTACCCCAGGTCTGTAAGTTCATTCATATTTTAGCAGTGTATTTGAGGATCCGGTTATAAATAAATTATAAATGAACACACAATAACTTAAAAGAGTTGGTAGACTCATACCCACGTTATTGTCATGTAAACTTAAACCTTTCAACATAAAAAGGCAGTAACGTTTCATTTTACTGCTCAATTATTGTAACATGAATATTAATTTTGTTATTAATACCAATCAGTAGAAGAGAAATTCAAGTTTTTACCCCTCTCAATATTTAATTATATAAAGTGCACAATTTATTATAATTATTATAGTTATTATATGTAGTTAGAGCTACAACTTAACGCAAGTAGACGAAAAAGGGTTTATATTAAATAAAAATGGAACAAAATAACTTATTACCAGTACTGCCTACTGAGAAGAACTAATGTTCGAAAGCAAAAAAGAAAAATAATATAAAGAGAATACCCCTTCAAAAATAGTTACAAAGAAAAAAATACGCGTAGAGACAAATAAAATAGACATTTCAGAAGGAACTAAAAACACAGCTTAGAAACTTTGTAAAATGCTAGAAAAGACGAGCCCGGAAAAAAATTGTTCAGGGATTTAAATTAACATAACTACTGTAAGGGATTTCTGAATAATTATTATACAATCTTATACCTAAATTTGCAATGTGTTATAATAAACCTCTCACAGCATTATATCTTGGTAATTAAAATTATTACTGCATTACACTGCCTCGCACGATGGTTGTGAGGCCACGCTAAGCTCTCCCCCTTTTTATAAAAGTTAATAGCATATAAGCGAAAGTTTATTTACAAAAAATTAAATTCTGAAATATAAAATTTGTTGAATACAGTAACAGTTCAACTGGGATTTCTAACATTTCTTTCAAGAGAAACTCAAGTTAACTAACATATATTTTACTATTCTGAACAGATATAAATTAATTACGTACACATATAAATTCAAGCTTCCTTAGGTAAGTGACTGTAACACTTGAAACGTATCACTTGGATAAATCGTATTGCCTCGAACAAAACTCGGATAAGTGAGAGCTTCTTGTAACCCTAACATTTGCTGTTAAGTAAAAGCATACGATAGACATAAATTGGCCTGGATTTCACATTAAGTTGTAAGTCCCCTCTGCAGACATTCATTTTCACATTATAAATATTACAGAAAGGGTCAAGGTCCCCAAATACTCTACTATTCATCACTGGTGGGATCACCAGCCACCAAGCTATAGAGACTGCCTCTCCCTACAACCATGGTATAGAGCTGAGGACACATCGAGTTGGAGTTGTTAGGTGACTGGGGCTAGGCTAGGTTCTGTAGAGTTGTCAGCCATATCATGGCCAATTCCCCACAGTCTTACCAAGGACTGACGTTGCAGTGGCCAAAATCTTGAGTCCTCACATTCACACTAGGGTGGGCATGACGATCAGGAGATATTACTTCAAAACAAACGCTAACAAAGTTTTAAAATTCCGTTTTATATGAATTTAGATGACGAAGTAACGTGAAAGTATGTAGAGTGGAGAATCCGCCTTCATAAATTGAGAAAAACAATAAAAACTTCAGTCAGTTTTGCATACAGGTCTACCGTAAGTAAAATGCACAGGCGACGCGCTTATACATAAGAAGAAAACTAGGAATGAAATTATATTTTAAAAAATCATAAAATTGAAGGGGACATTATATTCAAGAAAGAAATAATTTGGAATTACTTGTTTACATTCTCAAAGGCTGCCCAGTAAGTGTACGTAATTTATACTAACAATCGGTGTACACAGATTAGCCATACATACATTTTTATAAAGATACTATGACACTCAAGATGTTAGATTTACAAATAGCTACAAGTAAGCTACTGTTGGCTCTGGAGCTTGGATGTTGCTCTTTCCCCAGAGAACTACCATAAACGGGCCGCGAAAACTTTTTTAGAAGTTTAAGCTGACGTTAATAAATAATGAAACCTTTTCCAAATGTTTAAAGCCTCTACGCAGAAAATCCTTTCGCTTAATTAATTATGAACGGATAGTCACTGCATAAACTTTCGCTTTTTACTCAAGCTTTTAGAAGCTTTCCATTTCTGCTAGAACTAGGCCTACTTGTATGATCGTGAAATAGATATCCGAAAAATCTATGAATATTGTTATTTATCAGCACTCAGTATCAGAAAATCTTTTTCCAACGAGCTACTGAGGCGCAGATTATTTTCCTACATGTTAATAAGTTTGTTCCTTTCCATCAATTAATGGTTTAGAAGTTCATTCATGAAAACGTCCTCGAATCATACTTCTTGTGATTTATTTCAACTCCGATGAAACCAAATTTTACATTTAGGCTAGTTAAGAGAGTAGTTACAAATAGCTGCTTCTTCTTCTTCTTTTTTTTTTTATTTATTATTATTTACCAAACATACTTTTGGATTACACAGAACTTAATGCTTGCCTAGGCCTATTGATTTTTAAATCAAACATACTTTTGGATTACATAGAACTTAATGATATTACTGAGTAGGCCTATTGTATTAAAACTACAAATTTTCAATACTTTTTGTAAAACACCTAACGAAATAGAAAGTTCTATATTTCATAACTGGCTGCAATATGCAAAGACTAAAATGAATTAAGTAAATTAATTAGGCTTCGAGAGAAAGAGAAAAATAATATATTAACTGGTCGATGACATCCACGGAAAGGATAGAATGTCCTGGCTAAGGCTAGGCTAACTATTCCGTGAGAAATAAGAATTTTAAAAATTAACTGATTAATGGTTACAAAAATAAATAAGTTGTCTACACTGGAAGTCTGACTTAGAGACGTACATTTCGATACATAAAAAAGTGAAATTTTCATAGCTTGGTAACATCTCCACAGAACTGGACAAGGTGATCACTGATCAGAGGGGAATCAACAGAATTTCAGGCCAAATATGGAAAGTCTTAACTACTCTGATATAATGACCAATTCGATTAGTAATGAAGGTACTTACACATCGCATGTGTTCTAATGTACGGTACTTAACTTAAGAATCACGTTCATCTGTTCCAAAGTTAATTCATGTTTGTACAAAGGACTCCACATGTGATTATGTACCCGTACAGAGAGTAACAGTATCTGGCAAATGTACAAGATAATTTTATGGAAACAATCAACATGTTCAGAAGCAATTAGTCTTACAAATAATCCCGCATTACTGGTTATTTCCATAAACGAGGGGTTCGGAACAGAGGCAGTAGAAACTAATCTCTACTCATTACTCACTGAACAGACTTAGTAACGCGTTCACATTTTCCACTGCCCGATGCAATGAACGGAATCTATAGTCTTCACACTCCATCTCGGTTGCAAGCGCTGCATGGTGGTGATCAGTAGCGAATATTAAAAGCAAGGTAAGCAATGCTTGCTCTAATTTGTATGTATGTGTTTTTAAATTATATTTAATTCCGCCAGCGTTTACTTTCTGGTTCTGAAATAATATAATTAGGGATGGGTCGATACCAGATTTTCTCGATACTCGATACCGATACATGACTTTTTCCTCGATACTCGATACCGTCAACATTTCCAGTTTCAATAAATAGGTACATTAAAAATTAAATTTGAGAGAACTAAACTAAATTAATTAATGTGTGCATATTTAATGAGACAAAATTCAATATCATCAGTAGCCTATAATTATTTTTAAACTCTACATTATTTAAAACTAAAATTAGTTTTTGAAACAGTCCACTTACAAGTTTTTTTAAAAATTACTATATTTAGTGGACTACTAAAAGCAGAAAGAGATACAGCATTTCCTTAAATTGCAGGATTACCCAAGTATCGAAAAAGTACCGAGCTAGTTTTCTTTAGTATCGCTCGATGCCGATACCATGCAAGTATCGAGGGTATCGAGGTATCGAAAGTATCGAGGACCCATCCCTTAATATAATGATAGTTAAAACATGCCGAGAAGTCCAAAAATGTATGTACATTTTCGAGACAATAATATATTGCCGCCATAATTCAAATTAAATAAATGCTACTGATGTTCTTATACATTTATGACCCCTTTATATCTACAGATTAGAATGCCTGCAACAAAGGCGCAAGCTAGACTTGCCGAGGACTATTCCGCATTTAAAATGAGGTTTAAATTGGAGGTTTGTGAGACAAGTCTAATAAAGCAAACAATGGTTTCGCCTGTGCAAGACCGCATTTAAACACAGTTCTAGACCAGTTTTCCAGGAGAGAATCGTTTTGTTGATCCAGCAGTGGGATAATTCTATCTGCAAGTTCCAGTGTTCACAAGTCATATTTCTCTATTAATTTGACAAATATACGGTTATTGCTAGAAGAAGACAATGTATTATGTTTGATGATGATTGTTCAAGATCGGTAAATCATATAATTAATCGAAGGTTATCGGTGACCACTCAAGCAAGCGACTTCGTTGAAGAGATTCAGCTCACAAAACTATTTTTTTTTCGAAGTTGGGGATTAGGTTTGTTAATACTTTGGAGGTAGGGCTACTTAAACAGGCAGCAGAACCACTACAAAAGCTGCAACGGTATTTGATCCGCGTTGGATTGATTAGCAGCGAGAGGGCCTTATGAATGGGGGTTGTGTTGCCCCTTGGGGCTTCCTGTGCCATTGATCCAGTCCGGTCGCTCGTTGGCGTTCAAGTAGGGAGAAGAGTATACAGAACCATGACATGTATTCTCGCAACCCCGCCTACTGTGACACGAGACAGGCAATGCAGCCAACACGAAAAAACAAAATATCACCAAAAAATATGCTACAAAATCATCATATTGAGTGTCGATAAGGTCGCTGAACCCTTTGAACAAATTCGCAATGTGTTGATTGATTAATGCTCTTTGCCAACTCAGACTTATTTAGAATTCTCTTTACATAATCATCTAGACCTTTCGGATGCACAATTGTCATCAGGATCTAAGACGACACTTTTGAAACAAATTGAGATAATTCATCACTCATTTTTAGAATTTCACAAGTTCCTGAAATTATCTCAGCGGAGTTTAATGGATTCCAATGGCCATTTCTATTAATTGTCCATACCCAAACATCCATTTACTTTTTTATGTCTACTTTAGGATAAAGAAAATAACTATTACTGCACTTATAGTCGCAGCACGTGCACAGAATATTGTGAATCATTTAATTGGAACTATAACACAAAATAGGTCAAAATATTTGATGTAGGCAATATTGTAAATTATCTTACAGATGACCATATATGATAAAAGATTTGATCATATTCTGTGACAGAAACATGAGTGTAATATAGGCCTAATATTTATGACATACTTCGCTATCCTCCGTAGTGATTTGAGTGAATTGAAAACATTGTTTGACACTAACGGACTTCTCTTACACGAAAATAAAACAAAGTTATTGCTTTTCTGGAAGCAGGAAAACTGTCAAAATGCTTGGTATTATCGTTTTCAATACTCTAATATAGGAGAAACATGCAGATTTTATCAGCAAGGAGTTACCTGAAATATCAAATGAAATTCGAAATTATAACGAATTTTTCTTTTTTTCTCTCTTTCGTAGTTTTGCCTCTCCCTTTTAGGGACCTTTATGCGGCCCGCGCCGCCTGGGCCTTACCGGGCCGCGACTTGTATAATGAATTTAAGAATTATTATTTTGGATTTCGAAAGTGCATGCGTTGCAAAATATGTTAGAAGCACAAATTTTGCTTACTTTTATAGTATTTTACAATGCTGCACTCTTATTATGGCATAATAATTATGCGTACAGACTATTTATTTTACAACAACAAAAAGTATTAGAATACTCCACCACACATTCCCCAACTGGTCATTGCAAATATAAATTATAATTAAGCAAGAGGAAATTACATACTCATTAGTTAATGCACTTAGAATGTTTTATTATACTGTACATGAAGCACAATTGATATCGGATACCTCCCAGACGCTTACACCAACTCAAGACACAAGGCAATATTGTGTGGACATTGCACTATTACTTAGCACAATTTTCGCATAGTTGAAATGGGATGTGTAAATAGATGTATAGTAAGTTATCTACGTGAACATAAACTGAGAGTGTTCTTAGAGAGCGTGCTTAGCAAAATATTCGAACCTAAGAGAGATAAAAAAGGGGACTGGAGAAAACTGCATAACGACGAGTTTCATAACCTGTACTCTTCATCGAATATAATAATGGTAATTAAATGGGATGGACATATTGCGCGCATGGAGAAAGAGACATATCTAAAAAAAATATCGATAGGGAGACTCGAAGGGACGACACCAGTTGGAAGACCTAGACGTAGGTGGGGGGACAATATTAGAATATACTTAAGTGAACTAGGATTTGCGAGGGATGGTTGGATGGAGTTAGCACAGAATAAGGTTGAATGGCTGGCTCATGCAAGCGCGGCAATGAACCTCCGGGTTCCATAAAACAGATATTAATTTAGCTTGCTTAGGAATTATATATTACCACTGAGTAAGTAAGTAAATAAGTAAGTATTTACCTAATGATGTAGAAATGTAAAGAGAAAGTGCCAGTAGAAATGTAGGCTACCAGTAGTTAAAAATATTTAGATACGTAGGCGTGATTTTTAGGATTTGCCATTCTAATGAGCATTAACTCAGTTATTCCCTGTTTTGCATGAGGCCATTGCCCTTAAGGGACTCTCAGGCTATTCATTCATAAGAAGTAACGAGAAATATTATGAACTAAGACAACAATTTGTTTTGAATTTTCAAGACAAGGACAAACCAAAACCTTGAACAATGAAGCAAATATGTTCTCTTATCACATTATTGGATTAAGAAACGAGAAAATTGAATAAATAGTGTCTTGAATGTAAATCTACGACACGGGCCCCCCGAGCTTAAAGCCCCTCCCGGAGGACTCCGTGCTCAGGATTTTTACGTCCTGAAAAACCCATCGAGTATTCTATTTAACAACATTTTAGTTTAACATAGGCATAGTATTCTTTTAATGACACGTAATTGTCTATTCAGTTTGGGATAAATAATTAAATAATAAACTTTAGCATTATCTTGGCGTTGAGAATATCATAACATCTTACTACAGATCTGAAACGAAATCCACGGTGCTACACGGCAACATCTTATTGCGGGGACAGAGCCTACATTCGACACTACATCATATATTTCCAACTACCTACCCTGCCCCCCCCCCCTTCCGGACGGCCATGATTTCATATGTAGTTATGTCGGCACTACTACATATGAAATCCCGCAATGTATGTGAGCTAAGCTAAACTAACTTAGCTTAGCTCTTGGTCGACAACTGGCATTAAAAGTTCTCTCAGCCAGCTATTCAAATTCTTATGAAAATATGAGTTAATTGGATGTTACATTCAATCTTAATAAAAATATATACTTAACGAAAAGTGACTCCCCTAACACCAAATTAAAATGGAAGCATCACTAGGAAAAAACGCTGTCCTCTTAAATTCTTAAGCAAGAAAGAAAAAAGAAAGAGGAAATAAATAAATAAAGCTACAACAAAAGAAGTGTATAACAGCGATTTATATAAATTTCTTTAAGTAGGCCTAAGTAAGTAAGTAATTTACTGTCACAAACATTTACAAAATAGCTTAAAATGTGGTACCAAATTAATTTTCGTAAAAGTAATTTTAAAAGAATATAAATTCAATATGTGTTAAAAATAGGCCTACAATTAAAATGTGTTCATTAACATTTTCATTAAAATAATAAAATAAAAGCACGATAAATTCATTTACAGATTTCTAACAATAATAGTTTGCTTACAATGAAAGCAATTCCAAAGTCTAACAAACAAGTCCCTACTGGTGTACACCACAAAATGAAAATAAAATACAACTTCAAACTAATTCTTCAATTCAACTTGGACAGTAGAATGTAGAAGAGTAATAATGAATTTTAAATAGTCTTCTGTTAAGGCAGTTGAAAAGAAATGGTTTGTTATTCCTGCAAATGAAGTCTTTATGCTTTAACTTCAGAAGCTGTCGAAGTTTCTTTTACCAGCCGGTAGTAGATGTTGTTTTTCCGTAGCCATACATGTTAAAAGAGTAATTTAACTTACAAAGGGGGGAGGGTTCCAAGAGAAAATCATTATCGCACAGGAAGGGCTGCAGAATTCCCCTGGAGGCAGCAATATGAAAGATAAAATTTGTTTCAATGACGCGATCTTACACAGTTTTTAACTACTGTAGGTCAAAGTTAAAAGAGGAGAAAATTAAATTTTGAAGCTGAAAAACATGCGTCCCTAACTTTAACACGCTAAATCATAAACAGCAAACACTTTAGAAGGTTACACAGAGGAAAAGCGAGCTGAATCTTATTGACTAACGCATCAAAGATGATTATGAAGTTAACACCGACAAATAACCTTTTAATGCCCAACATGAATAACTCGTTAAAAGTTATGATCTAGTAAGAGAACAGTTGGCAGTAGCTTTTTTTTCCAAGTTCACGGGTTCGATCCCATCGCAGTCGAACTATAGGTCTAATTGAACTGCGTTTAAGTTCCTTTGTAAATATGGTCCTATGTAAATATGTATAAATGACGTGTCCAATATCAATTGTCTTGTTCTTACGGACGAAATAAATCTATTCTATATGCTTAAATGCGACAGCCCTATGTCTATAGATGTACAGGCATATAAAATAGTATCAGCATGCAACCATCATTAAATAACTATAACCATAAAGCATAAACAAACAGAATAAAGAAAACAAGCAAAACCTACTGTCAATGTTGGATTAACTGCAATATTTCATAGTTTGTCAGTAAACTGAGTATGTGTATGATCCCTTAGGCCTACTTAAAATTTTAATTTACACTAAATTTTTACAGTTTTATTAACTTCATTTTCGTAAGTATTAACATTATTTTCACATTATTCACATTATTTCCACCTACATGACGGAATTTTCCAAACATCTTATTGCCGGTTTCTTAAATTATGTTCAAGTTTAACAGCTCATTATCCATATAAACATTATTGTACGGGTTCGAGTATGCTTGACTTATTTACATAATTACTCAGATTATCCCAACTTTCGGATTATCAGCTTTCTTCTCTGTAGGCCTACGACTGTTAGTCAATCTTATTTAATGAACAAGAGTTCGTATTCTAAATTTGTATATTCTGGAGAATATTTTGACGCTGTAATTCATTTTAATTTACTTTGAGAAAAAACTATTAATTAAATTAAGGGGAGATAGTGGCAGAAATCATGAAAATATCACAAAACTTCATTTCTTTATTTTTAAATACATCATATCATTGGGAAGATTATCTTATCTTTCTTTAGTTATTAGATGGCACAACATGTCATATACCATTTTACAGCTTAAAATCAACGGTTTGTTTAAAATGTTTTTTACGGACATTACCTTATCATATGCTTTCATATCTACCGACTGAAATATGCAAAAAATTGTTATCTATCACGAAAAACAATGATATTCCAAATGTATATTCTAAAAAATTAGATATTTTAGCTGTTAATTGGAGCAAAGATCTACTTCGTAACGACGCCTGGTGAGCGTGTTTATGCTACACGCAGTACACCTGAGCCGGAGAAGTTGCTGAGTGGATTCAGGCGATACTTTCTGTTGGGCAAATAATTCACTAATGCTTTTCATTACTTTACATTAATAAACAAATATATTTTGCGGACTTTACCTTAGCAGATGCGAAAAAAAGCATATGCTTTCATATCTACCGACTGAAATATGCAAAAAATCGTTATCTATCACGAGAAATAATGATATTAAAAATCTATATTCTAAAAAAATAGATATTTCTTCTTTTGCATATCCCTCGCTTATAGTGTGCGCAGCAGTGAACTAACTATATAATACAGTTCGGAGAGAACTTTTCTCAACCTTAGCATTGTGTCTTCCTGGCCAGATGACGCAATGTTCCCGGAGTATCCGGGGTTCGAGAGGCTCTGGATGCTTGTGGGCTGACGGGGCATGAAAGAGCCTCTCGAATAATAATAGTAAGGTATTTTGTTCTTACTCACATTAAATGTTTGTATTTTGCCGTTTTCTGACATTTAAAACTTTGATGATTTAGGTAGGCCTATGTTTTTCAGGAACTACGAGAAGGATTTTGATGAAATTTTGCACACCTGTTTCTAGAAACAGCTTGCACATTTAAGTGGAACAGAATTTTAGTGTAAAGAATATAAACAATATTATGATTGAAAGATAATGGAAAAATTTGTAAATAAAAAATTGTCAAATTAAAAAAATCACAGAGAATAATTGAAACAATGTGTCACAAAGTTACTGCACTTAAATGTGTCCCTATTAGTGTAGATTATTTTTATGTGGAGAGAATCGAACATTTTTATTGGTCGTACGAAAAATGTGTACCGAAAGATAGAAATACAAAAAAAATTCAAAATTTCATTACACCAATAACAAATCATTTAACATTTTGTAAAAATTACGAAAAGCAGAGAAACTCTTCCTGAAAATGTGTTACAAATGTCATTAAGCTGTGTCCCAAAATGTAGGAGATATGGGATTACAAATATGTCAGTGTAAATCTCCCACCGTCTCCCCTTAAGTAAAATAGTATTTCCTACAAATTTTATTATTTGCAAATTTCCTACTTTCATTCCATCGATACTCATCTGACCCATTGAACAGAACCCAGTAGTTCACAGTACGAGACTACAAGTTCCAACCTTGGCAGAGAACACGTGGAGGGGGTTTTACATGCTTTTAGATGAGCTAGAAACATGAAATTTGGCGAACTTATAGTTTTTGGCTTATAGGCACTTGTCCCAAATTGATAGATGCAAACAAGTAAAGATGTTTGGCTGAAAAGTTAAACCACAGTTAAAAGCTGTGATGTGTTACGGTGTTCTATTATATGTGGTTAATATTATTTCCATCTGGCACTTATTTTATCGGTTACTTGATTTATTGAAATTTGAAATTATTGTGTTACTAAAATCAGTGTGTCTTATTTGGTCGCGATTGCCTTCCCACACTCAGCGTTGATTTTAAAGACGTTTTCACACAAAAATAAAATCACGCTACTTGCATCGTTTTAATGCTATTTATATTCATCACACGGGGCTCTTTCGATGGAGGTATGCAGTTTTTTAAGTTCTATTTTATCTATAGTTTGTGATTTTTTTGTAGGCGTTCATCATAATGAAGTGCATAGGCACACAGTCCTATAACTAACAAAGCTATAGATAAGGTTTTTATTCAAAGGGTATTAAACTGCGTGATTCTCTTTTGCCATTTTACGAAACCCGAAATCATGAGGTAAAATTGCTTGCGATCGATGGCATTGGAGAGGCATTGTTATGCAAACGGCGTCATTGTGCTATGCATTGGGAGAGGCTTTAAACCTTTATGCTCATTTTGTGAAACATGGTTCGAATGGTTCATAAATGTAACATAAAACAAATTGTTCCATTCTCGTTCCCCGTGGAAGAGTATGCATGAGTAAACAACAATCCATGTAGATATTTTCCATTCTGTTACTCCAATCGCATGAATTTATATATTGCTTATCACATACGATGGACAGTCGTTCACTATGTTTTTACCATAATCATATGGGACAATGATAATAGAAATATAAAACTACTCTGGTTCTGGAATAAGAGTTTTTTTTTCAATGATATATTTAAATCACCATGAATTTGGTTAATGAGTTACACACTACACGTAATACGCTGTAGAGCCTATATGAGGCCACCATGGTCGCGCCACCACATTTACAATAATAAAAACCCATGGTGGCGCGGCCATGGTTGCCTCGCGTGAAAGGGCTCTAAAAGACCCGTATTTATTTTTCAGTGTGGAATGCAGGCAAAAAATTTCTGATATATGTAAACATTTAACCAAACGGTGAAAACGTCAATCGCGTGTATTCTTTATTGAAATAAAATAACATTGCTGATTATGTATTCATTGAACCAAACTGTGAAAACGTCAGTCACGTGTACTGTTTACTGAAATTAAATAAAAACTTTGTTTTGAATCGTATAATTCATTTACATCTTACATTTATTATGTTTACTTTCATTGTGATTCCCCACATCTGGCATCGACCTTAAAGATTTTTCACGTCAAAATTGTACCCAGATTCTGAATCGAACATGAGATCGTTAAATTCGGCGAGCGACGAAACACGATGCAAAAGCAGTAGCCTATATACACGGTGTTTCAGGAAGGTCTGAGGGGATACAGAAATTTACTGTAAATAAGCTATTGAACTTACATTAATGAAACCAGTTGAGAATGAACGAGGACTGCCAGTCACCTCGACGGCCCGGGTTCAAATCCCCACCGGGTCGTAGATTTTACAGAGATCAGAACTGGGTTTTGTGTCCTCACTTCCATCCCGAGAAAGAGCCTGGCCACCCAGAGCGGTATCTTCCGGCCTAGTGTCCCTAGGCTGTAGGCCTCCTCCCTCCACGGATCTGCCCCTGGCCGGCCTCCGGGCCGAACATTTGATGAACATGGGACGTATTAAAGTGCACTGTAATATTATTTTTTGTAGATTGTTGGGCATTTTGAAACGATTTCAGGTCATATAAATATTATCCCTGCTCAATACAGTGGATCTTCATAACTTGTAGTCATTTTCTGTTACGAGATACAAAGCATATATTGGTTAGTTCAAAGAGTGTGTACAGTAGGCCTATATAATCGTAAATATATATTTCAATCGTAAACATGATTGAAATACAGTGCTTTAACAACCATCACCTAATCTCTGGTACCTGATGCATAACTTTGCGTTGGTTTTATAATGATGTGAGCAACTTTAAATCTTATTGGTTGATTTTTGCTCTTGGAGAAAGACATAACACGTCAAGTTTGGAGATAGCAAACGTTGGTGTCTACACAAAGAATAAGAGTGGTTATCCATGACCATATTAAGTTTATGTTTTCATTTTCAGTGGGCCTTTAAGCGTTATTTCGTATAGAAGGCTATCCAAATACAAATGTGTAGCGGAAGTGAACTTGGTATCTTCCTAATAACCCATAACGCTATAGCTCAAATATACGCTGGGTCCATGCCAAATTGTCTTTAAATGTCACTAACAAAAAGTCAGAGTGGCTTTTGAGCCCGCTAATAACTGTGGCGGCAAGAAAAACTCGGCCAGAAGGATTTAGTGAGCAAGTTTATTTATCTGAACTCGAGTAAACTACAGCCTGAAGAGACGTTCTCAGCATTAGTGAAAACAAAATAGGATTAAGACAAAACAGGTATTCGGCGCATATTAGAATTAGGGTGTATTTCAAGTGTACAACTAACAATAATAGATTACACCTTTCAGTTGTGAAAGTCTGATCAAAAAATTATACATCTTTGCTCCTTTCCACTCCTATTTTTACCTAGTCCTTTTCTTCCTTTTACCTGTAGAATTCGCGGATTGTAATAAAGATTTAGGAACAAAGTTCGCCGTCGCGGGTGAGTCGGTTGCATGTCTACATTTCAATCTGGAAGCCCAGCTTCGCTTCACGGCGGAATGGTGGATTTTTCAATAGTGACAAACCCTCTTCTTGGGTTCAGGGCTGTATGTTGTATGCTTCTTCTCTCTGCCATTCCAAAAACACTTTTTTTTCGGTTTCTGGGCATCGTGAAACATGTCTTCCCGGTGTTATCTCGATTTCGATTTTTTGTTACGATCACAATACTTTCTCTATAAGTACGCCTACTACGTATATGCGAGAAAGTAAAAGGAAACATGTCACAATATAAAATTCGTTGATGTGTGTACGCGCGAATACGGATACGTATTTGTATGCGTGAATGTGTGGTTCGAAATGACAAATTACCTAGATTACCGATCTTAGTTTTTGAGGCAATATAGCACACCAGCGGAATATGAAATTATCTTCAATATATCCAAACATATCAGTCCATATGCAATAACGAACATACATAAATGAAGATGAGGTACAACTCGGAAAAAATTAGGGAATTAAAAGAAAGCATGGCACGAATAGGTGGCTCGAAAATGCCGATCAGTATGTTACCTGCATTTGCATTACACTATCTGTAAAGAAATATTAATCATTTCCAAGCTATATGTAGCCTACCTGAATCCAAGTACAGTAGAAACAGATTTCTTCTACTTTGAATGCAATGTTACATTAAGAAAATTTAGTTTTTTACGATTTTCTCGACAACGGGTCAAACGAATCTGTTTAAATTTTTTTATATGAGATGGTTATACTAAGAGCTCAAAAATTCTCTGAAGGGTAGGCACCGTTCAAAGAAACTCAGTCTTGCCTGCTGAACGATAAATCTTTGTATCAAGCTGAAACAGCTTAATACGTACTCCTTGCAACACGGTCTACTATTCTATATCAGAATATGAAGCAAGAAAGATGTATTGCCAACACTTATGGTAAAGAAAGTTATGTGAATGCATTACATCAGATTTTATTTGGATTGTGCATCCTTCCGGGACGTAACACGAAGAGCTCCAACGACTTTCTTTTCGTTTTTACAAGCACTTTATATGAAGAGAATTATTTTTTTTCTTGAAAACTATTTTAACGATAGTTTACATTTTCCACAGGAACTGTATAATATGTATTTATAACATAATATTATTGCTGTATATTATAGGCTTACATAAGCTAAAACTTTTATTTGAAAATTTTCCGAATAAATTCTCTGAAGGATAATTATGATATAATTATTTCATGCACAAACTTAGATTTTAGGCCTTGCTTCAAGAATAATGCGTCTTTGAATGAGATTCAGACAACTGAATCTCCACTACTGCAAGACAGCCATGTACTGTAGCCTATATCGGAATACATTAAGGGTAGAGGAAGTTATGTTTCATATCAGATTTCTTTCATTTCAAGTTTAAATGAAAAATGAGATATAACCGTTAACTGTGCCACCTTCCCCCGACCTACCTTATTTAGAGGCAGTGAAACTCTCTAAACGAATCACACGCGTAAATAAAGCAAACCCATAGAATTTAGTTTGCAAGATTTTGTAGATATTTCAAGCACAGGATAATTTGGTTAAGTTTTTATCAGATAAGAGATATAATTGTTAACTATGCCATCTTCCCCCGATCTACCTTATTCAGAGGCAGTGAAACACTCTAAACCAGTGGTTCCCAAAATGGTGTTTCAGGGGGTCCGCAGGTGGTTTAAGAAGAAATAGGATATCCCGGAATGTTGAAGTGCTTAACTGTGTTCCCCACTACTTATCTACATGTGAAACGCCATTCTCCCACCTCACTTACTTGAAATCAAAGTTGAGAAATAAACATGAAGTTGAAAGTGACTTAATATTGAAATTATCATACAATAAACCTAACATTGCAGAGCTAATTAATCAAAAGCAACTTCACTGTTCACATTAAGGCGTAAACTCTCTTGGTTATCATTGATATTGTTATATTGTCTATTGAATTTAATAAATTTGAATCAAAGTATTTATTTAGTTTTTGTTTCAAAACCCAGAGGGTGTCCGCGAAATTTTAATTTTTTTCAAGGGGTCCGCGGATTGAAAAGTTTGGGAACCACTGCTCTAAACGAAATCACACGCGTAAATAACGCAAGCCCATAGAATTTAGTTTCAAAGATTTTGTAGATATTTCAAGCGCGGGGTAATTCGGTTAAGTTTATTTATCAGATAAATAAGGAACATTAGGCATCAGCAAATAAAATGAAATTGCTCAAGCTTATCCGACCAAAACACTCTGCTAAGCATGTTGCCAATTGACGTCCGAGACAATGATTACGGTATTGGTGATAATAGTGGTGATTGTGAATTTCCTGCCTCATTAAAGGGGCATTGTGTAGCACATAATACACCAAATCAATAGGAAATTCGCACTAGTTGTTCGAAAATTCGGTAGTGATAACGGTGGTTAATTACTTGAATGCTTGTCATAGAAGCCTTCACCCAATAGAAGAACTCTATCCGAATACGACTTTCAAACTGGTTCCATTTCTTACTTGGTTTCATCCAAGAAACTCACAGAAATTCCGCACATTCCTAAGACTCATGATTGCCATATTAATACGATTTATACTGGTACCGGTATGTATTTAGTTTATTTGAGTTAATTTCCACCGTCCAACACTTTTACGTTGTGACAATCTGCATTACTTCAGAATTTTGCCAAGCTTTCACTAGTAAATTCGCTGGCCCTTTAGATCTGTTATTTAGATCCTGTGCATTATTCAATGCGTCACGAATAGGCTCAAGTTTAATAACGGCTAGTGCTAAGCCATTCGAAAAATTATTTTTTATTAATTAATAAAAAATTCATTAAATCTGACACACATATGGCGTATTTTAAACGTCTTCAAAAATAAAAACTAATTTAGGCAAGAAAAAACTCACTAACATACAACGAAGCATACTGAAAGGAAAAATAAAGAAACAAACAACAGATGGGAGACAAAAAAAGAAATTAAGAGAGGAGGGAAGGATAAAGAAAGGAAGTAGACAAAAAGTAAGGGAGAGAATACATTTTGGATAGTTTGAACATTCATAGTGAGTAATATAGAGTAATGCTGGAAGGAAACTAGTCTATTTTCATGTAGGCTATATATATGCGAATATAATTATCTTTTATAAAGTAAGACAAATCTCTTGCAGGGACCGAGCCATGAAATTTGCCATAAAAGGAAAAAAAAAATGTTGTTTTTTGCGTATTACTTAACACCAATTCTTGGTTAATCAACGAATGCAACACATTTTAGCTTAGGTGCATTAGAATGTGACTTTTAAGGGCTCTGCGAACGTGCTGATAAACTCTTTATGTAGCAACTCTATTATTAGAACACACAGCATTTTCTGAACTGATATTTTAAATTATACCATTTTCAGGGAATCCGTGTATTTTCCAGGCTATTACTTTAAGGAAATCGTTTCTTAGGCCAATGTAAGGAACAGGACAATTTTAAAGGCAAAAATGATGTCTCAATTTTAAAGTTGTTTTTTCTCAACATCCCTCCCCCAGCAAATTTTAATATTCGATTTGCTCCTTGCGTGAAATTTTCAACAAAGCCCCTAGACGTATCAGCAAATAAAAATTACTAAATGAATTTTTAATTTGTTAAAAATGCGTCCTTATAATATACTAGCATGTGCCCGCGGCTTCGCCCGCGATAATTATTTCAAAAATTAAAAATTAAGAGCATAATAGTTAAATCATTATATTTATTAACACCTAAATCACGTGGACTACATACCACGATTAGACAGCGTCACCTGGTAAAAGCGACCTCAGATTCGAGTTCCTTGGTCCAGAAAACCCCTGTATAGTGAGTTTCGTCCAAATAAAACAATGTTTGACCATATTAGGGCTTACAACATTCAAGCGATCGCGAAAGTTTTATTTCAAGGTATGACAAAAATTGACAAAGCCAACTGTAATTGTCAAACTTCCATTTAATTTAATTCCAAACCCATCTGAAACCCACTGGCAACAATATGTTTTAATGTCAAATGTGATTCGGATTCGATAATTCTGTGTAAGAAGGGATTAAGTATTCTCAAAAACATTTGATTTTTGGCATTTAAAATCAGAATGTTTCAAAATCCTTTCTTAGTGAGCACCTACATTATGAAACGAAGGTACTGTCAAAATTCCAAGTCTCTACCTGTTATATTTTAGGCTCAACGTTGATTCCTGTCAGTCAGGACAAAGCCTTTTATATATAGAGAGAAGAGAAGAGAAGAGATAGAAAAGATTATGGTTTAAATTTAACAAAATTTGCAAAATAATGTCTACCTTTTTTTTATTAAAGAAATAGCTAATTTTATTACAATTAATAACAATTTTAGTTTGAACTATGAACATGAAATCTGCAATTTAGTTCCGAAAATTTGAGAATTTGTTCGCATGGATCTATTGCCATGGAACCCATTAAAAAATAATAAAATAATGTTGTTTCAGTATCTAATAAATTTTCAGCTCTGAAAGTTTTATGGTTTATTGTGGTAAATGTTTCCAGCGTCAGGTAAAAACTGAAGAAAATCAATTAAAAAATTAGAATTCTTAAATTTCACAGGTCGGTGCCAGTTTGGTAGAAAACTCTTTGTCATACGTGATACTAACGCACACATGAAAATCAAATTGTTTAAAACAACTCTGGAAGTTTGACATCCTGTCTACTCCTAGGGCCTATTAGTGGAGATTTCAATACTTAAGTCTAATTTAGTTACGCTTATGAGTGTACATGATTGTACCTGAATAGCCTATAATATATAGAAATTAAAACCAACGTTATTGTACTAATGATCGTCAGGTTAATTTCTACGACCAGGCAATAATTGTAAGACCCAAGAGAATTGACCAGTTGTAAACTATAAATGTTATTTCCTTCAAGCTAGGATCCCGTCATATATGTGTCAACGTTTGTTTGCTTTTAGTAATCCTTACTGGATCTTTTTGAGACATTTACACATTTAGCTATGATAGCGATTACCTATTAATCTACCTCATCTAGAAAAGTTAGAACGGAATATGTTAGCAACTGTAGCATTGCAGATAACGTAACAGCACTTCACCCTTGACATGGATAAATAAAAGGGTTTCAGATGATGATGCTGCTGGTAAAAATGCAGTCTGAATAAATAAGTAGGCACTGGTCTGCCTTATTTCAATAAAAGTACGGAATTGTAAATCGTCCCCATTAAAGTTTTAATGGTTCATAAAACGCTGTGTGACGAGTGGTGGTGCTCAAAGAGTAATAGCTCTCCAAACAGTGGCGGCATCTCCAGTATAAAATCCTTGATTTTATTTATCTATGTATTTATTTATTCCTGTAAATTGAAACATATTCCTCCCTTAAATATTCCTCAAAGATATTGTTATGACCTATAACGACATTCAAAAAACGATAAATAAATAGGCACATAATAAAAAATATAGAGGCAAATTTTGAAGAAAAAAGGATGAAAGGGCTAAGTATTCCGGTCACAAAAGCAGATTGTAGGACTTACAGGAAAGAAGTACGGTATAAATTTTACAAAGTGATTTGTTTTTAGTTTAATGAGGAAGACAATACTGTATATTGAAAATATTATATATAATAATAATAATAATAATAATAATAATATTATTATTATTATTATCATTATTAATATCATTTGTTAATCTTTTATCGAATTAGTTACCGGTCTAAAGGCTATTTCCAATTTTAATGTCTTGTTTTATTTGTTATGGTTCATTTGTTTAACCGTTCTCTGACTGAAATTGTTCATAAATATCATCCATAACTCTAAAACACTTAAGGATGAAATAAGATTCTAGAACTTGTGAGATAATAATGATGATGATAGTGATAATGAATACAATAGTAATAATAACAATAAGCTAATCCCTGCTAAAATAGTTTACGTTTTGACAGGCATCTGTCTGTAACGCTGCCTTTGGTCTGCGAAATGTAACTAGTAGGATCGACAGATTTTAAAGGTAAATGCCTTTCATTGTCATAAAAATTGTTTTATTCCACCGTAAAAAATATCTCTGCCACCATCGCCATCTATATTAGATTGTATAAACGCCAACATTTTATGGAGCATTTCCTATTACTTTTACTCCTACCATTTTTGCCTTTTGTTAAGAGATAGTTTCCTCCTCTTGTATCCAAATCAGCCTTGATTTTTTTCATGTTACGTAGAGACTTTAAATGAAATTTAAGAACTTAAAGCCATTCCACTATCAATGGTTATAAATCACTGACATAAAAACTGCCAGGACACCATTTGCACACAAGGGTCCGTAACATCCCAATATTGTAATGATTCTCGATATTTCGGCTGATAATCGTAATCATGGCACACATGTAGCGTGCCTAGCGTGTGGGTTAAAACCTGGCCGCGGTTTCAAAAAGTAAAATCCTGGGCACGAAGTCCTGCAGGAGAGATTACATAAACGGCGGGTCTCTTGTCGATTTACGACACATAAAGAACTCCAAGCATAAATTAGATAGAGTCTATGGACCAAATTCCATGGCCATATCAGGTCCAAGTAATATCTCAGATTCCTCTATTTGGTCGCCGACGAGATGGGCTTCTCACCTGTCCTGTCCTCTTTGGAAAACAAGCGTAACAAAATTGGACTTCGGTAAAGAAACCTTCACTCGGAAGCCCTAGCCTACTTATACAGTAGGCCTACTCCGTCCGCGGAGTGGACAGGATGTGATCCATAGTCTGGTAAATTTGGTTTGTCTATGAATAGGTTTCATTTCCCTTTTATTAAAATTTTATATTATACATAGGACTATTATTGTATAAAATGTAACTATGTGTTGACTTACCCTACCACATTATTAATTCTTCTTAACTACATGATGTAACCTCAAAAGATATATATTAACTGAGAAGACCTACAATAATAAAAATCAGATAAACTGATATAACAAAGTGCCAGAATGCTTTTATTTAATCAGTGATAAGTTACTTGCAATTAGATATGTATAAAATAAGATATTTTTGTAACCTATCTCCGAGTTAAGCTCCAGATCCAGATCGATAAGCAGGGCTTGTGGAAGAACATAGGCCTACTTAACATTAATTCAAACACGTATAGCCTACACTGATAAAATAAATTCTTAAAATATGTCAACATTTCACAAAATACACTGGCGAAGAACTCTACTTAATTTACGTAGGCCTAATTATTTCACAATAATATACCTTATATATTGGCACTAAATTGGGCATTATTCCGGTACCGACCAACCAATTTGGTCTAATATCAATAGACTTCTTCCCACGGACATTGTAAACGCGTATACCAAATTTCATTAAAATCCGATAAAGGGTATTTGAGTTACCGCGTGTACAGACACACGGACAGACGGACAGACATCTTCCCGTCCCCCACACAATTTCATAAAGTACCATACTGGCACTTAATAAATAATATTAAACTGATAAAAATCGGAATATCAACTTAAAAAAAGCTACACTTTACATCCTATTAGGCCTACATATTAGAGTTGATAAAGGTAGATGGTATTTTTTCTCTCATATTGTCTATGAGCCGCCGCTGCCACTGTAAGTGAAAAGCAATTTCGACATCATGGGCACATCGAGTGGCTATCTATACTACATAGTCTGTACGCTGACCTGGAATCCTAATGGAAAATTAATGAGGAAGGAACCCGAGTACCTCATTCATAATTAATGAGGAACTACCATCTTCTTTTCACTGCAATATGTAGCCCATAACAATTATTATTGGGAAGATACCACACGCACAATATTCCACCATAATGCCCTAGCTTTCATTTATAGCTAGAAATTGCTGATAATCAATTCGTAATACAGTCTTCACTGTTCGTTTTCTTTTTAGGTTAACCATTGCATTCACTTGAGATATTAATCCAAATCCAACAATACAATTTTCCCGACAAAAAGCTCTGAAGTCACAAACCATTTTTTGTTTGCAGCCATTAAATGAAAGAATCCATTGCATTGATTAAATCGTACTGATTTAGATAATAGGTTATGAAGAATCCTTCACTAGTAAGAGAGCTACAGTTTTCTTTTTAGGTTAACCATTGCATTCACTTGAGATATTAATCCAAATCCAACAATACAATTTTCCCGACAAAAAGCTCTGAAGTCACAAACCATTTTTTTTTGCAGCCATTAAATGAAAGAATCCATTGCATTGATTAAATCGCACTGATTTAGATAATAGGTTATGAAGAATCCTTCACTAGTAAGAGAGCTACAGGATGAAATGTGGAAACTCATTTTCACATGGGCTCAGAAACTGTTCAAGTCACATTTTACATAGCTTTCGGTCAAGTGGTTAGCGTTGCTGACTCCACAACTGTCGATCCAAGTTCTAATTCCGAAAAAAAAAAATTATCCTGAGATATGGAAGTCTGAGACGGAATGTTCAGGTTCAGAAAACAATAAACCATTAAAAGTCGATGGAATCGGTAAGCTAACATAGGCTATGCCGAATCGAGTAAACATTATGTAGCCTATATTAATTATATATAACTTAAATAGTTATATATATTAACTGTTATAAATTATAATGCACTATCATTAGGGGCCGTATTTTTTGGTAACAACGATAACCGCGAAATTTTATAAAACAATTTCCCTTGGCTATATTTAACTTTTATATGTTTAAAATACCAATATGAACCAAATTGAACCCACGAAATGTCGCGAAATTTACTCCATTCCGCGAAATGTGTCTATAAGCGCGAAATATGCCCCTTCTGTCCGTAAAGTGAGAAACGAGCACGAAAGTGTGCCTTAAAATCACAATATTGTGTTTTGGTGTACTGTATTTTTTATTTCTTAGCAGCATGCTTTTTTTCTGCTGTTTCTGTGGCTGTCGAAGAATTACCGATATATCGATATTTGTGATCGATTACAAAGATTGCAGAATTTACGCAAAGATTGTGTGTGACCTGGTTTGTACTGTTGAGTACACTCCTTTCCTGCTATGTCTTTGCCAAGTTAGCGATGCCTATGATCGATTACAGCAGAAGAGTGTAGAATGTTTGTTACTTGTATTCAGCAGATTTCGTATTTTATCCACAGTGGTACGGTTGGGACTTCTGTTTGCAAATGGCTATCTGTTGGTGTTCAGTAGAAACTACGATAATACGGTATTTCTCGTCATTATATTTGAACATTAACTCTAATCATGCCTAAAGAAGAAGAATATAGAAATATAGAAATGGGGGGGGGGGTGTTAGTTCATGTAAATAAAGAAGCAAAGTTTATCATTGAGCAATGTTCCCAATGTAGTATAAATAATTTATTTCACGAAATACCCACCGAAATAGAAGGAAGTTAAAACCGAAATCAGCTATTTTATTTCACCAATAAATCAGGGCCCTAACTATCATTCCTCACAAAAGTTCTGAAAATAGTGCACAAAAATTGTTCTGCTAAGAACTGCATTTATAAAAAAAAGAAGCAAGAAAAAATCTGATAGGGCATTGCAAAATATTGCAATTATAAACTACTACGATAGAAATAATTTATCCAGTAAAAATCACAAAAGATATTTCAAAATATTAACATTTTCTAAGGATATCTATTTTTAGGATTGCTATATGACGAAAAAGATAAGAAGCAAGCACAACTAATGCATCGAAGTGATAATATAGGCTCGATTCACAAGAAAACACATGTTAACATAGGCTACTAGAATTGCGAATAGCAAAGAGGTTGTACAAGAGGGAAATAGGGTTTTAATGCCAATATAGGCCTATAACTGTGTGGAAATAAAATCGTTATTATATCGAAGGAAAGATTTACCGCAGAGATTAAAATCTACGAGTGGTCAAAATCCCATAAGAACTTCCGAGGCACCTTTAATAATGTCCTATACATTTAAATGTGCAACTGCTAGTAGGGATGCAGCGTAAGAAGGTAGGCTTGTTCCGTCAATGTTATGTTGCACCAAAAGTTTAGTTCAAATCAATAATTGGGATTTAATTCTTTTACACGGCGTTTTCCATTTCACCCTTGCATGTCACTCTTACGCAGATTTCCAAATCTTAATAAATCAAGGCCTATTGCTACTACATTTTTGAAACAGTAAAGAGTGACATCAAAGCTCACAGGGACTGGCTCTCCCTATGAGTTTGGCTGAGCTAGCCCTACTGGAAGGTAGGAGGCCCTTGCCCGCAAGGGATGTTACGGGCTTATTTATTATTATTATAATATACTGTATCTTTGGAGATTGCTTCAGGTAGGTATCAAATTTAAAGAAATAATGTCAAACCTTTTCGAAATTTCATACACTCCTCGGTTATGCGGCAATTTCTCCGACAGCTGAGGATTGCACGTAGTCTATTCCTTCTTAACAGGCGGAGCCCGCTGTACTCCTCGATTCTGCCGCAATTTCTCCGACAAATGAGTATTGCACGTAGTCTAATCGTTCTTAACAGGCGGAGCTCGCTATACTCCTCGGCTTTGCGGCGATTTCTCCGACAGTTGAGTATTGCGCGTAGTCTAGTCGCTCTTAGCAGGCGGAGCTCGCTGTACTCCTCGATTCTGCAGCAATTTCTCTGACAACTGAGTATTGCACGTAGTCTTAACAGGCTGAGCTGGCTGTGCTGCAAAGGAATATAATTTCCTTTCTGACCGATAGCCCACATGATATATCTGTGGCTTGGTTCTAAAAGAGCCAATGTCAATTTCTTGCAAAAATGATATCTATGCATTATTTAGTTCGGCTAGTCTTTATCCTTCGTATAGTAAAAGTGCCAATGCCTGTTGCTATTAATACCCAATGTTTTTCACTTCGTTACTAAATTGAGACAAGGGTTTTTTCAACCACAAATAAAACAAGGAAAACTCTAAAAATTAACTGGAATATTATAAGCTGTGTACTGAAACACGGACTGGTTATTAAGCTGAATCGCACTTTGAAAAATAATATTGATTATAAGGAACAGATGGAACGTCGTAACAATGAAATCTGACCAAATGTTTACACTTGTTCAATGAAATAAAAACACATGCGCAAAAGTGCCAACTTGCTGCTATATTTTTCTAATAGTATGAGAAAAAAGGAGGTAAGATATGCACCGCGAACAGTGCCATAAAATACAGGCCTATATCTTATCTGGTGGTACGACTTGCAAGAATTATCACCAACTAACCTATATTCGCAAATTAACTTACCATACCCTACCCATAACAAATTCAACCAAATTCGACCTGAAATTGTTAACATCTTAACATGATCTTCATTCGATGATAGGTTCATAATTTATTATATTCACTCTCTGGGAATTTATAATGTGCAAAGTTATTCAATTTGTAGTATGCTGTATTAAAATATTTGGGGTTCAGACAATGGGTCTTCAACCGTTCGCTACTCAAGGGCACACTTAAGATGGGTGTTGGTCATTCGGATTCTAGTTTTACATTTAATATCCTCTGAAAACAGTTGCTCACATAAATAGGAACTTCAAAGAAGGGACTTCGTCTTAAAAGCACGCGAATACATTTGTGTAAAAGAAGCTCTATCCAAGAATTTGAAATATAAAATAAGAGACTCCATCACAATTTTTTTTTTTTTTGTTAGCACACCATTATACTGCAAATCTAGCCTATATAGGTATTTTCATTTGCATTTCAACTGGGGTATCATCAATAGCCACATTGAAGGGAGTAGGAAATCTATTAATTGATTTTTCAATTGACCTAAAGTGTAAAAACCTATCACTGAATACGGTTTTTAGTTCGGCAGCTTTTGAAGCATATTTTGCTGTGTTAGGGAGCATACATTCTGACAAACAGGGAAAGTGTGTTGTTTTCCCCTTCTGAAGTTAAGAGTTCCCATAATTTGAGTTTATTTTCAACAAATCTCCGAGGGCCGCGGTTTGAAGAACTATGGTTTAGTAGATAATGATAAGGAAATATTATTTTAGGCAACGGAACTTATGAACTTTTTTTTTTCATTCTCGTTCATACCGTTAATGCTGTATGAAACGAGTATTCGAAAGTTAACTAATAGCCCTACTCTAAGTCGTGTCAGTAATATCTTTTTTTAAATTTTAAAATTTGCATATAAATGAATGCAATTCTCGGTTTACAAATAAATAAATACGAAATACAAAGTAACTGCTAGCGATTCTAAGCGTTAAAGCGTAAAATTGGTCAGGTACCAGTCAACGTATTTTTAATGACCCAAAAATATATTTTAAAACCACCCTACTTCGATTTCATCCAACAACAAGACAGTTCCCTTTGCTTATGCTGTATATGGGATTTTAAAATCATACTTCTTTAAATATTAACTGTGCGATTCTCAAGTGTTGGACATAGGCTTTAACGTAGAGATATAGTGACACTGTAGTGAAATGCTTTATTGTCATATAATTATGTGCAAATTCAAATTGATAGTATCAAGTCTCCCAGACATCAATTCCACATTTATTGAGAATATTGTAGGGCTTCGAAATGAAAAAGTGAGACTGGAATATATGCGATTGTCATATTGATATTACAACTATGAATATTTTAAACTCTTGAAGGTACTGAAATAAAATAATATAGGTAGCCTATATCAGTAATGATTAACTTATTAAAATCAGAAAACAATAACAAACCCATTTATACTATTTAGAAAAATATACAGCATTTTTTTAAATAGAAAAATAAAACCCAATAAACATTTTTTTTTTTAAATTATATAGTCTGTAACGAGAAAATTAATTCCCGCCTCCTTAATATAGGCTCCTCGCTGTATCCGAAACAAACTTAACAGGCTATACGAACGGAAAAAAAAATTGTAGTTTTGCATGTTGGAGGGAACTTTACCGTTAATACCAACAAGACTTAGAAATATTATGGTATTTTACGCTCCATTTTAAATATTACCATTTTACATTTTCATTTTACATATTATATATAGGTCTATATATATTATTGAGTAGGCCTACATATTGTGTAACACTGTGCCTGCGCACGAAATTTCTCTCGCATTGAAAAAGTACTTCTGAAAAATCGATAGAAATATTTAAGAGTAGGCTACAAGAAATAGGGACGCAAAATCAGATTCTTTTCACTTCAGAAGTTGTTTCAAGGAAACGTTTAATATAGATGGACTAGGCTATATGTTACCTTCAGGCCACGACTGGAACCACAGATTATACACCTCTGCTATAAATTGTTTATATACAGCCAACTTATCTTTCATCGCTTCGTGAAGAGTAAAAGGATCTGCTTTCAATGACTTCGCATAGCACCAGTAGTGGAGGCATTTGCCAGCATTTTTAAACATCACACTTCGTGGTGTAAAAAAACGAATTTCCGGTTCTGATCTGCCTTTCCACGCGCCCGCGTCTGGCAGAATATAAAACTATTATCCACAGCACTTAGCACGTCCATAATTCTGTGGCCCGCTAAATGTTCTTGTCAAGTTATCTTTCATATATACAATATACTATTCAATCGAACACTCCTGTTTTCTGGTCTGTTTTGCATGCAAAGTTAATAAAGGCATCAGTCTATCTTATAAGTGGGACTCGCAAAAGTTAAAAAAAAAATTGTGGCTGCATACAAAATGTAACTTTATAAGGTTATTACTTAGTGAAAAATAGAGCAAAACTGCATGTGTGGATAATGACTCAGGCCCTAGGAAGTTCCAAATTTGTCATGCTGACAAGCTATTCGATAAGAACAATTTGTGATAAAATTAGAAAGAATTTCAATCCGGAATTACTGTCAAAGGTGTAAAGCTAACAAAATGGAAATCATATTTTTCAATAAGGAAAACTCATTAAAAAATCATACAATTTAGCAGGTAGAAGTAAAAATATTGGATTGGCAAAAAATTCAGAATTAGACAGTAATTCTTGAGCAATTAAGAAATAGAGGCCTAAATCAATTTAAATTAAAAACAACTCATTCACGATTCAGCGACTAACGAAATTCTGAGATCCCTACTCATAGTTCACCTAATACTATTTATTTCATAAATATTATAAACACTACTTCATGTAATGTCTTAGGCCTAAGTTGGAAACTGATATTTCTTCTAAAATTGGGTATTCGCCTATTTGCCAGCAGTGTGTTTTACAGAAAGAAAAATGCAGTTAAATTGTGTTCGTTCATTACTGATTCCTGTACATAAATTACATAAACAATAAATTTTAAAGTCCTTTTTCTGTTTTATATTATCTTCACTTAAATGCGTAAAAATATACACAGTTTTGAATTGGACTGTTAGGACTTCTTAATTCGTATTCCACAAGTATACTACAGTATTACAATGCACTGGAATGTATAGACTAAAAGAGATTCATTAACTCAAAATTAGGACAGAAGACAGGTTATTGATACGAAGTAATCAGACTACTGATAAAAATGTTAAATATAAAGAAATCATGAAAGGTTTGTGTTTATGCAATTCAGAAACTTTCATCTTCTCGTCTAAGACAATTATCCTGCCGGTCGTATTATATGGATGTGAGACATGGTTGCTTGCTCTTCGGGAAGAACATAATTTAACAGCATTCGACATCAGGGTGCTTAGGAAAATATTCTGAGCTAAGAGATATGAAAACGGGGACAGGAGAAAACTTCATAATGACGAATTTCAAAACCTGTAATTAAATCACGGAAGATGAAATGGGCTAGGTCGCGCGCATGGGGGAGGGAAAATATATTGACTGGGAGAGCCGAAGAGAAAAGAACACTTGGAAGACCTAAACGTAGATGGGAAGACAATATTAGAAAATATTAAAGGGAATTAGAATTTGCGATTGATGGTTGGATTTAGCACAGAATAGGGTTGAATGGCGGGCTCATGTAATGATGAACCTCGGGGTTACACAAATATACAGGGTGTTAATTAATAACACCGAAATATTTTACCTGTGTACAGAGGGGACTTAAGACAATCAACTTTTATGACGTAAAATGTGTATGCTACAGGGCATTAAAGTCATTATAATTTGGTGCTCATAAATCAATAATTACGCGAAATAGAGTTAAAATGTTCATTAAATTGACTTAATACCTTCCTAGTGATGGATAAAAACCTGACTCTTGATCAGTCGTCAACAGCTATATCATAATTTAGTGTTTCCATAATCTACAAAATTTACAGACTATCCACATGACTGGTCGCCACTGCATTAGTCTCTTTTTTATTCACAACTACTGACTACAGTGTTAACAACGAAGTTCCTTTGTTTTGCATTTTTTTCTAATGTTAGAAGTCAGTGGCGGCCATGCCCTGGGAGATTTTATGCTGTAACAGGAAAAATTGAATCCATAGAGCAAAAATCTCCTAATAAAAGTTGCTTGTCTATGTCCCCTCTATACACAGGTAAAATATTTCGGTGTTATTCATTAACACCCTGTGTAATATTCATTTAGCTTGCTTATGAATTATCTATTGCCATTGAGTGAGTAACTAAGTAACTTAAGTATAGACTGAATTAAATTTTCCATCAATTGTTTTAAAATAATGAATTGTGAAGTCAAGCTCTGAAATAGAAATTCTAATCAGATGTGGATGTGACTAGGGTCATGGCAAAATAAGCGTGACGCACAACAGGACAAGGCACGAACCTACCGTGAAACAAATGACGGAGCACTGGCGGAATGGAAACCCGCACGGCAGAAAGCAACCAGATAAAAACACCCGATAAAAATATGTAAGAACAATGGAAAAGTACCACAAAAGTACAACGCTTTTTAAAAATAAAAATATATATAAAATTAAAATTAAAAAATGCGTGATAATCTGGTATAACACCGAGTGTTATTTTATTATTGATAATATTTATTATTATTATTTATTAAGTGCCAGTACTTTATGAGATTGTGTGGTGGACGAAAAAATGTCTGTCCGTCTGTCTGTCTATCTGTCCGTCTGCCCGTGTGTCTGTACGCACCATAACTCAAATATGATTTTTTGGATTTTCATGAAACTTGGAAAACACATTTATAATGTCCATGGGAAGAACCCTATTGATATTGAACCAAATCGGTTCACCGGTACCGGAGTAATGCCCAATTTAGTGCCTATTTTAATAGATTATATTAGAAAGGCGCAATAGCTCAAATACGCTGTATCCAATTGCCACGAAACTTGGTATACCCATTTATGACGCCCATGAAAAGTGCCCTATTGAATTTGAACCTAATCTGTTGACCGGTACCGGAGTAAAACCCAATTTAGTGTATATTTTAAAGGCGCAATAATTCGAATACGTTTTTTCGGATTTTTATGAAACTACGTACACGCATTTATAATATCCATGGAAAGACGTCTATTGATATTCGACCAAATCGGTTGGCCAGTACCAGAATAATGCCCAATTTAGTGCATTTTATGTTAATATATAAGAAGTCGCGATAACTCAGATATGCTTTATTGGATTTTCTTGAAACTTTGTATACCCATTTATAATGTACATGGGAAGACGTCTACTGATATTGGACCAAATCGGTAGACCGGCACCGTAGTAAAACCCAATTTAGTGTATATTTTAAAGACGCGGTAACTCAAATACGCTTTACCGGATTTTTATGAAACTTGGTATACACATTTATAATGTCCATGGGAAGACGTCTATTGATACTGGATAAAATCGGTTGACCTGTTTCGGAGTTATGCTCAATTTAGTGCCTATTTTATGGTAATATACATATTGGAAAGAATTTATTTAAAACAATGAAAATCATTTATCTTGACAACATAACCTTTTGTTTTACTGTGATTTCTAAGGCTTTGGCAATTAAAATACAGTTAGCTATGACAACACTATTGCTTTAAATGCGCTTATCCCATAACTGACCCAGGGTGGCTGAGATGGTAACGTCTTGGCGTCACATTCTGGAGTTCCATGGCTCAAATCCCGAAACCGGCCAATTTGACTTTTCTTTTGTATTCTGCATATCATAACTGATTAAACAATACATACTGGCACTTTGTTATATCAGTTTACCTGATTTTATTATTATTATTATTATTATTATTATTATTATTATTATTATTAGGGGCGGATTTCTATGACCTAATAAATAGAATATATGCATCCATTTATGACCTAAAAAAATTAAAATATGACCAATAAAATTCAAAATATGACTTTACTGCTTTCACAATGTGTATTTTTTTAAGTTTCATTACAATTCATTTTATTAAAATATAATGTTAATTATTTAAATATCAGTAAATTCTAAAAAAATATCATTTAATGCAAAATTTACAAAATATAAGAAACTTCAAAATATCTTTAATATGCACACAAATATGCCAGAAATATGCCCTAAATATGCATATTCGTATTAAATATGCTACAATAGTTGAAAATTTCCTAAAGATGCAGTTATATGCACAATAAAAACCGTTCCGTTTTCACCAGGATGCTTGGAATCGGGTTTAAATTAGTCAGAAACATGAAATAATGCAAAGGGGAAAAATATGACATGTCATAGAAATCCGCCCCCTAGAATTTAAAACACTGTGTCACTTGGAGATCAACTGGCCCTGAACCCATAGGGTCATATAAAACTTCCTAAGTTACTTTTCAAACTGGCTTCTTTTTAATGATGCAAATTACTTGTCCGCGATGTTTTCATAGAGAATGGCTGAAAAAAGTCACAATTTGCAACTCCGACTTTATTCTTCCTTATCCGAAGTTCAAAATAAAACTGTACAATATTTTGTACTTCTATATAGAGTTCTCGCCTCATGCTTCAGCTCAGATTTCGTACATATGTTCTTTTTCGCTTCTTCCTACTTTTTTTATTTTCTTTGTTTCTTTCGTATATTTATATTTATCTCCACATAGCCTACCTGTCTTACTTAGTAAATCTTAAGACGCTCTGTTTTATAGCCGTGCAGTGTTTATTTATCTTTGATTGCTTTATTTTTTATTTTATCTGCCGTGTTTATTGATTAGACTTTTGTTACCGGAATGCTATAAACCAGCGTTTCTCAACCTATGGTCCGCGAAGATGGTGCAGATGGTCCTCAGACATAATTTAAAAAATATCATAAAGCAAGTGGAAAGTGAAGAAGTAAAATTTTTTCACATATTTCGTTATAATGACCTATAATTAATACCCCTAATATTAAGAATATATGCCTTCTTTTAAAAATGGGATGTAAAATTAGGGGTCCGTAAATTTTTTTTAGACATTTTAGAGGTCCTCGAGTTCAAAAAGGTTGAGAAACGCTGCTATAAACAATGGAAAATTCAGTCTCACTTGGAAGAACTGAGAATATATACCACTCAGTTAAACAACGTTAGTTCCGGAACAGCTATTGGATTTGTGACCGCTGCCTTCATCTCTGATATAATAATTCCTGCCAAGAGGCCCAGCGTGGTTCGGGGCTTACGCTAAGCTGTAAGTCCCCTCAGCCGATCATCATTTCCAGTTATCACATCATATCGCAGGGAACAATGTAATCCGCCCGACTAAAGGATCCCTTCATTACATCAGGCGGTCAGGGAGCAGGAAGGTGTAAAATAACCAAAACCTGGAGGTGTTACAAGACAAAACTTAAAAATAAAATAAAAAAAAACGAAATTACATCAAATCCTGGATACCAAATTTAATAATAATAATAATAATAATAATAATAATAATAATAATAATAATAATAATAATAATAATATAAAATAGTAATAAATCTCACTTATCAGTTCTATGAAATGTACTATCCCTATCATGGTTCGGATTCCACTAAAACGGTAAAACAGTAGGTCTCAACAACTGGTCTACTAACATCAGCTTTCAGTGTTCTTTAACCAAAATAGTGGGATTTCTATCACTTCTAGGGGACAGGCCGACCACAATCCCTATTAAAAGATCACAATACACCACAATAATTGGGAAAACGAACAGACCTTGATTGCTTTAATGAAGTAAAAAGAATAAAAGGAATTTGGGATTATAAGATGGGGAGATAAGTAATTTTGATTAATGGGGATTGATTTATGTTAATGAAACATTAGTAAAAATGATTGGACCGTGATGGATATTATGAAGTAAAAAAGATAAAAGGAACTAGGGATAATAAGGATAAAGAGAGGATGAAAGACTGAAAGAAGAGGATGAAGAGAAGTATAAGAAGGATAAAAAAATCCCTTTAGGCAGGCCTACAGGCGGAGGTAGATTTCGAAGTGCTTTTGGTTTAATTTATTGTCGCTGCATAGCACTCTTCTTCTTTAGCCTTGGCATGGTAAACCTGCAGTAATAAGAACTGAATTCGGTAAAGAGGAAGAGCCTACAATCATTTGTTTTGACAACAAGAATAGGATATAATATTCTGGGAGGCCGTGCGCAAGATCAGCAATGAATAAAATTAGCAAAGCCGCTAAACAAGACAAAATTATGATATTATAATAATTCTTTTAAGTGTTATTATTTTCAAACATTAAAATCTCACGTAATATGAGAGCTATCAAGAAACTATTTATTGATTTGAAGAGTACTCATCAAGAGCTTTTCAACGATACCCCACAAGACGTGGTTTCAAAAGTTTCGAATTTTCATCCCCCACCCCCACCTCCACCCCCACCCTCACTCGAACCCCCGAATCGTTGGTGTCACTGTGAACTCCATAGGGAGTACTCTAATTTATTCAAACAAAGTTTCCCTCTATACTTCATAGGGGCCGAGATATACATTTTTAAAAATTTCAACCCCCTCCCCCGACCACCCCCTTGGGCCAATTTTGCCCATTAACGAACTTGTCCGAACTATTGGGTCTAGAAATAACATAATAAAATTTGGTTCAAATATCTTCAAAATTACGGCCGCTATCGTGTAAAGATATATATAAATATATATATATAAATATATATATAAATATCACAAATTTTTTTTTTGAACGGGCGGTGGTTTCGTACTTAGGGGAGCATGAAACGTAAAGATATGAAAGAATTTTTCGAAAATCATAAAGTGGTATCCATTGCAATAGGTAGATTTTTCTTCGAAAATCTACCTAAAAATGTAATGATTTATCCAAATTTTGTAAAATCCTTTAGAAACAAGATGGTCAAAAATCTGAACCACCCAAAGAGTCATTCTGAAGAGTCAACCAAGTAGGGATGACGATAGTGATGATGATGATGATGATGATGATGATGTAAAGAGGTGGAAGTGGGGAATGTTGGGTAGGAGGGAGGGTGTGGAGGGATGATGTGAAGAGAGGGAGGGGCGGAAGAGGGTTGGGGAAGGACGTGACTGATTATGATGATAATAATTAATAATTATGAAAATAATAATGGTAAGTAATATGAGCAGAAAGATTGAGTACTCACCTAATTGGACGTACATCTTGGGCCTAATGTTCTCCTGCCACGCGACATTTGAAGAGGTGACCACAGCTCCAGAGGCCGCAAGCCACAGAGCTAAGATGACCACCATGGCACCACCACGAGGCCCCCCACCACCACCGAACAGCGCCATCCCTCTTCTTTCCTTTATTCCTCACTCCCAATTTATACACTCACTGACACACGGCATTTCTCAGTATTCAGTTATCCACAACACTATTTCCAAGTTATAACAAAACAACCGACAAAATAACTCTGACTGCAGGCTCCACAGCGAAGCGTCGAGGGCGAAGTCACTCCGATAAGTGGCGAGAGACGGCGTCTCGACGGTTCGCGCCGGCTCCCCTTCACACAACGCGCGCGCCACCAAACTGCAACGGGCAAAAACACAAACAATATCAAATTAAGGGTTCTACACAGCGCTCAGTGGTCTGTGATAAGATACATAAAATATAGAACTTTACCAGCTACAAAAAAATGCACAGATATATAAAATATATAACTTTACTGTGGAAAAAAGAACAAACATGGTTTATCTCCTACACTAAACAACATAAATCAGGACAGTTTATCTTTCTCTTTGGAAGTTCCACCTGCAATCAATTTAATCATTAATCAGAGCTTGGATAATTTATTTTTTACCTCTAACGGATATCTCAGTAACGATATAATACACCCCATTTTCGAAAAATTGCCAAAAGAGTGATTACAATATTTTACAATATAATAATAATAGGCCGCAGATTTCAAATATACAGAAACAAGCGTTATCTAAGGAAAGGTTTCCAGATTTCCAAGAAACGGTTAGTTTCTGTGTGCTAATTCTAGTAGCAATGGCAGCAGAGAACAATAACATAAAAAGAGAAAGGGTTAATCCAGGGGCGTATTTAGCTACTTAAGCGACCCTGGGCAGAGAAAAATATTTTCGCCCCCTTATTTCCACATGAATGTACAAAGTAACCTACAATAAGCATTATTGTAACTGAAATAGGCTAAAAATAATAGTAATGATAATAATAATATATAATAAATAAATAAGTAAATAAATGAACAGGGGCGTATTGTTGTCATTGTTATTAATTTCTATTTAATTGTGCGTTACACTAGTATTATTTTGAAGAGGTATGAATAAAAAAAGTTTAATATATTAAAAAAATAACAGCTTAAAAGCAGCCCCTTCAAATCTGCCACCCTAGGCAGCTGCGTAGTCTGCCTAGGCTTAAATACGGCACTGGGTTAATCGGTGAAACATGTATGGGACCAATTCAATGCTCTCTGTCTTAGGGCAAGAATGGCATATGCTATCTCGAAACCCTTCTTTACTGTTAGCTCTTAATGATTATTGGCATACTTTCTACTAAGTGCTCAATAGTCTTTGATCATGATAAAATACAGGATAACGTGTAAGAATGAATCAATATAGGTTTTAAAAACTTGCATTTGAACATAAAACTGGGGGAAAGAACAACGTCGGACGCCCAGCTAAACACTAGATAGACCAGTTCTAAAAGAATGGTTGAAACAGGAGCAGATTCTAGATCAAAATCAGTGGAGTTCAGCCATCTTGGATTTTGCGTGAAACTATCCCGCAAGGATGTTTTCAATAAGTACGAAAATCTCATTTAGAAAGTAGCTTAATGGGCTTTCCCGTAGAAGGGGCTGTTCACCACTGGTCTAAACCATGAAGCAGAAGAACAAGAAGTTAATGAAAAAGGAAACTACGGTATATAGATATTGGGGGAGGGAATAGACACAGATGCAACTATACGTTAGAACAATGTGGTCCAACTGGTTCGTTAATAAACCGGCCCCCGAACTCCCAAGCATTGCTTTGTAATCTTCTCTACTATGAAGCTAGAGTGTGAAGATGCCGATTTCTCTCCATTTTCTGAATATTTGACAGAGATTCAGAAGGAATTTACTTCATGGTTTTCTGAATTTATGAACATCAACCAAGATTTTTATTTTATGTTTTGACAACCCTTTGGAGGCATCTCCGACCGATGATACAGATACGCAAATGGAGGTATGTGACTTATAGAATAATTTTCTTATATCAACGAGAAAAAAATAAAATTGCCAGCCAATTGAGTTTTGGAGACGAATTAAAAAGTAGTTAATTTGCAAAATGGTGCTTTGAAGATGCAATTCACGTTTGGTAGAAATTAACAAATGCAGGAGTGCCCATTTTCTAACATGTTTTATTTTTTATTTTTTTTATTTTTATTTATTTTTTATTTTTTTAACTAAGCAGAGGACAAGTCACGAGATTTACTGAAACTGTCACTGCGGCTTGCCATTACTCGAATGGAAGTAGATATTGAATTTCAAGTAAACCAACATGTAGCTCAATTATTGTTTCAAAAAGTGTAGGGTATGTGACTGTTATCTTTGAAAATCTGGCTTCTAAGACAATCTAGTTTTATGAATCACATTTCTTCCCGTTTTCTAATAATTATAATAATTTAATTTTTAATATTCATATATTATTCCAGCCCGCGAATTAATTTTGAAAGTGTAATTTGGCCCTTCACCCGAAAACAGTTGGATCACAGTGCGTTAGAAGAACGTAGGCTACTGTACTGTTTTTCTCCCATTCATCAATGCAGTAAGTCTTCAATCAGGAACAGTTTATCTTCTTCCTTACTATTTAAATAATTTACTTTTATAGCATTTAAATTATTTACTTTTAGTTGAGCACAACTGAGCACAGAAATTAGCAAAAAGAGACAATCCGAAAGTCATGATTTTTTAAGAAATGGAATCACGAAAGTATCTAATGCTTGATGAATGCTAGAAGATCTGTTAAATTTCACCATGGAGTCATGCAATAGAAGAAAAAATCGGGTAAGAAATATATGTTTTTCCTCCTTTCCTGTCGCGGGCCATAATGAACCTATCCTACTTAAAATACGCTTAATGATACAACAGTGTTCATGCTGAAAAATGTCGTATCTACGAACCCACCATCGCATACTACAAAGGAAAATACTCCCTTTCTTCTATTACCATCTTTGGTCTGATGGTGGGTGCAAGAGGAACAATTCCTTCACTCTTTGTGGATTTCTGCAGATTCTTCCATCTCAACAGCATTGTCATAAAAGAAGTGTCTCTGACAGCCTTGAAAGGTTTCTTTCTTTCTTTAGTTCTTTCTTTCTTTCTTTCTTTCTTTCTTTCTTTCTTTCTTTCTTTCTTTCTTTCCCTCTTTATACTCAGGAATCACTTATATTCCTAATTTGTATATACTGTATTTGGGTTCTAGTTTTTTTTCTTGTTGTTTCATAAGTTTTCTTGAGTTTTTCTTAATGTTTATTGTAAATGCTTGTAAACACTTCTATGTGGTGTAATTTTTTTTCTATTACGCTTTGTCTTAGGGCAACCCTTAACTAAGGGAAGCTGAATGTGAACAAATAACATTAAAATAGTTATTTATTTTACTAAACTGGATGTAATTTGCATTTGGGTTATCTATCCGAACAAAATGGACGGCGATTCGTCAACACCCGAATGTACTGCCTAAACCTAGATTATTTATTTTAGATCTTTTGGCTCTTTTACCCATTTCATTACATTTTGCTGCATGAAGCTTTACGTGAAAGATCTCTCCGACTTACCTACAAATTACTTCATACTTTTTCCTAAGCCATGGGCCTCTATATGTTATGATAAGCGTACAGAAAGCCCTTGTCCCATTTGTGTCATCGGAGCACAGGAGATAGTAATGAAGATCGTTTATGAATACGAAACAAGGACACAGCAATATAATCGTGTAGGACTCACGCCATCAAGCAAGAAGTTCACTTAACCCAGCGCATGAAATGTCCACTTGTAATTTCAGCTCCGCCGACTGACTTCGCTGCACGCCAAAAGGTAATCGAGTATCTCTCTTTATTTTTACAACCAGTGGCGTGCCATATCTTTTTTACAGAACTAAATTAGGTATGAGAAAAAGTGAAAGTAAGCCTTGGTTCACTGAATAACTTTATGGATTACAGCTGAGAAAATATAAGATTTCCTATACCGATCGTTACGAATATTTCCCTCTCCTGGCTGCTAAATCAATGCAGAAAACATACACATCCATCCGCCTATCGTACAAAGAGATTCATTCGCTATAAACAGTTGTTTGTGTGGCATCACTGTCCCCTTCCCCCGCTGCTGAAATATGTTCGACAAAATTTTTTGCCCTCCTTGTAGAAGTGTTAAAAGATAAGCACATACAAGCTTACTGTTGGTATTTCTCATTTGCCAGGAAGAATTTCTAAATAACCCACCTCTATCTTAGGCATTGAAACGCGCCACACCACAATGCTATCTTAGAACGAACACCCAACTCCAAGAGTCAAAAGATAGAGAGAAGAGAGAGATGATAAAATGGCTTTCCTTCCATGGTATATACCGTTTACAAGCTTCTTTCATATAAGTGCATTGTTATTCACATTCTTTCATCAACCGCCTTCCTCCCTGATTTGAAACCAATCGAGATAATTTGGGCGCAAGTAAAACAATGTGTTGAATAATTTATCACTTCGCGAGTTCACGTTCAGTTCAAATATTTTTTTTATGTTGGTTGGATATCCAGCATACTTCTGAGCAAATAGGAGCATTCTATCACTACGAATGCCTTCACAGTAACAAGAAGAAATGAATTTTGGATCTGACAGAAAGCCAATGATTAAAAATAATTCATTACCTTAAAATTATTCTTGATCCACAATAATATGCAATAACATAATGAACTCTTTCAAGATTGGGAAGGAAGTGAAGAACAAGTGAAGGGCTTTGACCCATCTTGCTTCTTCTCGGAATGGAATTATTGTGAATCAAGAATAATGTTGCGCGCATGGGGAGGGAAGACATATCTTCAAAATATTGATGGTACACCTGAAGGGAAGAGACCACTTGGAAGATCTAGACTTAGGTGGGAGGACAATATTCGAGGAAAGATTTAAGGGAAGTAGGATTTGCGAGGGATGGTTGGATGGAGTTAGCACAGAATAGGGTTGAATGGAGAGCTCAGGTATGCGCGGCAATGAACCTACGGGTTCCATAAAATAGGTAAATTATTTTATCTTGCTTGAAATTCTCTTTTGCCATTGAGGAAGTAAGTAGCATTTGTTTTCTAAGTTATCGCTACCGTAGCATTTGTTTTTTTTTCTATTTATCAGTGAATTTATTTAATTTCTCTATTTTAATTCAATATTTATTTCCCTGTATTCGTGAAATAGTCACATGAAATACAAATCGACAATATAATTTACCTGAAACAAATTTACGAGCAACCCAACTTGTAAATTTATTGATAAAATCATAACCTCTCACTATTGGTAATGTTTGTGTGTATGCACCTTTTATAAGTTTTACTGTTTCAGTATTTCGTAAAATTCACTTGTCTTTGGACACAATTTTTGTACAGGTGCTAGGCTTACTTTGGCGGATTGCTTCACCTACAGAGTTCCTCCTCACAGTTTGAACTAGCAATACATGTCAAACCGAAGCCCCTTGGGTACCAAAATTTGACTTCCATGGAGACATCTCATAATACTGCACTAAAACCAAATCAAACTCATGCTTAAGACTTTTAAGACATTTAAATATCGTACAACATAATTAACAGCGCTATGTTGCGAAATATTTATCGCGTACTTGGAACAGATGGGCCCTAGTAGATTGCTAGTGCAAACAGATAATTTCTAATCACTAAGAATCGCAGCCGATGGTGATGGGTGGTAATGAAACGATATATGACTTAACTGCATTTTGTCCACCAAAACCCCTCGTGGATTTTCATATGAATTTCATTTCCTCTTTTAAATAAAATTTCTGTCAGCATTATAACAGGTTAAAAAAATTATAATAAAAAAATAAATAAAAAATAAACTAGGTTCACCTACTTATATTATTTTAAGGTAATTTTTTAATGTAGAGTGGCACGTAGAAAAAAAATCCTTCTTTATTCCTTCAATGTGTTATCCAAGCCGGAATTAATGCTACAATAATTGGCGGAAAATACACTTCCAATCCCCACGGATTGTCTAGGATTTAAACCTAGGATCGTCTCACCAATCTATATTGACTATGCCTAGTTAATAAAGACAAGAAAATTATGTAGGCCTATACTATAAAAAGAAAAAAAAAAGTCTCACTATTCACTGAAAACACGCCACTGTTTAGAACAGAACATGCCATAATACTTCTCTGGTATGCACTTAAATTACCGCTAATACTCAGAAAGCAATAAAGCACCGAACTGCCAATAAAGCTAAATGGTTAATCAAAGTACAGCAGTAAAAATAATTTTAAGTTGCAAACCAAATATCCAAACAGGTTGTAAACAGTTTCCTGGCATTCGGAAATTACAGCTCAATTCAGGGCTGTAAAGACGGAATTTTACAGCGTTCCTGTTAAGATAACTGCATAATTTATATATCTTCAATATGGTTGTTTCACCAACATTTGAAAACACTCACTTCTTGAAAACAACCTTACATATTAGTCATTTTTTATGTGAAGGATAAATAAATGAAATGTATCGTCATTATTGTTTATTATTGTTGTAGTTACAGCCGGTGTTACTATTTAAGTAATGACTTTCCTTCACATAAAATATCCGTTCTGAATTAATCTAAAGTCATCTAGAAACTAAATAATCTTTCACAAAAAAATATGAAACGTATAGTCCCCATGTTCTTAACGAAGAGTGAAATGCAATACATCTCTTTGTAAGCCTGTGTCACTGTGTAGAATTTAGCTAATTTATAATAAAATTCCTTCTACTCATTATGATAGAACTGTAGTTGAAATTAGTTGAAATAATATAAACAACATAACAAAACAGTGCACTGATTGTAAGCTGTACTGCTTTATGTTCTTTTGCAGAGTAATTAGATCAGATCTTCTCAACTTATAATGATAACTTAGTTCCGCACACGGCTCTCAAAGGATTTAAAATGCAATTTCTAAAGACATAATAACATAAAAATCCGGAGTGCATATTACACGAACAAACTATTCAGTTTCTAGTTAGTTAATTTCTATATGTTAGGACGTCTTCCAAGTAGTAAACATGAATTATAAGTAAAACGAATAAGAGCGAACTTCGATATAAAAATGAAAACAGTGTACAGGCCTACTAATAGTTTGTAAGACGCTCTTCAAAGAGAAAACTCATATCTTCATGATATATTCATACAAAACAGGAAAATATTAAATAATAACGCATTTTTATGAAATTATACAGATTATTCTCATAAAAGATAAAGTCCGATAGTGGTATTTCGAAAATTGCGTGCGGAGTTTACTATTAATCAAAACATTTCGGAAAGTATAAAACAACCAGATTTTGCACAGGCCTTCTGATGGGCTAACGCTAGAATTTGGTCATTTGATCATTTGAGTAGAAGAATGGATATCACGGAAGGCAGTTTCATATAAAACAAAATTCCTTTGTAAATGGGCGAACTTTTTAACCACACGTAAAGAAAATATTTTGCTGAGCAGTCCCAAGTCTGCATAAAGTGAGAGGGAAGACCTGCCGTGGAGGAAATTACAAAACACCATTTTAGGGGATACCCGTCAGTGGAGAAATTTACGCATCCAGCCGGGTCACAGACTGGCCGTGTAGGAACTTACAAACTCCATGTGTTTCAACTGTTATTTGATTATCTTTACAAAAAAGTTAATTGTAAGAATTTCTTAATTGTTTATCACCTTGTTGATATCTTCGTAAAATAATGTTAACAGTGAGCTGTGTGAATAAATAATTGAACTAATTAACTAACTAATTCAATGCTTCCTATGATTAAAAGTTCATGAGTAGTTAATAAAATTGACTAGTTGCCTAAATTAGGCCCTTTCTTTTCAAATTCCCTTTTAATTCAAAGCAACAACTAGACCTACTTCTATTTCTAAATTTAATTCGACTAACCCTTAAATTAAAGAATTCTCATCACACCTCTGTCAACAGTATTAACACAGTTTCAAATAAATTGTGACGGACAATAAACGAATTTCCACTAAATATTCGTTAATTACTAACTTAAACTAAGCTAATCAAGGACATGGAAATTTGAAGGCCTGCACAATATATAATTACCAGCACGACTGAATTCACACGATCCCAATAATGAGGACGCCTCTGAAGCAATAAAAAGCGAATTTAACAATATGGAATGTGTCAATTACCAATCGTAACAAACACAACAGGTGTCCGGTCTCGAATCTGGCGATCCGGCCCGATGCACACGACTGGTAATCCGGTAACCACGGGACGTGAAAGGCACCAGCTGTATCCCATAGCCAGCCGCTGATAACACACGCAGCTCTAGGGAATCGGGTGTTCCCCATCTCCCACCATGTCACGTGTCAGGAACGTAAAATAATTGCTTGAAAATGTGTCCACTATATTTAAACTGTGTTCACTATTGTGAATATTAGCAGTACGACCCCATTCTTCACACTGACGTTTAGTGATGGCTTACATAACCCTTAAATTGATGGTTCCCATGAAACAGTCGTTTGTCTTAAATTTGTATCAACAGGACTGAAAAGAAATTGGGAGAAACAATTTTAATTTAATATAAATTACAGAATAAGAGCCTTTTCACATTTGGTCACTTGTGACGGTCACCGGCGAAGAACCATTGGTTTAAATGGGAATATTCACACTTGGTCACCGCGGTGACCCACCAAAACACAAATGACGCTGCAGTGTCTACTCCGAACATAAGTGACGGTCACAAAAAGCATTGGTTTAAATGGAAGCATTCACACTGGGACACTTGTGACGGTCACCGCACAGTCACTTTTATGATCGCCAACAATGAAGGTTGTATATACATAATTCAGCTGTATAATCGAGCTCAGCGAAACTAGTTATCCAGCCATAAGTTTAGATTTGATTAATACTGAAGATTTTATAAGTGAAGTGGAATGTCGACCTGCCATTTGGGATGTCAAAAGTGATTAGAAATTGTTTTATCGTGTAGCTACTATTGGCGATACAAGCGGTGACCGTCACAAGTGACCCAGGTGTGTTCACTGCAAAAACCGGTGACAGTCACAAGTGATCAAATGTGAAAAGGCCCTAAGGAGGCACGAAATTAACTGTGAGCCAAAGCGTTGTCGTAACTGTTTTCTTTGCAGTCCGGCACCGCCAAATAAAAAGAGCAGTAAGACCTCATTCTTTGCACTGTGTTTAGTGATGTGGAAGATGAAGTGGTACATGTTCGTCAATTATTTCCAGAACGGATGACGGAAAGTTTGCTCATAATTAATTTGAAAGGATCTCTTCAGCTATTTCATTAACAACATCTTTCAGTTGCGCAGGAATTTGCCGGTGGAAATATCGTTACATAATATTATATCTTTTGAACGTTATTTAAAGTTTCCATGGCAACAGTTAAGAATTCACATACACAATATCACGCTAGAAATGCGAAAGGCCAAAGAATTTACCCCGTTAATGTTCATTCTAGAGTAATTTTGTAAAGAAGAAAACTTATCGGAAATTTTTAAGCAATTTCCCTCGTGTGTCATAAAAAATAGAATAAACAGCAACACTTAACAGAAACAATTGGAGCATACAGTTCAAAGGGGTTAAGGCACACATAGCCACATAAGGCAACGAGATTGCTGATAAATTAGCAAATTAAACCAAATCTGCTAAGAGAAAGCACCCATCAAAACAGCAAAAAAACCTCAGGAGAGAATCTATTGAAAACTGGCAACAGAAATGAGATGAAACTTCACAAGATACAATCAAAAAGGAATTCTTCCCAACAATAGAAAGCAGACTGAGAACGAAAATCAGCCTCACGCCAAACATGACAACAATACTAACTGGACATGGGAGCATCAACTCGTACCTGCACAGGCTTAAGATCGTACGCAGCCCAGAGGGTTTCTGCAACAGAGGATCTCAAACAGTAGACCACTTAATATTCGAGTGTAGTGCAATGAAAAGTGAGAGAGAAATCCTGTTAAACAGTGTTCTTAAAGAAGGCAACTGGCCAATGCACAAATCTGTCCTTATAAATAGAGTAAACCTTTAAGGCTTGTTGTCCACCTTATACCCTCAAAAAATTGTATGTAACCATATACCAACAAAGTAATATTTTGGGATTGCTACGAAAAGAGTTTTACAATATTTTCGTAGCAATCCCAAAATATTACTTTGTTGGTATATGGTTACATAAAATTTTTTGAGGGTATAAGGTGGACAACAAGCCTTAAAATTTTACTCTATAATATTTACCCTCAAAAGGAAAATATGAAATTTATAAATGTCCTTATAAAGTACTTAATACCATTCACAAAATATGTAAACTCGTTAGACCTTCAAGCTCTGAAAAGGAATCAAGAACAATTGCCATCAGCAAATATTACGTTTTTGTCATAAGTATTTATGTTATTCACTCAACAATGTAAGATTAGTTAAGAGTATGTAGAACTACTTATGTAGTGGAGCATGCAGAGAGTATATTTAAAAAAAAAATTAATAAGCCAGATCCATCCGATAGGCACAAAGGCTTCCCGCGAATCTCAGGGTGAGCATAAAATCCCAGAATTGAAAGTCTTCGACTTAAAATCAATTGGCCCGTAGTATACTTTTATGTTTAGTTCTTTATTTAATATTCAACATCCCAGGTAAATGCAAAACCTCATCGGATGAGGAACTGTTCTGAAAATGGTTCTACAGGATCAACGAGCAAAAATTAATAACACTTCATGGCAGTAAGCACTGTGAAGAACTTGAAGACAATGGAGACAAAGTTTCTAAATCAAACCAGATTAAGCAGAATGGCCACTGTTTGAGAAGCACGTTCCGTGGAAGCCAGTATTGTCCTCTTCATCAGACGCCAACAATGAAATGAAAGGGTCTGGAAAGCCACCATGAGGTGAGCTATCCACTCTCCTTGTACGCAAAGTATATTGAATCTTATACAGAAGGCACCTGATTTATTGACGTAATAAAGTTTACCTACAATTCCGCATTTATTTTCTTTGACAATATTCTGCTAGAAGCTCCCGATAAAGGAGGCCACTTACAATGTATGAATGATTCGCCTAAAATAAACGCTGGTTTTCCGGGTAAAAGGTATACGACATAAGATTAATCTGAAGTTTGAAATTAATTTAGAACTACCAAGTTGGATTGAACCGGAATATCCCCTGGTTTTGTTATATTTTGTCTCAACACATTAAAATAAAGAACAATCCAAAATCTGGACAATTAGATTTGCAGTGTTATGTGTGCCTTACGAATAAAATACTGAAATAAACGTATAGGACCGTTGCATAAATAGTTAATCGGAGTTTAAGCGCTGAAATGAAACTTCAGTCAAGCTGAATTTATAATTTTGGTTGTACGAAAGTGAATCCAACAATATTTCACACTGACCTAAGATCAAACTTAAACGGCAAATTTTCTAAGGTTAATCCAGGTGAATTTTGGTTAACGCTAAACCAAATGCGAATGATCTATTAGCGTTATACAACATGTACAGCGTATTAAGCTAGGTTCATTTTTGAACTCCGATTAAAATTGCAGCTAGCGATTTATATGCAATCGGGCATTAGTGTGGTATCCTTATACTGTTTTAAATGATATACTTCTACAAGTAAAATATTTATAAAGTCCTGTATTGTGAGTCAGCAACCATTCTATAAACTTAATTTCTCTATACACACAAAGTAGACTGCTATGCACTATCCAGTCAGTCTGATGGTCAAAATTGTAGCAATTGCATCACTAGCAATGGTGGCTGAAATTAATTAATTATACAATCGGAAAAATACAGGCAGAGTGTATCTTATCACTCACTGGTCGAAATGAAAAGGCAGAGTTTCATGTACTGTAATTGGATTTTATGTTAAACAGTACCCGCTATTTATTTTAAACACAGTATAAACTAATGGAAATGACTGCTGCTACAGTTCGCTTCCACTGAACTTTAAGCACTAGTTCACTAATCACTAGTAGAACACATTTTGAAGTTTAGGCTCTCACTTAAACGTCGGGAAATGAGACTCTAATGTACTGAAACTATTAGTAAAAGCATAATGAATTCTATTCATTATGGTAAAAGGTATCCAATCACAGTAATTAGGTATATTTAACGCAGATATCGAATTAGAAAACTGCTGCACTATCAGTGTTGTGTACGCGTTTCGTCACATGGATACTTTTCTGGAAGAGTCCCCGCCAGAAATTTTATGGGATATGATTTAGGCCCATCGTATCTTAGGTTCATCAAAAGTTAAAATCCTGGACAATTAACAGTGTCAAGAAGTGCCACATTTACCACCTTCAGTCACATGAAGCATGTTAGAACCTACCGTGGATAGGATTTTACGTTTGACATGAACTCCTTGCAACTAAAATAAGCAGTTCATTAGTCATCAAATCAACAATCCATCCACGAGACTAGAAATCTTGTTAGCTACCCTTCCTTCTACGACTTTTTATGATCAGGTAAGTTACGAATATTAATTAGGATTTATTTTTGACGTGGCCCATTCAAGATCATTAGGGTCTTACGATATATGCACCCCGAGAAAGTTAATCTATCATCGGAAAGATGATGTCGCAACTGTGATGATTCATAAATAAAAATGCCTGAACAAAAAAATTAATCACAATATGTATCTATGGTCAGGTGACAAGTTCTACTTTCCCAAGCCTTGCAATTTATCAACATAAGGACAAAGTTGATGAACTTGCCACCTGCAATTTGGACATAAGAGCAACAAACCCACAGTGTATCACAAACGTCATGATTTGTACAAAAAGATCCTAAAGATGGATCAATAAGAAAACGTATCATAAGTATTTAAGGTCAGGTGATAGGTAGGCCTACTACTTTCTCAAATTAATGAATTTCATTTTCCGTTTCTGGTAGCTAAAGGCATTTGTATAATGAAAGGTCCACCTATAGGCTACCACAAACATATAAATTATTCTAGAAAGTTCAATTTGATGCAACGTTTACTATGATAATTTTATACAATAATTTATAAAATTATCATATATTACATTATCTTCAAAAACGTATCATATGCAGGTGATTATGTTATATACTTGTATATCTATAATAACATAGTAAACGTTGTATCAAATTGAACTTTCTAGATTACTTTATTTGTTTGTGGTATAGGTGGACCTTTCATTATACAAAAATACTTTCTCAAAGGCTTTCAATTTCATAACAGAGATACATAACCAATGAAAGGGTCATTTATAACTTGGATACAAAAAACTAAACAAATCCATCATTTAGGTCTATCTTAAATGAGATGATTTACTTATAAATAAAAATTTCAGATATACATTATATGTATCTATGGCTAGTTGACAGGTACTACTTCCTCAAAGCCTTGCAATTTCATAACAGAGGGACATAGTTAATGAACTTGCCATTTACAATTTGGACACAAAAAGCGCAACAAACCCATTCTTCCAATTTGGAATGGCTGAACTAGGTTGTGCTCATAACCCAGAATTGTGTTTCACCAAGATGATAATGAAGCAAATGAACCCTGCGGCAAATTTAATTTGCGCGGACAAATTAGTCTGCTGTGTGTGTGTATGTGCATAGGCATATGAAGCACTGCCACATGAATCCAGGTCGCGAATTAACATAGCATCACTATTACATTATCCACAGGCATTCAATCCTACATTTCCATATCAACTTTTTAAAATGCTGCTGACTTAAAAAAATTCTACTGCCCTGCTCGAATGTCACTGCATGCAACACTACACTTATTACATTATTACTATTCTGAAATATTGTTCCTATTAATACATCATTATTATAAAATTATTGAAATAATTCATTTTCAACAGAAAAGGGTTAATATTAAATATTTAATACACTATTCCACCTTTACCCTTAACATATAATATACAACTTATTATGAAAATGCATTTCGGCGTATGCTGCGCCATCTTCCGTTCAAATAAGATGTAATGAACACCACAATTCTTCTCAAATAATGTTGTTTATAAAATTTGTTAATTGGTAACCTAGGTCACCGTTGTAGTCAAGTCAAATAAATGATTTTGGTCAATTATGTTTTCATTAAGGATGTTATTTCTGTTCTTATAAATTTGAAAGTTTTCCAATGTATTTAGTCTAACACCCTTATCACAGATATGTAGGACTTCCATGGTGTTATTTAAATTATCCAATTTCAAATTATAAGAACAGAAATAACATCCTTAATGAAAACATAATTGACCAAAATCATTTATTTGACTTGACTACAACGGTGACCTAGGTTACCAATTAACAAATTTTATAAACAACATTATTTGAGAAGAATTGTGGTGTTCATTACATCTTATTTGAACTGAAGATGGCGCAGCATACGCCGAAATGCATTTTCATAATAAGTTGTATATTATAGTTGGCCAAAGCAGAGAACTTCTCTGCGGGGTGCACTGCTAATTAGAGGGGCAAGAGGAGGTGGTAGTAGAGGAGGCGGTGAGGGCTGCAATCACAGGTGGCTAAACGATTGCTTATTGGCTGCCGTGCGCGTGATTGTTGCCGCCGCACGTGCCGAAATGCTCTATTAGCAAAGTTAAAAATATTTGGCAAGCACTTCAGTTGCTTATAATTTCTGTGCAGTTTTATTTTACTTTTCTTATAATTTCTGTGCAATTAGTTTTATTATAATTTCCGACTCATAGATTTTTTTGTTGGTATTATCATCTTGTTTCAGTTTTCTGTTTTTTGCCCCTTATCAATTACAGCATTTACCCGGAAACCCCGAAAAACTACGGAAATCCGGAGAAAATGAGTTTTTCTTTGTTCTTTGCTCCTGATATGCCCAGAGAATTTCTGACTCACATATTTTTTGTTGGTATTGTCACATAGTTTAAGGTTTCAGTTGTTTGCCTCTTACCAATTACAACATATCTCCGGAAAACGCGGAAAACCACGTATATACGGAGAAAATGACAATTTTTTTTATCTTTGTTCTTTGCTCCTAGTATTCAAAGGGAATTGGCGACTCATATGGTTTTGTGTTAGTATTGCAATCTAGATTAAGGTTCCAGTTGTTTGCCTCTTATCAATTACAGTATATCTCCATAAAACTCGGAAAACCACGGAAATCCGCAGAAAATGACTTTGTTTTAATTTTTTTACCTTAGTTGTTTGCTCCTAATATTCCCAGGGAATGTCTGACTTACATATTTGTTTGTTGGCATTGTCATCTAGATTAAGGTTTTAGTTGTCTGTCCGTTATCAATTACAGCATATCCCCGTAAAACCCGGAAAACCACGGAAATCCACAGAATTTCTAGAACTCGAAACTTGTGATGTACAGTCACTGTAACCGTTATTGCGAAATAATTCTTCTGCTTCAGGTGTGTCCTTTGCAGTTACAAAAGGGTGAGTATGTGGACTACGAGATATCTGCCATAATTGTGATGGTCACATGCAAAGAAAAGGGGAATCATAACTTCTAAACATGCCAAGTGTAAGTTAAAGTTCTTTTTCTTAGTTGCTCGCTGAAATCTTAAAATCAATGACACTAATTTGTCCATATTACCAATCCAAAATTGTGCTGTTTTACCCAATGTCCCTTCTCTAACTTCAGTCAAGAAAGTAGGGTAGTGACTGTGGAAGGTTTGACAAGATAAATTATCATTCACAGATTTCAAATTTGAATATGAAGGGTGTTCTGCCAGGTTTTCAATCGCTTTCATCCCTTCAGCATCAGGATTTTTTCCAGTATTCTTTGTCATGCTGTAATTGGTGAGGGGGAAACAACTGAAACCTTAAACTATATGGCAATAAAAACAAAAATTATGTAATTCAGAAATTCCCTGGGAATATTGGTATCAAAGAGCAAAGATTAAAAAAAATTTAAAAGATATTAAAACAAACTCATTTTCTCCGGATTTTCGTGGTTTTCGGGGTTTTCCGGAGATAAGATGTAATTGATAAGGGGGAAACAACTAACCCCTTAATATAGATGGCAATACCAACACAAAAGCATATGAGTCACACATTCTCTTTGAATATTAGGAGCAAAGAACTACGATTTAAAAAAATTAAAGCAAACTCATTTTCTCCGGATTTTCGTGGTTTTCGGAGTTTTCCGGAGATAAGATGTAATTGATAAGGGCAAACAACTGAAACCTAGAACTAGATGGCAATACCAACAAACAAAAATCCCTTGGAATATTAGGAGCAAAGAACAAAGAATTTAAAGAAATTAAAAAAAAAATCAATTTCTCTGGATTGCCGTGGTTTTAGGAGTTTTCTGGAGATATGCTATAATTCATAAGGGGCAAACAACTGAAACCTTAATCTAGATGGCAATACCAAGAAAAAACATACGAACCAGAAATTCCCTTTGAATATTAGGAGTAAAGAACAAAGATTTAAAAATAAAACAGTCATTTTCTCCGACTATACGTGGTTTTCGGGGTTTTCCGGGTGTATGCTGTAATTGGCAAGGGGAAAATAACTGAAACCTTAATCTAGATGGCAATACCAACACAAAAACATATGATTCACCAATTCCCTTTGAATACTAGGAGGAAAGAACAAAAATTTAAAAAAAATTAAACGAAGCCATTTTCTCCGGATGTCAGTGGTTTTCGGAGTTTTCCGGGCTTATGCTGTAATTGATAAGTGGCAAACAACTCAAACCTTAATGTAGGTGGTAATGCCAATAAAAAACATGAGTCACAAATTCGCTTTGAATATTAGGAGCAAAGAACAGAGATTTAAAAAATAAAACAAAGTCATTTTCTCCGTATATACGTGGTTTTCCGGGGATATGTTGTAATTTGTAAGGGGCAAACAACTGAAACCTTAAACTAGATGCCAATATCAACAAAATGTGTGAGTCAGAAATTCCCTGGGAATATTAGGAGCAAAGAACAATGAAAAATTAAAACAAATTCATTTTCTCCGGATTTCCGTGGTTTTCCGGGTAAATGCTGTAATTGACAAGAGGCAAACAACTAAAAACTTAAACTAGATGGCAATACCAACAAAAAAATATGTGTCGGAAATTCCCACGGGGGGGGGGAGTGTTTCATATTAGTGGCCCATGGTCTAGGAGGAGAATGTTTTCATAACAGATAGTGTACTGTACTACAATGTTAATAATAGCACGGCACGGTTCCGACTCGTAACGTAACGGCCACATTCCTCGCATTCCTCACAGAGAAGTTCTTTGCTTTGGAACACAATATATGTTAAGGGTAAAGGTGGAATAGTGTATTAAATATTTATCATTATTATAGTTTAGACTTTAGGACATTAGTAAACTCTCTTTCTAAGTCATCTGTAAATGCACTTTATGTTGCTGACAAAATATTAGAGACTTTCTATTTTTATAGCCTACAAATTTCACTATAGCTTTTAGAGTGTAGGCTAATGACGTAATGAGTATACACAGTGAACTTCGTAATGTGCACCTCTAATACGATTCTTTTACAAGGTTTTCTTTCCTCCACCCATCCACCCTACTCCCGATCGGAACGAAGTATGAATTCACAGGCATGAATCTTGTGTGTGTGAGTGTGTATATATATATTTTTTTTGTAATAGCAATACTTTTGAAGGTTAAACTGGCGCAAGGAGTGGTGTGATCTCATTGCGATAATTAAAAAACAATTTTGATACTCTCTGCCGTTGTTCTGTATGATACACTGGCGGATCCAGAAGTGAGCATTTATATAACCTAAATTGGCGTAATTTATACGCACAAAAGTGCCAACTACTGTGGATAAAATATGAAATCCGCTGGATCACATTCTTCCCCGTAATCTAATTTAGGTATTCCAATTTCGGCACAGAGATAGCAGAAATGGAGAGTATCGTAATCTCTGAAGAGCATACATTCTTCAATCATTGCTATAAGTATCGATAACTTCTACGTAGCCATAGAAATAGCAGAAAAGGAAGCATGCTTTAATTAATTAAGGAAAAAGTCACAATAAAACAAAATATTACGATTCCGAATAACATTTTTGTACATATTTCTCAAATTACTTATGGAATGTGCGTAGTTCGTGCTAATTTAAATATTTTGTACAATCAAACAAATTTCGCGGTATATCCTGAATTAAATTTGCTCAATATTGGTGTTTTACGCATGTACAAGGATAAATATAGCTGAGTAAAGATGTTTTGTAAAATTTCACGCTTATCATTGTTACCAAAAAATATGGTCCCTTATAATTAGAGACCGGATTTTAAAGGGAATTCCTTTCTTTATATCTCATCACAAAACGTGATAAAATTAAACAGGACATTACTGAGTAAGTTTCAACTGCATATGACCTGGTTTTAACGTCCTTTTTTTCCTTTTTTAGGCCCATTTCCCCTTTTTTTAGGAACTTTCCTTTTCCAGTACCTTTTCTGCTAATTTATTTTGAAAAATTCGTAAATTTCCCAGTATTTGGCAATATGAAAACATTAAAAATTGTTTTCACTGATTCACCATTAAAAAAATAATTCCTCCGAGCAGAATAGAGCGTTACAGGGAAATCACAGGCTTGCCATTGCCTAAGTTTCCCATTATAACAAGGTGGGGAATATGGATTTCGTGTGCTATTTTCCTCTGTGAGAATTTCAACAAGATCAAAAAATTTCTTCAATCATTAGATGTTACAGAATCAGCAGCTGTAGACCAAGCAAAGGCTTTACATAAAACAAACACGTATTTCTCTGTTGAATTTTTACACTCTCTTACTTTTATATCCCTTTTTCCCACCTTTTTTGGCAATAATTTTCCTTTTTTCCCACCTTTTTTTGGCAATAATTTTCCCTTTTTTCGTCCTTTTTTGGGTGAAATTTTTCCCTCTAAAATCCGGTCTCTACTTATAATACTACAAAAGCATACGATAACGCGAAGCAGGAGCATATTATCCAAACTAATTAAAATTAGCTTGATATTTAATGGGCTAGACCCTTTAGCAGATATAGCCTACTCATAAATAAACTGTTAAAAGCAGGCAGCATCTGCACAACAAGCCGAAAGGTCGCGGGTTCAATCCCCGATAAGGTCATTAGAAATTCTGGACGGACCTAAACTAATCCTTCTGGTGGCACGCGGCCTTAACAGAAATGAGTACCAGGATCAATCCAGTGCATAAGGCTGACTACCTGACTACCATCTTCACGTGCCGCATGTCAAAGAATCTGGGAGCATTAACCTCCTCGAACCCCAAGGTTCTATGTAGGGATCACGTTATGTTTGCTTTAAGCCTTCAAGACATAGGCCTAAGGTATCTTAGAGGATACGATGGTTTACCTTAAATCTGTAATAGCATAACGGAAAACAACTAATCAGAAAACTTAAAATTTACAGAATAGGTTACAAGAAATAAACTAAAGGCTTAACCATTGTGCTATTCTTTTTATATGCAATCCGACATGGGTTTGTAATTTGCGTGATAAATTGACTTCTGCGCATTTTGTAATATTTATGAAACGAACGCCACTCAATTATTTCAGAAAGGAAAATGTGCACGAAACTTGCAACAATATAGGCCTACTATCCAAATTCTAACAACTTTGACAAGACATTATTGAAAATATTGTAGTAATAGGTGGTACTGACTGGGTAAAATGTATAGGTTATTATCACTCCACTGCCAGGTTGATACACTGGCCAGATATCCACAAAAAGGGCACCGGTACTTTAATTCATTATGATTCCTCAGAGCACATTTTGTACACTATAGTCAGCGCTTGGAACTATATTAGGTAATGTTCTTTAGACAAACTCCGAAAAGCAAATACATAAAGGGTTGGGGAGAACATTAAAAACACCTGCAACAAAGTGTTTTCACCATTATATGTATGTCTGCCTCTTCTAGCAGGCCCAGTTAGGACGACTCCTACAAAGTCTTACAGTAAAACTCATGTAACGAAATTCATACATCGAACAACTCTCTGATCGGTCATGCTGGTCACTGATGAACTGATGAAGAATCAAATTGGTCACTGTAATGGAACACCCTGTATGCAGGCTGCGCGTTGGTAGATCAATAGTCCGCGCCTCTCCCGCATGGCACCACGACTGTTCTCCGCGGTCAAGTTGTACAGAGCGGGTCACGCGAATCATTGCCATATTTTATTCCAAATCTGCCTACCTATAAACATGAATGGCACTTCTTATACGTAGGATTAGGAACGCCTTCTTCTGGCACTTTAAATCCTGGAAATTCAATGTGCATTTTTGAGATAAGTATGTCCGTAATGTTGTGCCTGTTACACAGACAATTCATCATGATTATGTTGTAGTTCTGTTGCTTTAAATTTCTTTAGTTTTCATATAATATTACAAAAAATAAATATACTTTGTTTTAAAAATTCTTAGTAGAAAACATTATTTATTATTATTATTATTATTATTATTATTATTATTATTATTATTATTATTATTATTACTACTATTACTATAATTACACTCAATTATAGAATAAACACACTCGGTTTCAAAGTAGATTTAAAAACTGAAACTTAAGTTTATATAACACAATAGTTAGGCCTATTAGCAATGCAGAAATAAATTAGATATTTCTATGGAATTTAACTTTATCGTGGAAAGAATACCATGAGTGATATAGTTATCTAATGAATGCAGCTATTTCTACTGTTTACACAAATTAAGATGCAAGTAGCTTATTTTACTATAGCCTATCAGATACTCGGTTTGAATTAATAGTTTAGCGCCAAGTAATTGTTATGAAAATCAGTCCGCTTTACCTGGCTACTATATACACAGTATGGTAATGGGTCCTTTGTAGGTTACTAATGGTGTTCTTTTATGCTAAGCAATAAATCAGGAAGGAGTTATAGTCGAAGAGATATTAGATAATTATTTGAACTATACTGGCAGAGGCTTGCGGACGCCTCTGCATGCTACTTTACCCCAACCTCCTTTTAAAAGAAGATTTGAGATATTTTGCTATTGGGTCATTTCAATATTCAACCGTTGTGCAGTTTGTGCTGGTAATAAAGTAGGCTTTCCGTCCGACACCATTGCATTAGCTCATCTTCGATACCACCTTGAGAGAGTAATGGTACTGCATTAAAAGCGCACCAAGGTTGATCTTTCCAAAGATCTACATAAAAAAAAAAAAAGCTTACAAGAGTGTACGTCCACTATATTCTAGAAATATATGTTTTCTAATAGTTTATGCACTTCCATTAAAAAAGTAGTATTTTTATAAATATTGTGGCTTAACGATCAAGTTAAATCCAACAACTCATTTCCCATAGGTGTCATAAAACATCAAAATATTTTTTTTTTCCTACGGGAGATATAGACCTAATTGTGTTGTATAGTGTGTAAAACAATTCCACCTATTCCGCAACTAGATGGCGGAATAAAAGCCGAAATATATCGTCCACCTCATAGAATATTGAACCAACAATATTTTAATGTTTTATAACATTGACGAACATAGCTTTTAGAGATGACAAGGCTATTAAGCTGATAGTACTGCAAGCAAATTTTATAAAACCACAATTCGAGGGAATAAGTTATTTTCTTTTTACAAAATATAACTAAATAACTCCGTGGCGCTGCATCCCTGAAGGGTTTACGCCTACCACTGGACCGCTGCGTCATCTACCGTGGACAGATGGCAGAATTGGGGGCCGTTAATCGTGGTTTCCGTGATCAGAGACAGCACTCCTTAATCAAGTAGCTCCTCAGTTTTAATCACGAGGCTGAGTGCATCCCGTTCTAGACCTCACTACTTCAGAAAAATCAGAGAAGGTACCGGGGACTTAACCTGGGCTTGCAGATCCGTAGCCGGCGATGCTAATCACGAGATCATGCAAATGGTCAAAACATCAAAATATAGTTCCTTAAAATTCGAGATGACAAAAACAAAAGGTACAAACGAAAGCTAACGAAAACAGTTCACATAAGAAATTCAGGATGAATATGGCACAAAAAGAGATTTACAGATCGTATTTTCAAAGAAATTCGCCAAGAAATTATTAATACCAAGAATAATAATTAGTCAATATAGATTTTTTACTACAATAAAATTGAGGTACAGTTTTTTTTAACAACACGTATTATTAATGATATCTTCATGTGAGTCTAGTTTCAGTAGGGTCCTGACTAAGAATAAGGCCGAGTAGGCCTACATGTTGGAACTACGATAAAATATAAATAACGACGTTAAACAACAACTTCAGCGTTTAGATTGTATTGTCAAATCTGACAAGAACGTTTATATTTCGTGTGTATTTCGTAAATCTGAGAAAATCTAAATAAAATATTATGACAATTTCTGTTTTGAATATGGTATGTGGAAGTGAATACTGAAATGTTTAACTACATACAACCCCGTATGTGAACTGAACACCTGGTAATAAAACAAAGAGTTCGATAGTTCGTCCAACACCTCATCTCCCAGCTTATTACAAGGAATAAAATAGATTTCTTTGTGCAATGAATTGCCCCGAGTGTATACAAAATTAATTAACTATCGATGAATCTCTTGGCTATTCTAGAACATTATTATTATACATTATGCAACAGCCTATAATTGAATTTAGTAAGACATGAGTATGTTTAATAATTTTCGTACGAGTATCTTAGGCATAAATACCGTTGTAGGCAAGTTGCATACGATTGCTTTTGTTGGACCATAATTAAATGTTTAAGTTTTGACATTTTAGATTCACTCAAACGGGGAAAGTTATCCTTTGCAATCAGCTGTTCTCGTAGTTCTGGTCTTGTGCGAAAGATGAAAGCTATAAAATCTTCTTCTAGGTCGTTTTCTTGAAACCACTCTGACAACACGAAATTAATTCAATGTAATATAATATTTAAATTAACATGCATTTGCTACTCTTAAGGTTTCAATATCGTTCTGTGTTATGATAATAATCAATACCTTAAATGTGTTATAATGCAAATCTGTTTCGAAATGGATATAATTATGATACCGTTACGTCACATGTGATAAGCGTATTATAGTATGGTCGAACAAAAAATATATTATGGTTTCCTGTATCACTAAGAATATCATACTATCGATCAGTAGCCATTATCCCTTCGTTTCGAACTGTGAGAAGAGTGAAGAAAATGGATATTTCATTACCATCACTCTTATCTTTCATCCACACTATTCTCTTTGGTCCAACACGAAAACCTTAGCGCTACCATACTCTTGGTGGAACAGCATAGCTTCTTTGTTCGTTTATCGTTGCTCCAACATAAATTGTGCCTAAGCAGGAAGTGAAACCTGTGCGATATTCATATAATCTAAACTGACGAATTTTTATGTATAAAGATCGTGCGCTTTCAGTAAATTAAAGAAAACGCGAAAATAATGAACAATCTATGAAACGCGGCCACTATTGAATCTAAGGTTAGTCGCTAGGCGGCGTGTGGTTGAAGGAGTATGTGGAGAGAATCAGTTGAGGTTAAGCTGGAGATTTGTTCGTGATGTCAAACGAAATTTCTGGAACTTGTAAAACGTGCAAAATTAACGTTCAACTTAGCATTTGAAGGCTGGCTACATCAAGCAGAGGTATGGGATGCTTCTACGACTTCCATGGTTAGACGGATTTGGTTTGGTGGGCGTTACTTCTTCCTGCATAACTGCCAAAATCTACAACGTCACGGGACAGAAAATTTAGTCTACGTCCATGATGCTTCTCAAACAACGGAATTCGCCATAACTCATATTTAAACTACAAAGGTGAGCTCTTTCGGTGCCATGATTATTATAGAAATACGAGGTACATAAATTTGTCTAAGAAAGCTAGTTCTTGTGCAGCCCAAGTCGCTTATCCGACTTTGGGCGTTTTGGTTATTTGCTTATCTTTCTGATTAAAATATTGTCACGTGCTTTCCGTTAGAGTTCTGTTTATCACTTCTATTTATAATTCTGGTTGATTTTGTGAGCGTGGCTTTATCTAGATCTCATGTTCTCCGTCATTAGCGCTTAGGCTTAACTTCGACATGAATAAGAACTATTATTAGGTTGAAAAGGAATGTTAGGCCTATGTATTTAAAATGTTTACCTTTCGGCGTAAATGAATAATTGTGGTGCCACGGTTTTTATCCTAAATTACTAAATTTATAGATCGGTGCATTGCTCTCCATTGGGTTAATTCGGATTTCAACCACTTACTCACTCAATTAAATTAATCTGGATAGATCTGTGTTTGACCTCCGGCGTGATATGTGGTTAGCGTCACTGAGTACAGACCCGTCGGCCCTGGTACGATCCCCGGTACCTCCTCGGGATTTTTCTAAGATAGGGAGGTCTGGAACGGAGTGCACTCAGCCTCGTGATTCAAATTGAAGAGGTACTTGATAGAGAAGTAGCGGCTCCGGTCATGGAAACCATTAACGGCCGTGGGTGTCAGCATGCTAATCACATGCCCCCCAATCCTCCCATCTGGCTATGATAGATGACGCAGCGGTCGGGTGGTAGGCCTTGTCTCTTCAGGGATGTAGCGCAAAGTTTTTTTAAGAAATATGTTTAACATCATGTTGAGGTTAAAATTTTAAGGGACTTTTTTGTTCTGAACTTTAGTCCCAGGATTGACAGTTCTTTTAAAATTATTAATCAAAATAGATTTTGTTGGCAAGTAATTTTTTTTCTGTTTGGTAATTTTACCCTCCTTATCTGACTTTAAAGAAAGATGGCTCTAGTTACCGCTTCTCCAGTCTATCAACTTTCTCTCATGTCCACTTCTTCTGTGTGTATTATTTTTTTCGCTAGCTTAATCCTTCAAGTCAGGTTAGGTGCTAGTGTAATGAAGAGGGCTTCGATACAAGTCATAAAAATACAAATACCAGTGATTATTCAAGAAAACGGTTCGTATTACTGTTCGTAAAATACCTCCTGGAAAGTTGCATTTAGGGAATATGCGTAAATTCAGTCAACATCTGGTGTAGGCCTATCTGTCTTGTATTCCATACAATAAATAAATAAATAAAATCAGGTAAACTGATGTAACCAAGTGCCAGAATGCTTTTGTTTACTCAACGATAATTTTAATTTTGATATGCAGAAAAAAGTTATTTTTTTAATCGATTTCCGAGTTAAGCTCCAGATTGATGCATTAAGCAGGGCTCACGGAAGAACAAAGGTCTAGTTTTTTTTAAATCAGATTAAAATCAACCAGTATCAGCAGCAATTATACAGATTTGTGATATGTTGACAATCACACACTCGTATGGAAATACAAAAAAAAAACTATGTAAAATTGGCCGGGTACGCGATTTGAACCAGGGACCTCCAGAATTCGAATCCAAGACACCGTCTCGGCCACCTCGCTCAGTTTAACGGTCTAGTTTGAAGCATATGTGAAGGAATATGTGGGTAGTGTTATTTCTCAAAGCTTAGTAAAACAATATGTTGTCATGAGAACTGACTTGCATTTCATAAAATATTTATCGTTGCAACATGACCTACTGATTATCGCTTTACATAAGAATACGCATTTTAAAGACATTATATTCTAAATTCATCTAAATGAGCATTCTAAAGGAAATAAAACAAAACAACAACAACATTAATAAATACAATAATAAGGAGCACTAAGTTCTTTTTTTTATGAAACAAAATGTAAATTCCCTTCATTAAATTTCTTTTTACGCTTCCTTTAAAACAGGCCAGATGTGAACAAGCTACTATAATACATAAAACGAGGAGAAATCAGTTTTACTTCCTTCCGCTAACAAACGACGTGTTTTGTTCTTGCGTTGTGAATGTGAGGAAACAAATCTTATAGGACATGACATTCACGAGCTGCGATATTTCCTTACGATATAAAAGCAAATTTTCCTCAGAGAAGAGAAATTACCAAACGTATTTTCAAGGTATGCAGGAATAAATATCACGCAATAAATCACGTACAGAAAAAAAAACACTATTGTCGTAACTTCAATGCGAACTATTGTGTACGAGTCTGAAGAGTAATTATAGCTTTCACGTGAACTGTACACACGCACATATGCTGGAGTATATTCAGCATCGAAGAAAACCGTTCAACATAATATAGGCCTACATAAGGTACGATAAAAACTGCACTGTAGGTCGGTACATAATTCTTGTAATGGCAGAATATTTAATTTCCTATCCTCACATGCCATATTACTTAAAGCAGGGTTTAAGCTACGATCGCATTTTTCGCGAAATGCGAAAATAAAGTTCAGAATGCGAAAGAAATTTTAGCCACTTTCGCAAAAATGCGAAAGGAAATTTGTGTAATGTTAATAACATCTTAATGATGAAAACTGAAGACCCTAAAAGGAAAAGCTATAATTTTAGCAAAGCTTTTGAGAAGTGGGCCAATTCGAAAAGAGAAAAGTGTTTAATTCCAAACTAAAGTGTTTTGAAAAAAAAAAATTGCTTTATTGTTCAGTTTGTTATTTGTAACATTTTATTTTTATTATTTTGAAGCTACATAAAAAATGCAGTTAAAATTAACTTTTAGCAATAAATTTGTATTTTAGAATTTTGCTAAAGCTTTTTTTATCCATTTTCGCTTTTTTGCTAAAGGTTTTTTATTTCTTAGCTTAAACCCTGACTTATAGACTGTACTTTCATCTGTGTATATCTTTGTTTCTCTGAAAGCATAAATAGGTACACGTGAATATTTAAATTTATGGGGATGGTTTCCATGATTACGCCCTTATGTTTATTCACAGAAAAGTTCATAACCTGTGGATTTTAGCTTGTTGTGCTCTTCATAAAACACAAACATATAGTAATTTAGTTTTTCTGGAAAGTGTCCGATACAGTTAGAAAATAAGAATGAAGATGTCACTTCTTTAACCTATTATAAAAGGTAGTCTATGAACAGAAAATGACTGTTAGAAGGTTAGAATGTTAGAATTACGACTGGCAACGAGTTGGGCATAGGTCACGTGATCCAGAAACAAGGCTGGGATTGTAAACCTGATAGCGATCAATACTAAAATCACTATTCCTAACCTAACTGCCATCAACCTGGCTGGACATGTCACTAACACTAATTTCACTATTATTAACCTAATTGCCACTTACCTAGAATCGGAAGTCTGTACGTAGTGGGGGGCGAAACTGTGCGGAGTGCATAATGAGGGAAAATATACACCAAATTATACTTCTAAGACAGTTTTATATAATCCATAAGCTACTCTGTTGCTGCTATTGCTACTCTAGTTTAACACATAGTGTAAAAAAAATCTTTAAATTTAGTTTTATTATAAATCTCTTTGTTCTCGCAGAATATGTTTTAAGATACACTTCAGCACATTTAGTAATATCGATTTTTTTTAATTGGAACTTGTTTATACAGAAAAATTATTCGTATTATTTAGATCCCTCTCAATAGCCTATACTAGAGTGCATGGAACGCCACGCGACAGAAGTAAAACTTTATTTTATTTTTTTATTTTTTCAATTTTTGATTATTGGATTTTTCAATTTTGCATTATTGGACTTTTTAATATTGGGTTTTTGGACTTTTTAAATTTTGGATTTTGGACTTTTTAATTTTGGATCTTTGAATTTTTAATTTTGGATTTTTTAAATTTTCGATCTTTGAATTGTTTATTTTTTATTTTTTTATTTTTAAATTTTTTATTTTATTATTTATTAAATTTTGGATAATTTTTAATTTTTTTTTTAAATTTTGGAAATTTGTATTTTTTAATTTTGGATTTGCGCGGTAATGAACCTCCGGTTTCCATAAAATAGATAATATACCTTTAGATTGCTTAGGAATTGTCTATTGCCATTGAGGAAGTAAGGTCTGAAAAATTTCCTTTGATTACTCCGAATCATTGAGTTGATTGTTTTCTGTGCAGTCCGTACCGAAACACGTAAGAGTGTGACTGACTGTGACTGATTTCGTGACGGTTTTAGTGTGACTGATTTTCCAGATTACCCTCTACCGCCACTAAAGAAGTTTTACTTAAAAAAAAGCAACTTGTAAGTAGATTATAGCAAGGAAATAATTCTAGTTTAACTTTCTAGACATGTTTAAAGTATATCACACAAAAAACATCTGGTTGGAATAAGTAAAACACGTACCAACGCACACCTGATTCCATATGGAGACAATTTGTAAAAAGTACACTGACGGCCATATTCCAGTAGATAAACTTATCTATCCAACCTTAGAACCAGCAAATTGTTATATTAGGTGTGTGTATTACATGAGTAAGTAGTATCACAAATAATAATAATAATAAAAGAACGTTTTAAGACATCAATTAAATTTTCGTTTCATTGAAATTTTACAAAACATAAATCTTGTTTAAAATAGTCTACGGATTTCTCTGATGTATCATTTTTAGTTATATGAATATTAAGCGAAATACTTTTATAGGCTATATCTGCTTTCCGTGAACCAAATAGTCCATTTTATTTTCTGCCATACACGCTAATTACAGGCTTGAACTTTCTTGGGAGAGTAAAAAAACAAAATATGAAAATTACAACTATATAAATATTATAGTACATAGTTCAAATGAATGGGTTGATATAGGAATAAGTTCCAATTATTAAGGACAAATTTAATAAGTATTATGTATCAATTATATATATATATATTATATATAATAATATATATATATTATATGTATTATTATTGACACTTTTCCATATTGTCAAAGAGTTGACAATTTTGTGAGGATACTGAAATGGTAACTCAAGAATTTTCTTTAAGATTTCCTTATTTTGAAAACAAAAAGGATTAATTGTCTCTTCATAACTATCCCTTGAAAGGGTACAACCAGGACCTACTATCAAAGTTTAAACTTGTAGTAATGTAGGCTATGTGATTTTCAGCCCGATCGATTTCTTCAAAACAGAACCGAAAACGAGATAACTTTTTCAGTATTAAATTTTGAAGTTAAGATATTTGGCCATATATAGGCCTAGGTCTACCTTTGTGAAAATGCATTTTCTGGTGTGATATTTTATCAAAGATAAAAACAGGGCTTGCTTCAGTAACTGTTCTGTTGTATTTACTGAGGTTAGGAACTACTAATCTCGCAGATCAGCTGACCTCTCTCGATATTTTTTTTACTGTTATTTTCATTGAAATCATGAACTTATGTAAAAATTGTGAAAACGAAAATTTTATTTTTGTCATCTTACTTTAAAATTAAATAGTGATAACAGGATAATCTTCATGGGTGCTATTTTTCAGCAATAAAGCAACTGGTTAAGTTATAATAATACGAACCAAAATCAAATAGGCCTAATCTTGGTTCTCAAGATGACTTTTGTAAAAGAATTTGGCTCCAGTTCTAATAAAATTGGACAGGCCTTCCCTGGAGGGAGAACTTACTATTGTGGGTTTACGACTACTGAAGCTGTTATTATAGACGGGGCCTACAGATTGAAGTGGTCTCCACACCACGTAGGCAGCGCTCACACATCCAATTTCTCACCAGAGCCAGTATTGCTTAACCCGATGATCAACTTGGAAATGTTGAAATCACCTTAATCCGTATTAGATATAACTTATTTTAAGAATGATTTAGCATAACCTAGTACATAATTACATCATTTTACAGTCGTTCTAATCGTTTTAATAATATGTTTACACAAACACAAATCTTTTCCATGCGAAAGAAACAATCTAAGATCTCACTCATCTGAATTCATGCCGTTTCAGTTTATTCGGTATCAACTCTGTTAATATAAGCTATCACCTTTTTTTTTGTTACATAAACAATATGGAAGACTTCAATGTAATTAATTGTTGAGCAGCAGACATTGCATCTCGTATAGAGCCTACTAACGAGTCTAGACTACTCGCAATACACAGATGTCAGAGAAATTGCCGCAACAGCACGGCGCACCTGCGCTCACCTGTACAAACTATTCTGTACGACGGAGAGCGCAGACTTGCACATGATTTTATTTTTTTCATACATACACACAGGCCTACTATATCAATACATTATTGTGCTCATGCACAATATTCTTCTTGTAAATAATGAAACCTCTGTGATGACCAGTAGCAAAATTATTAAGTGCCAGTATGGTACTTTATGAGACTGTGTGGTGGACGAAAAAAGTCTGTCCGTGTGTCTGTACGCACCATAACTCAAATACGCTTTTTCGGATTTTCATGAAACTTGGAAAACACATTTATAATGTCCATGGGAAGAACCCTATTGATATTGAACCAAATCGGTTCACCGGTACCGGAGTAATGCCCAATTTAGTGCCTATTTTAATAGATACGCTGTATCGGATTTCCATGAAACTTGGTATACCCATTTATGACGTCCATGAGAAGTGCCCTATTGAATTTGAACCTAATCTGTTGACCGGTACCGGAGTAAAACCCAATTTAGTGTCTACTTTAAAGGCGCAATAACTCAAATACGCTTTATCGGATATTTATGAAACTTCGTATACGCATTTATAATGTCCATGGGAAGACGTTTATTGATATTGGACCAAATCGGTTGGCCAGTACCGGAATAATGCCCAATTTAGTGTTTTTATGTTAATATATAAGAAGTCGCGATAACTCAAATATGCTTTATTGGATTTTCCTGAAATTTTGTATACCCATTTATAATGTACGTGGAAAGACGTCTACTGATATTGGACCAAATCGGTAGACCGGTACCGGAGTAAAACCCAATTTAGTGAATATTTTAAAGACGCGGTAACTCAAATACGCTTTACCGGATTTTTATGAAACTTGGTATACACATTTATAATGTCCATGGGAAGACGTCTATTCATAATGGATAAAATAGGTTGACCTGTTTCGGAGTAATGCTCAATTTAGTGCCTATTTTATTGTAATATAAGTATTCGAAAGAATTTATAAACAAAATGAAAATCAGTTATCTTGACAACATAGCCTATTGTTTTACTGTGATCTTATAAGGCCTTGGAAATTAAAATACAGGTAGCTATGACAAAAAACATATTGACATGCGCTTAATCCAACTAGACCGTTAAAATGACCCAGGTGGCCGAGATGGTATACCTTTCTTCTTCCGTAAGCCCTGCTTAATGAATAAATCTGGAGCTTAACTTGGAAATCAATTTAAAAAAAAAAAACATATTCTGCATATCATAATTGCAGTCATAACTGATTAAACAAAAACATACTGGCACTTTGTTACATCAATTTACCTGATTTTATTCTTAATTGTGTTGTTCTGTAACAGGCTGGTAAAGAAGTGATCCATCTCAGGGTGATATTTTTCATTATTTTGGTATTAAGAGAGAATTTTGCCATCTGACATTTTCAAGGTGTAAAATTTGCAGACAGCATACCATTTCATAATTAAAAATTGTCCCGTCGCTACACAAATTGTTTCAATAATTCGATAAGATTTTATAAGGAATGCCAAATATTTCACTTCTTTATATTACATAGGTGGAAGCCCCAAAATTTAATAGAAAATCAATATAAAAATACTTAGGCCTAGATTGAGCATTTTCTATATTGGGAAATTCTTAAATATTTTTAGAAAACAAGTATTAAGATTTTTATAACACCTGCTATTACTTAATGGCTATGGTTTTATAGATTATTTATTTTATCTATTTATTTCATTTAATTCTTCTGGCAACACTAAGGTCAGGCGAAACAGTAGACCTATTACAATTATTACATACACACTTAAGTCCACAGAAAAAATCATATTCATTTTGGACCAGATCGGTTGACCATTACCGTAGTTAGGAGAATATGGTCTAAAATCAACAGTTTGTTAAAGATGGTTACATGATTTCTAAACGTTCTCGGTAAAAATTTCAGGTGGAAATTTATGTGAAAATGGAAAAGTTTACTCTGTACGTACATTACGACCAGCTATTTCTCTGCTCGAAGTATTCAAAATCTGCATGAATGCAAGGCATTTCCTGTATATTCTTGTTTTGGCAGTAGTGCTTGTAGATCTAAGTTTGATTCTGTACTCTTCCTGTACATCGACGTTTTTCACGGGGGGTTTAGATTTTCCCAATAATTTTCACCTGTACGCGCTTCAGCTTATCTTATTTATTTCACAACGCACATGGTCTTGCATTTTATTATAACAGGGTGTCCAGTGAGGCAAGCCGAAGAAATTCAAGCATAATTCAAGGATTTCATGGCTTGAATTTCCAAAATTTAAAACAATAGCTTTATTTACTAATATTAAAAAATTTATGAACATAAGGACACAATGAGTGAATATTAATGACTAATATTTCTGAAAATGGTAAAATTTTCGTAAAAACTATCAACTTAAAAAATATTAATGACTAATATTTCTGAAAATGGTAGAATTTTCGTAAAAACTATCAACTTAAAAAAAATATATTCTCTTCTATGCGATTTTTCCCGACGGTTCACAAAATTCAAGCATAATTAAAGGATTTTTCCCGACATGGAAAATTCAAGCATAATTCCCGATTATCCCGATTTTCAAGGCTGCTGGACACCCTGTATAAAAACAAAGATGTAACAAGAGATTAATGCTACCACACCAGGTAGGTAGGATTTTAAATAGGGCAAGTTACACAAGGGTGTAGTAGCATGCAAAACAATATATCGTAATTTTCGTCGGAACTACCTGTTCTCAACTCCATCTCACATGCTTTTCTTTACCCTTCACAATCCACATTCCTTTAAAGAATAGGTAACATTTTGGGAGCCATTATTAGGTGCCAGAATGGTACTTTATAAGATTGTGTGGGGGACGGGAAAATGTTTGTTCATCCGTCCGCGTGTCTGTACGCGCGATAACTCAAATATTATGCTTTATCGGATTTTCATGAAACTTTGTATAGACTATGCATTTATAACCAGACCTGGGATTTCAAGGCAAATGCCTATTTTGTTCCTTATGAAATAACATGAAGATTTCTAAATATGTTGACATTTCATGATAAATCACGTATATTTATAGTTTTATAATGCCCTAAAATGCCTATTTGGACCTTTGGAGCCTATTTTTACTATTTTAGTGCCTAAAATGCCTATTTGTACACTTAAAATGAAATTCAACTTCTGTAACTTTTACAATCATTTAATGGACATCTATGAATGAAGAGCAGAACAGCAGAGGGTGGGGTTTTCACAGAAACTTGATTTTCCCAAACAATATTGTCGTCAAAGGAATGCTGACTGACGGGGGAGGATTCGCTCAAAACAACAAGTAGCAGGTATATATAACTTAGTAAGAAGGGACATACTGTGTCAATTTATCATATAATCCAAAACTGCTTTTGACAAATGTATTTTTAATTCTGTCTTAATGTTGAAATTATTTCTGTAAAGAATAGCTATACCACGTTTTTACAGTGAAAAAAAGACCACGTTACAGTTGAAGAGCATATTGTAGTATTTTAAAGTCTATTTTCGGTCTATTTACACATTTTTAAAGCATATTTTAAGTGCCTATTTTCTCTTTTAAAAGCCTATTTACTTGTTTTAAAAGCCTATTTTAGGTGCCTAAAACTATTTTTTTAGAGCCTAAAATCCCAGGTCTATTTATAACGTCCATGGGAAGAAGCCTATTGATATTGAACCAAATCGGTTGACCGGTACCGGAGCAAAGCCCAATTTAGTGGTTATTTTATGGTAATATATTAGAATTAATCAAATGCAAATCAGTTATCGTGACAACATATTGTTTTACAGTGTTCATATACGGGTTTGGAAGTTGCAATACAGATGCTTTGACAAATAACACTATTCCTTCACATATGCTTATCAAACTAGACCGTTAAACTGAGCGAAGTGGCCGAGATGGTAACTTTTTGAACTCGCATTCTGGAATTCAATGGTTCAAATCCCGTAGCCGGCAAATCTGACATTTTTATTTTATTTTATGTGAGAGTGCGATTGACAAGAAATCACAAATCTGTATTGTTCTGCTGATGCTGGACGATGTTAATCTGATTTTTTTAAACTAGACCTTTGTTCTTCCGTCAGCCCTGCTTAATGAATCAATCTGGAACTTAACCCGGAAATCGATTTAAAAAAAAAACTTAATTTTCTGCATATCATAATTGCAAATATCACGTATTAAGCAAAAGCATTTTGGCACTTTGTTACATCAATTTACCTGATTTTATTGTTATCGAGGCAAGCGCAGTCATGCTTATATCATTTGTAGTCATATAGGCCTAAGTTGTTGGTTCTGGTTATTTAACGACGAAGGCGTACTGCTACTTAGGGCTGTGACCGTCGCCGGCGTACCGAAATTTTGTCTCTCAGGAATATTTTTTCATGCTGGTACATTGACGAAACACATGTATCCCACTGAACATGAAAGCCATTGACCTGGGTAAGATTCGAACCCGCGACTTTGGGCACAAACGTCATTACCCAGGCCGACTGTAGTAATTATAGTAATAAATGAGTATTCGAAGTTACTTTCCTCATCCAGTGTGGTGTTATACGTGATACCTCCTGAATCCCTTTCAGCCAAGACGTGCTGAAGTTACATTTCTTATACGTTGTGGTGTGCTGCTATGTTTTAACACCAATTATAATCTAGTATAACATGCGACCGCCTATAGGCCTACATGAGAGCAAGGATAGTTATTACAAACTTAGAAGTGGGTAGTAGCGCTAGAATTACATTTGCTGTGATTATCTGCTTGGATTTCTTTCAAACTCTTCCCCAGGTTCTCTGCTACCCAACCTGACACACATTTCATGTTACTTAAAGCTCTGACAATCCCCGTAGACCAAATAATTGGAACGTTTCGGGTGAAAAAGCTAATACATGTAATCTGTCTGTTACGTGATTCTTAATTTATCAGTAGGTTTTAACAAGTTATTATATATTTATTTGGGAGAGGTTCTAGTAGTAGTTTTTTTTTATTTTTAAGTTGGCATCGAAGAATGTTCAACGGTAAAATCCATTCCATAGTTCCGACCCATGCGCAAACCTACACGGAAAAATGAATTACAGTATAATCTTAATTAGATAGGCGAAGCAAGGACATTTCTATTTCTCCGGTATTTCCCAGTTCAACTATTTCACTAATAATCACTACTTCTATTCATCTCACCTTTCACTTAAAAACTCTTAAATTACATAATATGGTATGTTACCGTTCAGCTAGATCAATAAAATAATATGAAATGACTTCTGCTCAACTTAATTTATTTTATTTAACCCTTGAATTTTCTATACGTAAGTTACACACTATCTCCAGGTATCTAATATTGAAAATTTTGCATTAATAAACTGTTAAAACTTGTAAAGGTCTATTACAATTACAACAGTGTTAGTAGAACTCCAATAACCCTTACAAAGCTTTCGGACTTCGCCCTTTTGACGGATTGCTGAGGGAAAGCTGAATATTTAGCAAAGTTATAAAATCCAAAATTATAGAATCCTATATGGCTACATACGATATTTATATATACCGTATATGAATTTTACAGAAGATCGTCCGAAGAGGTTAAGAATGAAGTGCAGCAAAACCACCTTTCAAATGAAAATATAGGTCAGAGATTGCATAATACTTGCAAATAAATAAGGAAGGAAGGATTAAAATGAAATACACTAGTTCCATAAGGATATCCATTAAGATCCAGAATTTCATTATAACAATGTTCTTGTATCCATTAATAATGAGCACGGAACAATCTACAAGCCTTGAAAAGCAGCCATTCAAACTACACAATAAACAACCTGTAATTAAAATAAAATCAATTATGTCATTTCGTGTGCTTTAAAGTGCGTTGTTTTGAGGTTAAAACGAAAAAAGAGGCTATGAGTTCACTGCACGCCGTCGTCTGCCATCTATTGGCAAAACACGAGAACTTCTTAATAGCTGATCGCCGAGTCAGCCGACTCGTTTGTTTGAAGAACCTAAAAACTCAAAACTTAGACATTTAATTATGTAGTTGAATAAAAACACTTTCTTTAACGCACTTTATTTACCTTAGTAAACTTCTGGACGGCCGTTTCGCAGGTGGTGTTCCTGCATCATCAGCAGAGTGCTGATGCAGGTAAATAGTGCGTTAAAGAAAGTGTTTTTATTCAACTATTTGTTACACAACGCTAAAGTCGGACACAAGAATAAATTTAATTATGGTCTAACAAAGCAGTCCTATGCAATTTGCCTATAATCGTACTTAAATTACTAGTATGAAAATACTCGTGTGTTAATAAATGTCATTACAGGCTCGTTGCAGAATGTACTATTGTAACTTATTAATGTAGATAAACCTAATACTGTTAATTTAGCATGAGGTTTAGATAATGCATAGACCACTACCACAAAGATGTAAACTTGGTATAGTCCCTAATATCTGTCAATCGTTTCAACCGTTACGGTTCTGACTGTATATAAAAATGCGAAGTTCGACTTTCTAACGATATTTCTTTTTAGCTCAAATGTATACTAAAACAAAGCAAAATGTATAGGTGTCAGGAGTGGAAAATGATCTTTCGATTGATACCTTGTGCATACATAGGCGTAAATTAAGGGAGCTAGACAACATAAATAATATACAGTATATTATAATTATAATCACAAAAAGATAAGCGTACCAATTAAAGTGATTTGAATACAGCAACCACACCACTGTTTTGTTTATCTACCTTCAATTAATAGTAACTTTAAAGCCCACAGTATGGGTACAGATAGGCCACAAAAAAAACCGTATTGAGATTCTGGGCTACGTTATTGCAATAATCTTATTACTTTATATGCCTTTGGATTAGAATACGCAGTATATTTTAATACGAGCTATTCTCCTGTCCGTATGTGGATGCATTCTCCTGACATAAAAATTGGTTATGGCCATAGACTGCATGTCTCCCCTCTAAATTCGTGTTATATTCTTCAAACAAAATTTGTAATATTACAACATTTATTATTGATCATTCTGCGTCCCACAATTGAAAACTAATTTCGTGGTTAACATACAGTATACAGTATATACTCACATATGCATTGCTTTATCTCATGTCCACTGGGGAAAGACAGATAAACTCCATAAATACATCATCCTGCGTACCTAGGTGGGAGATATGACGCAATGCGGAGGGCTTACGTAAAATTGGATATCTGTTTTTAGGTTCATCTAGGCCATATTCTCATTTTTACTCTCAACCAGCAGAATATTGATTACGGAAATGTGCAAATTCCAACCAACCAGCCAGTGAAAAGTTACAGGGCATAGAAAATAAATTATCCTTCGAGAGTACGATATATTACTAATGTAGGTTCTACACACCAAGCTAAGGAAAAGCTAAGCTAATACATCTCAACGATTATTGCAATTAAGAACTCAAAGAGTTCACTACGCAACCATAAAAATTCTTCAATTTCTAACTTTTCTTTTGGGTCAGCAGACCAAGCTGCTCCAGTTTCTTTTAAGGTCAATCTTAAGGTTCAGTATATCTAGGTCTTCTTACAAGCCTTCTCGTATAACTCTTGTCAGTTACCCTAAACTATTGCCATATTTTTAGTTCGATCTAAGCCCTGTCTCATTTCCCCAATATTGAAACTAATATAACGTCCCCTGATTTTTTTTTAAACGGCTTATTGATCGGATAAAATTCAAAGCTACAATACATCAGTATAAGGTTATATATATATATATATATATATATATATATATATATATATATATTTAAAATCTCTTTACAAATTCCATTAGAAAAAAAGCTGATGTGAAACATGTAACTTTCTCTGCCCAAATAAAAGTTTTGCCTCTTAGTGTAATATAATATGTGTGACGTTCTTTTCATGTAAATTGGTTGTAAAACTGAAGAGGCGTTGCCACATCCCCGAAGGATGCACAACCCAAATAAAATCCCATTAATGCATCTGCGTAATTTTTTTACCCTAAGCATGGGCAATACACTTTTATTACTTCACATTCTGATATAGAGTAAGAGGATGTATTGCAAAGAGCAGGTATTCAGTTGTTTCAAACTGATGCAAAGCCAGCCAAGAGTGAGTTTCTACAAACAGTGGGTTGCTTATAACTACCATTCAGAGCATTTATACGAAAAATGTTTCAAATAAAAGTTATAGCCCTTATTATAAGCACCTCATGTACAAAGTTTAAACAAAATCGTTCGAGATGATTTCGAGAAAATCGCGAAAAACAAAAGTTTATACACGTCTAGTGGCAGTAACAGCAAGAGAACATCGTCGCCAATCTTCGTGTCACTTCCCTAGAAGGTACCTAACTCAAATACAAAATTTTGTTTTTGTAAGATTTTTCATTCTAGAGCTTGGCTGTTCACAGACATACAGTCACACATATACATATACGCTCACAGAAATGTTTATGAAAATAGTGTTTTTGGATTCAGGGAACCTCAAAACATCTATTAATGTTAAAAATCAACTTCTAATTTCGAGGTCGAACAAAATAAGTTACTTCCTCTACCTGTAACCTATGGTAGAGGAAGTAAATAAATGGATCACTTGGAATAACGATCTAAAATATTACCAGGAGGAATAAATACAGTAAATTCTTCTCAAACTAACCTGAAATTTCAGGTCGGGAACCCACCGTTTAAATTCACACCAACAGGGACCGCGCTAAGATTTCGCCCAGCAAAATCTATTGCATTGCTTTGTTGAAAGGGAATAGGATAGCACTCTGTTAAAGGCAGTTGTGTTCTTTATTATTGTCATATCGACGAATGGCTTGGGGGATGCGATACATACGTTTCACGATATGGCTACCTTGAGCAATGCACTCTATTCTAATGATCTATGATCTCTCCGGAACCACGTAGAGCAGGTCAGTTTATCTCAAATGAGAGATAGTCTATCCCTCTCCCAGAGGGCTGCAAGTAGCATGACAAAAACAGTATCGCTTCTCTGGTTTTAGAAGAGCCTGGGTGGAACTTGCTTTCTTGGCCAAAAATGGGGCATTTCAGCTGACAAACGTTTAACAATTTTTTTCTCAAATATGTATAACTTTATTTTTGTTTTAGAATTGCAGAGTGGAATAAATTACCTTGCCCTAATAAGAAAGTTCAATATTAATTTGATCATTTCTTAATTACTACTTTAATTATTTGCTTGTCGTGGATTTGACAAGTAGCCTAGTTCCATGGAGTTAATTATTAACATAAAACTTCAAGTAAATTCTCCTTTTATAAAGACAAACATGATTATTATAAACACATTTTCAATGTTATAATATGCAATATAACAGTAAATGCTAAAGTGGAAGTAATAGCTCTATGGAAGACCAGTGGCACGGAGAGCTGAAGATCCTGGTTCAAATCCCGGCTATGGCATTGAATTTTTCAGCCTGACTCTACCTTTCCAGTAAGTTAATAGCTAAACTTCAGTTAACAAAGTATGTAAGAGATTTCTTTTGAATGATTAAATGAGCAACTTTCCACATTTGTTTCCCCTTTTTGAACAAAGTGAAACCTTATATTTTAGCATGGCAATAAACATTAACATAACTAAAGGGAATGTAATAGAAATAAAATGGAAAAAACAATGAAATGCATAATCTGTGATTTAGGTCAGCCTGGAATAATCCAAACCTCAAAGACAGCTTAGCGCTGCTTTTTCTGGTTTATTTTTCCCATTCTCATCGATGATTTAGACTGTAGTATCGAAAGCAAAGTAAACTGCAGATGTAAGACATCTGGAATATTTCAATGTAGTACCCAAAAAAATAAAAAAACTGGCAACTAATACTTTTTAATTTATTTTCAAAATAGACAACCAATAAAGTAAACAGGGGTTTTCTATGTATATATATATATATAAAATATATAATGTATAATATCTCAACTCCATGGAATCGTGCTCAGCTAATAAATTAATTTATTATATGGAGTTGGATTTCTAGTTAAAGCTTGCAAATGACAACAAGAGTTAAGTTAGGAAATCATTCCTTTGTTTACACAAACAAATCAACATTTTATATGATTATCTAAACAATTTTTTAAAATGTCACTAATAATATAAAATTTATAAATGACATGGACTTGATAATAAATTAGTGAGACACATAAGAAATTCTGATTTCTTCAGTTATTAAAGTTTAAAGAGACCAGCAAATGGCTTCTTTCACAACAGGATTTAACAACGTGGCTGACACCCTGGATGTATAGTCCAGTTATTCTTTGCTTACTTAGGTGGCTTCCTTTTGTTAGGAGGAAACGTTTGCCGATAGCTCAACCCAGGCTCTTTATTCTTACCGCACCAATCAGCTAGTTACCTCAGCCAATCAAAATATTAGAATGTCCTGTGATAGCTACTCGTCTACTTCGTGTGGAATGAAACGCGGGGTTGCAAGATATAGTTACAGAAAAAAATAACAAGTGTGAATTGATTAAAGCGAGGGAAGAAGTGAGGTCGGTGATAACCAGGGCCCGGATTCTAATGACATGTCATCTTTTTATTGCTGCCGAATAGACATTGCGAACTTATGGATAAATCCACTCATGGCCTCTAGATGATAGAAATGCATTTTTATTAGGTCATTTTTTGACAGTTTATGCCATTTTATATTTTTAGGGCATTTATTTCAATTTTAGGTCATTATTTTGTCATCTTCGTGTCATTTGCTTCCATATTTAATAATTTTCATTTACATTGAGTGTATTCACTTTTTTTTTCGTCGCTAGCGGTGCTGTCTTTGAAGTGTTGTTTGCTTAATGCAAGAAGGAAAAATTTGGCGTTAAAGTGTTGACATGTCTCAGTCGGAAGTGAGAATCAAAGAAAAGCAAAAATTTTGTATTATATTACTATTATTATTAGATTGACTTGGCACTAGAGTCTGCCACCTGCTTGGATTTGAGAGTGCAAACTACTGTTTACCCTCAATAAACAACAATATAATCCGGCAGACCACAAAAGGATGTGCCGAATTTTGACTCACCAGTGCCTCAGTGCCAGTATAAATTTCCGTGAGAAAAGAACATTCACAACATTACAGTTATTTACAGTTTTTACAATAAATTATGTACAAACTAGTCTATAACTTTGTGTGTACAATAATATTTTTTTATAAATAAAATATCAGTTTTTAGGTAATTTTTTATAATTATTAAGTCATTTTCTTTAAAATTTACGGTCATTTTTCAAATAATTTTAGGTCATCAGAATCCGGGCCTTGGTAATAACAATGGAGAGAATATTGCAATGTTGTTTTTGTTTTGGAAAGCGGAAACCAAGATAGACTTGGTCAGATTAATTAACATAAAGAAAAACTGACTTAAAGGTTTATTCCTTTGAAGTCGCCTGGGGATGTAATGAAAAACTGTACAATTTCTCCTTCCATTCAGACATACCAACAGACGATTAATTATGACATTTCCCTTTGTCCATGGAGTTAACATAAAACTGGGTTACATATTTTAGGGAAAAAATACCAGAAATTAGTAAGCTTTGTAACAGTTTTTAATAATGCATGAATTTTTATGTAGAAATAAGGTTAAATTATGAACCATAAATATTTAAATTAGAATATGTTTCAAGTTCTAAACTTGACACTTGCATTCTATGGAGTTGAATCAAGTAAAATTATTTAATTTAGTAAAATATAATCTATAACAATACACAGTAAAGAAATATTAATCATTACTTAGTGTCCTATCTGATCTGAAAAGTTGGAGAATTATGCAGAGAAGGAGAAAGAAAAAGAGAGAATTCAATCAACTAAGTTTTTTAATTAGGCTATAAAGACAGATTAATTAAGGGATGAAAGAGAACATAATAATAAGTATCAGTGGCTGGTAACATGACAAAACATTATCAAAGTTAATGTAAATTATTCCCAAACCAAAGCCAACTTCCCAAGGCCTGCACTATATCAGAAATTGTTACAATTTGCATAGACCAGCAACCAACTTACTGCTTTTTTAAAAGGCGTTATGTTTGGGTATAATGATTCTTCAATGGCCTACCTTAACAAATTGGTAATGTTTGCACAGAATACAGTAAACTTAAGAAAAAGCTAAAAATTAGGCCTATTTTTTAATGCATTACTTTTACTATGTGGAGGTGTTCCTGTTTAAATATTAGTAGTTTTAAGCATTTACCTTAAGTGAGTTTTCTTCTTCCTCATTTATATTTATATATTCAGTTATACAGTACATTCATATTCAGGGATAAAGACCCCCCCGCCCAGTCCACCAGATCAGAATGAGTTTTATTTAAAGTTTTCACTTAATATCAATCAGTTATAAGATTGCAAGATTGTTTTAAATATTGCAATGTTTGAAATTGTTGTTAATAATTAGTTGTTGCTGTACATAACAGAAATTCAGTAATAGATTTTAATTGCATTAGTTTTCAACGTTACTTTACATTTGCCGAATTGAGTCCAAATCCGCTGTACAAAGTTTGCTGTAGGATTCATAAAGTCAGAATATGATAAATCTTTTGTAATAACAATAATTTCAAGCCATCATGGAAGTCCAAACAATTTAGTACTGTATGTTTAGTTCTCTATATTACTGCATGTTTAGTTCTCTATATTACTGCAACAACAACAATCAATATTAATTTCTCCGTCAATCCGTCATTCAATCGTCAATTATTTCACTCTCGTTTGCTACAGCATATTCACACAACTGCTTTAAAAACATGCGGAACCCAATACTCTCGGCGAGCAGATTAGACCTACTGGAACGATAACTGTGAATTTCGAAAGTTTAATGAAATGCTTTGTAGTGTGTTAAAAATGGAATATCAAACTTTTTATAAACAATAGGTGAGATGGAAATTTGTGGTGATTGATGATGCTGCTGCTGCTGCTGATGATGATGATGATTATAATAAAATAATAGTAGTAATAATAATAATAATAATAATAATAATAATAATAATAATAATAATAATAATTATGTTAGTGATGTTTGCAATAGGATAATCATTTCATTGAATAAGTTGTAAAGAAAATTTCAAAATTAATTGCAACCAGCTTATAATAAATGATTTTATAAATTTTATTTGCATGTATTTTAAGTTAGCACCCAGTAGCTGCGCCACTGGCACAATTTCATTCATGGCAAGGGTGTTGTACCTGGCACAAAACTAAATTACAGGCTTTTTGTGTTTTTTGGCCTGGACACGTTCAAATTGTGGATTGACTGTGGAATCCGTGACATATAGCAATCCTTATCCTTAAAATGACCATCTAGCCTATATAAACAGAATTGGTTAAAAGTCCTGCACCACCTAAATAACTTCTGAAGCATGGGGTTCAGTGACATGAAACTTGGTGTATTCGGATAGCCGTATATGGAGAACTCAACGTGAGTACCGAATTTTGCAGAATTTGAGTTTAACCAAAAGTAACTCTAACTTTATTATTTTAAATGGAAAACCTCGTGTATTTTTATATTTTCGAGGAGTGCTCATTAAGTGCTTTTCAGAAAGTACCCACAAAAGATACTTCTGTAAAATTTATTGTTGCTAAATCAAGAAGAAAAGTGAATGCAAAAATAAAGTAATAAAATGCCCTTCCTTAACAAAAAACAAAACAAAGCTAGATCATTTTTACTTTCTTACATATGAGTTTATCTTCTGTTATGGCCATGACTGCGAGGAAAATTTTCTTAAATGTGCCCACGTACCGGTAGAGCTTTATGTTAAAAAGTGTCAACTTAGATTATTATGCTAACAGTAAAATCACACTAAACAAAAGAAGCGTGTTACTGATATTATTTGTTTTCTGGATTTACCAATAACAAATTTGCCAAGAAGTATATAAAAATATATTTTTGTTCCATTAAAAATAATAAGAGTTAGACTCACTTTTGGTTAAACCAGAAGTCCACAAAATTCAGTAATAATGTTTTCGAGTTCTCTATATATGGCTATCCTGTGGAACTTTATTTTTAACCAACCCTGTTATACACTTTAAAGAAGGGTGACCGGTATAAATGTTTGTTCTTTTTACAAATCTAGTTTTAATCTCAATTAAATTTTGCACACTGTCTTCAAAACAAGAGGAAAAGCACTGGCAACATTCCATTTAGAAAAAACATTTCATTATTCAACACCCTTTACACATAACATAATGAAAATAGGCCTAGTTCTGTGCAGTTGCTATGCATGGACAAATGACGGTGCATAAAGAATCTTATATTTTTCTAGAATAACTTGTATTTCATTACTTAAGTGTGAGCAAAATTTACTTACTTAGTTACTCAATGGCAATAGACTATTCCTAAGCAAGCTAAAGGAATAATAGGCCTATCTATTTTATGAAACCCAGAGGTTCATTGCTGCAATTACCTGAGCCCGACATTCAACCCTATTCTGTGCTAGCTCCATCCAACATCCCTTCCAAATCCTACTTCCCTTAAATCTATCCTAATATTGTCCTCCCACCTACGTCTAGGTCTTCCAAGTGGTATTTTTCCTTCGGGTCTCCCAAATCAATATTTTTTTAGATATGTCTTTCCTTCCCCATGCATGCAACATGTCTAGCCCATTTCATCCTCCGCGATTTAATTAACATGCTATATCTGGTGAAGAGTACAGGTTATGAAGCTCGTCGTTATGCAGTTTTCTCTAGTCCCCATTTTCATCTCTCTTAGCTCCGAATTTGAATGTAAGGAAGTTAAAAGTGCATCTATCGAATTACACCAGATATTTGTGAATGCCAGGTATGTAATTTGTAAGTTGATATAGGCCTACATTAAGCATTAAGGTAAAAATATGCCTAGGCTATATCTGAATATATATATATATATATATATATATATATGAAAGAAGAATGTTTGCCTGTCTGTCTGTTAATTATACAAATATACAGTTTTATTCCAGAGGTACACTATGGTGCAGTTGGTTGAGCAAAATACTACACATCGGAAGGTCATGGGTTCGATCTTCGATGAAATCTTTGGGATTTTTCAATTGGTCTAATCCTTTTGATGGCACCATAGCCCTAGAGTCAACGCATCCTCTATTAGAAATGAGTACCAGGAGCAACCTTAGGGGAAAAGGCAGTCGGTGCATTAAGGCTGACCTTTCTCCAGAATTATTTAAAAGTCACCCAGGAAAAGAGTCATATAAACCCTGCTGCAGCCAAATGATGGAAGGCTAGGTAAGGCCCTAGAGTTTCAAAATTGGAAGTAGATTATTCCATAAGTTTACTTCGAAGTACAAGCAAAATACTAAACTAGGTCAATGCTGGGACTTTTAAGTTAATTTTTTTATAAATATTGTAATCATTTTATCTTAGCCAATAACCTCAATATACTTTCACTTTAGGCCCCACAAATCAATGGAATAGCCCTGAATCGCTAGAGAAATTAATGATTTAGTTACTAGGGCTCAACCTAAACTAGATGCCTAGTTATGAGTTACAAAAAACCACAATTTTGCATTTTCACAAAATCTTCAGTATTTGTAGCCTACATACTGTAGAATCCCGTTATTCTGAACCCCGCTATTCCGAACACAGTTCAGAAAAATACTGATTTTTTAAACTTAAAAATAGGAGAAATTAAAAAGACGTTCGTGAAAAAACGTACATTAATTGTTACACAAAGAAGTTAAATAGAGACATACATAGAGCCTAAGTTTGATGAAAACGCCTGAAACCAAATTGGAAAGAAAGCTGGTTACTTACAGCAAGTGTCGGCTCCATTTATACAATTGCCCGTACTTAATTTACGTCTTAACAAGTCAATACGTTGATTTTATTCATGAAATCCGCCTATTCCGAATTCCCGCTAAACCGAACAGAGTTCGGTCCCAATCAGTTCACAATAGCGGGACTCTACTGTATTTGCACTGTGATACCATTCCCACAGCCTCCATCAAACAAAGCTAACACTTACAGTATAAGTTAGCATCTTCTGTGGGAATTCAATACTGAAATCCAATGTGCCTCTGAGGGGGATGGTTTCCATGATTGCGCACTATGTTTATTCACAGAAGAAAAGGTTCAAAATCAGAGATTTTTAGCTTCTTGTGTTCTTCGTAAGTATTAGAAACCAAACCGTAATTTAGTTTTTCTGGAAAGTGTCCAAAACAGTGGGAAAATGAGAATGAAGGTCTCGCTTTACTAATCTGTAAATGGCAAACTCTGAACAGAAGATGGCTTTTGGAAGAATAGAATATGACTAGCTGTGAGTTGCGCACGAGTCACATGATCCAAAAACAAGACTAGAATTGTAAACTCTATGCCGATCAACACTAATATCATTGTTCCTAACCTAACTGCCACCAACCAAGCTCTACATCAGCCATTTCATAAAATATGGGAATTTTTCCCTCAAAGAGAGAAGTTATAAAATTATTGTAATTGGGTGGTCAAAAATAAGTTTAAAACCTCAAATTCTCTCAAAGTTAAGGATTTAGGTGTATCTGAAGTGGTTTCATGTGTAAAATCTGTTGATTTACTTTTTTATTGCATTGAGTTACTTTTTTTTGCCATTTTTAGCATGATTTTAACACTCTTTAATACCAAGTAGTCAAGAGTAATCAGCTATGTCCATTTTCATTTGAGAAAATATACGTCTTAAGGTACAATTTGGTATAGTATTAACTTAAAAAAATATGTGTGGTTAATTACTATGTAAAATAACAAACAAAGGAATTTTTGTCCCACCCGTAACAGTGATAGTTTTGTTAAATTATTATTACTGAGTTAATAAATGTTCTGACAACCCGGAAACAGTTTCTAATTTGTATTTAATCCCTCATACCTTCATTAATAACAACATTAAGACCCTAACAGTAATAGCAGAACAGAAAATGAGCGTTTGTTTTGCATCATTAAAATCAGTGTCCAAATTATGTCCCACCCGTAACAGATTTTGAAATAACAAATTTAAAATATTTAAAATAAATTTTAAATAATCCTTTGCATGTAGTGTGGAGGAGAAGGCAGAGTAAATTTCACAGAATGAGCAGAAGAGTTCTAGTTCATTATTTATGATGTGTAATAAACAAAAATAATTTTTATAATTTGCTAGAATGTCCCACCCATAATTATGAAATGGCTGACATGTTACTAACACTAATATCACTATTCCTAACTTAACAGCCACTCAGGCTACCTAGAATCAGAAGTTTGTAATTACGTAATGCAAGGCGAAAGTATGTGAAGTGGGTAATGAAGGAAACTAAACGTGTGCCTAGTAAAAACGAAATATAGATAGCCATTTGACAATTACATAGCCTATTACCAGTAACTTATATAACCTAGTACGGTACCGGTAATTGAAAAGATTGACTGCGAGCACATAACTATCCCAGGGAAGACCTTGATCAAATTTGAAATGTCACAACTGGATGAATCCTTTCCGGGTAGGTTAACCTGCAGGGAGACCATAATGTCACCATTTATAGTATGAAGCAAAATGACCAATATTGTTACATCTTGCATAGGACTTGTTGTAATTAGTGGCAGTGTAGGTTCTAGATTAATGGCAGTTATTGTATTGATGAATTTCATTTTCTACAGAGGGAAATATGTTGCATTAACTTATTTGTGTATAATAAGCATAGAACCCACCTGATCTCCAATATTCTGAATTTATGAAGCTCCCCCCCCCCCCCCCCAAATATTGAGACTGCTACCGGTAATACATTGTACACTAGGACATTTTAATTTTACAGAAAGTAGATAGTTTAATTGCACATCCTGACTTGTGAAATGCGAAAGGCAAATCGTGAAATAGAAATGCCGAACTTTACTAGTTTCCAGTATACAAGATTCAGCCTAACATTGAATTTTTGCCTATGCAGCTCAAGCTGGCATGAAAGCATAGCTGGCTCGCTTAGCTGAACAACTGATCAAGTCGGCAGTTCTGCCCCTGTCAGCCACAGCAGCCAAGCAAACAGTGCTTGAAATGGTGCAGGATAAATTTCAAAATAGAGAGAAAGCAAGAAAGTAACTTATAATTTTATTCTATGAATCAGTAGCTTTAATGCCCTTACTCTAGTTAGAGTAAGTGACATACACATAAACAAACCTGCATAGCCTACTTTGTTTTGCAGTATCGTGTAGTAGGCTAATGTACATTATTATAATGTGTTAAGGTTAAATAATATAATTGTGTGTAGCAGCAGCAGCAGTAGTAGCAGCAGCAGTAGCAGTAGCAACTTAGTAGTAGTAAATGATTTATTTTTTCCTGGCAGAGTAAAGGGCATAAGGGCTTCTCTTCCACTCAACCCTGAGGTTAAAAATATATACAATGTAGATTTACATTAAAAACAAAGTAATGTATAAGTGACTAATACTAATACTAATACTAAGGTTAAGGCTAATCATAATAATTAATTAATTAGCCTAATTAAGTAACAAGTATAATACAAGTAAGAATCAGCTTGAAAAATTTTATGCCATAAGGGTCATTCCATGTCAAGTGAACCAATTTTTTGTCAATTTTGAACATGACCATCTCCGATTTTAGTCATACTTGGTTGTCATGAAGTACCACCTGAAATATGTTAAAGTGCAAAATATCAGATTTTTATGTGTTGTAGTTTTCCAGTTATACCCTTCTGAAATATGGAAAAAAACAAAATTTTCTGCATAAGTGCAATCACAAAATGACGCATAAATCAAGCTGGAATTGACATAGATGAGTGGGAAAAGTACCAAAATGTAGCTTATATTATGAGCTTTAATTTGATATGTCACACGAGTACTTTCGAAAAAAATATATTTTCAAGGTTACCCCCAAAAAATTTGAAAACTGAATTTTTCAAAAACCTATATTTTGAAAATTTTGAAAAAAATCTCACAGAAACATACATATTTCAGCATCATGTCCTACAAGTTTTGTTATGGGATCGAAATGGGATCATATTTTTTTACATTTATAACAAATACTATGCACGCTGGGTAAGAATATATGGCACCGTAATCTTGCACTTAATTCTAAAATTTCATTACAATCAAAAAGAAAAACTTACAGAAAACATGTTACCTTCCCTTCTTCAATGACAAAAACGTGAATTTATTGTCTACAGTAATTTTCTAGAGCCATGGTTGCCGCATCCATCTCTTCCTTCGAGAGGTAATAACTACGGCCAGTGGGACATGTAGGTTGCACAAGGGTGAGGATCTGAGAGAGAGGCACAGTCAGTTTATTTGGACAGTCACTTTTGAAAGTAAATGATGGAGAAGGACCTGCAGGGTGCAGAAACATCAGTTCCACTATCTGTGCTGTCTCATTTTTGTCCACAACTACACCAAGCCACCAATGATTGTTGTTCTCACATGTAACATATCCTTTTACTTCTGCTAGCTTCAGCCTCTGTTGCACACGTGGTCCTAACACTGAAAAAGTGGATGACTGTTCACTTCTTGAAAATACCTTTGTCAACAACACTTTATCTGACAATGGGATGAAACTGTGGAACTTCTGTGTGCCTGGTATTGCTTTTGTAGACAGAAATCTGTCTGCAAGTATTTTTTCCTCTTTGTTGTATTGTGCTTCATTGAAGAAGAAGAACTGCATGGAGTCGATGTTTTCCTCACTCCATGTAAACAGCTGTGCTGGTGTCATGATTTGATGCTCGTATGGCCGCTGTAGGCTTGCCTTTCCTGCAAGTCTTTTCACAGTACCACCCAGACCGTCACATACTCCTTTCCCATGGGCTGTTGCATAGAAATGCCACTCTGCCTCAATTCCAAAATCATGAACATGGTGGCATAAGTTTGAAAAGTTTTTTCTGTTTTTAAATTGCGCAGCTGCACCATCTGAGAAGTAGTAAATTTTTTTCAAATCTCTAATTACTTCCAACTTCAAATGAGAGATAAGCCTTTTTTGGAATAAATGAACAGCAGTGGTGTCATGCTGTAGACATTCAGAGATACATACAATACTTTTGTAGTGTATATTATGATCATTGTAGTAGACTGCTATAGGAAAAATAGTTGCTTGATCATTGTTCCAATGAAAAGACTGGGCTTCATCCTGTAGTACAAACGAATAATTTTCTGCAAAGTCCATACATACCACAGCTTCATTTACTCCAATATTCTGCTTCAAGTGATTATAATATTCTGCCTGTCTTCTTGCAATAAAAGAATGTCTCTTCAAAATCAACAACTGTTCACACAAAGTTTCTATAAACTCATCTGCAGTTTTGATGAAGGTTACTAAATTACATCTGTCAACAGAAACCCACTGCTTGTATGTAATGTTGTCCACCAGTTCATTATCTAGCAGCAACTGTAACTCATCTTTCAAATTATCTACACCTGGACATGAAGGACATTCATTAAGGTGGCAGGAATTATAATTACTTATATCTGTGCCATCATTCAGTGTAATTTGTTTGGATTTCAACACTTGTAGCATTAATTTAACATTCTGATGCACTGTACAAACGCATACTGTGTGGGTACCACTTCCTCCAGCCAAGACGCAATGTTTAGGTCGTAAATCAGCAAATTTCGAAAATCCAATCTTATCAGTAGGATTTTTGTTTTTGAACAGCTCGTACACTTCCTTCAAGTTGCCCATCACTAGCCTCTTCTGTACATGAATTCTACTACTGTCACCCGTTTTCACAGAAACAAAGTCTTTTTTTCCAGGCATAAGACGGCTGACATCATCACTGTTGTAGAACCCTATTACCTTCTCAATCACAGATTCATTTAAAACCTTTCCTGGTTTAGGATTTGGTGTTGCCAGAATACCCTTTGCTTTCACCAATGCTTTAGCTTTTCTTGCCATTCTGTTGCTAACCTGAAATTCATTTTGTATTTCACTGCATGACCAGCTTTTAGGTAGTACTGTTAAAATTTGCAATTTTTCACTAACACTTATATTTTCTTCTTGAAACTTTTCTTTTAGCTGACAAATGACTTCACATGATTCTGATTTATGGTCAACAGTTTTCTCTGTATTTGTACTTGCTGCTGTTAGTACCTTTTCTGTCAAACATTTTTTTATTTTACTGTATTTTTTATCACAGTATGATTTCATTTGCAACTTCCTCTTAGCAACAGGTGACTCCTCTAGAGAGCTTAGAGACTTATTAAGGTACTCTAAGGTAACATCTAAAGCTACAAATGATTCATCAACATTAGTAGGCCTAGTGGTATTGGCTACTGGTACTAAACAGTCATCTGTTGTATCTGTAACCTGTTTCTGCTTTGATAGTTCTTTCCTACAACTGTCACAAATTTTCATACCTACCACAATGGTGTCAAACATGTCACACATCCAGTCAGTAACAGGCCTCACACTTCTTTTCACACCCTGATGTCTGTCTTTCTTGAAAGGGTTGCAGCAGAAAATCTTTGCTGTTTCACTTACTTTTTCAGCCATACTGGGGAAATACACAATGCCTATTTTAATCACTGAACCCACTACTTTACATGCAGCAATACAGTCTTTGTACAGCCTTTGAAGAAAGGAAGCACACTGCATGAGAGTCAAGGCACAACTGAAGCCAGGTCCAACAGGTTACAACTTGCATTCCCTGGCTGACTCACATGCTTGCAGACTGTGTTTACTCATACCCATTTGACCACTTGCACAAGTTGGTATATGCATGTTGGTAAACAACTCCCTGGACAAAGGAATGGATTTTAGAATTAAGTGCAATATTCCTGTGTCATATATTCTTACCCAGCGTGCATAGTATTTGTTATAAATGTAAAAAAATATGATCCCATTGCGATCCCTTATCAAAACTTGTAGGACATGATGCTGAAATATGTATGTTTCTATGAGAATTGTTTCAAAATTTTCAAAATATAGGTTTTTGAAAAATTCAGTTTTCAAATTTTTTTTGGGTAACCTTGAAAATATTTTTTTTCGAAAGTAGTCGTGTGACGTATCAAATTAAAGCTCATAATATAAGCTACATTTTGATACTTTTCCCACTCATCTATGTCAATTCCAGCTTGATTTATGCGTCATTTTGTGATTGCACTTATGCAGAAAATTTGTTTTTTTTCCATATTTCAGAAGGGTATAACTGGAAAACTACAACACATAAAAATCTGATATTTTGTACTTCAACATATCTCAGGTGGTACTTCATGACAACCAAGTATGACTAAAATCGGAGGTGGTCACGTTTTTCCATTGGTTCACTTGACATGGAATGACCCATAACCGGGATTTGAACACGGATCTTCAGCTTAACGCGCTGATGCTCTACCATTGAGCTACCATGACAACATGCCAGTATGACATCAAATTCCTCAACTGATTCAGAAGGCAAGGCAGACCACGGGAGGTTTCTCCATTGAGAACACAATCCAATGGCGTCCTACATTTGTAGGTACTTTGAAGCCAAGTTATTATTTATATACTATTAATTAAGTGGAGGGAAAGGAAATAGACATTAAATCCATGTCTGGGATATTAATACAAGTAAGAATCAGCTTGAAAAATGTTATGCCATAACCGGGATTTGAACACGGATCTTCAGCTTATCGCGCTCAATGGTAGAGCATCAGCGCGTTAAGCTGAAGATCCGTGTTCAAATCCCGGTTATGGCATAAAATTTTTCAAGCTGATTCTTACTTGTATTAATATCCCAGACATGGATTTAATGTCTATTTCCTTTCCCTCCACTTAATTAACAAGTATAAGTTTCATAAAAAGCATAGGTTTCATCAAAACTAAGAGTTAAAACATATATATTACAAGCAAAGCAAGGAAAATGACAAATTAAATTATAATGAAACTTTAAGTTTGTGAAATAAAGTTGTAGGCTAGGCAGTTATAAGAAGATTAAGTAATGCTATGTATAGTGAGATGAAGTGACTACAAAGAGCTAGTTCTGTTTAGTGGGCAATAATTGTTTAATGAGCGCAGTTTTGAAAGGGTTTAAGCTCCGACTACCCCTGGTATCTTCTGACAAGGAATTCCAAGAATGGACTGTGGCTATGGTGAATGAATGAGAATATGATGACTAGGAATTGGTAACAGAGAGTTGTGCTGCGAACGTGTACCATGATTATGGTAGGAGGTCAGAAACAAAAATCGGGAAGTCAAGTAAAGAGGTATGAAAAACTTAAGAATTTGGAATAATAAGCACAGGGAGTGGACTAAATGTCTATTTTGCAATTGAAGCCAAGACAGTTGTTTGAAATATATTGAGATGTGATCGTGGAAACGGATGTTAAAAATAAAGCAAATACAAACATTGTGAACACGTTGAAGTTTCTGTGACAATTCAACACTCAGATCTCCATACACGATATCTCAGTAGTCGAAATAAGGCATCAGTAGGGTCTGTATTAGGGTTTGTTTTATTCTAGTAGGAAGGAAGTTTTTCAGTCGTTTTAGAGCATGCATGATAGAGAAAACCTTTTTACATATATACTTGACTTGAGAATTCATGTTTGAGTCGAGATAGATACCTAGATTTTTTACTGTTTCTGTGTACGGGATAGTAGTGTTGTTCAAAGATACTGGTAGCAATGTAGCCTTGTTGATGGATGACACGAGTCTTTGCTGTCCTAATACAATGACTTGGGCTTTGCTTGGGTTCAGTTGTAAGCCATATTTGTGTGCACAGTTACCGATTGGTTGTAGATCTTCGTTAAGGGATGTTATTGAGTCATTACTTGCATTTGGGTGTGAGTGAATATAGATCTGGTCATCTACGTAGAGGTGGTGTTGTGAGTGTCTTATGTGACTGGATATGTCATTTATGAATATGGAGAATAAGAGAGGCCCTAATACAGACCCCTGAGGAACGCCTGCCTTCACAGATCGCCATGAAGAACAGCGCTTGTTATCAGTAACACAGTGCTGGCTATCGCGAAGGTAGGATTCCATCCATGTGATTGCAGCGTCAGACACATACAGAGATTTCAACTTTGCAATTAGGATGTCAGTGTCGACAGTGTCAAATGCACGGGAAAAGTCAAGAAGGGATAATACAGTCACCTCACGACTGTCCATGGCCTCATGAGTATCTAAAACGATTTTAAGGAGAGCAGTAGAGGTACTGTGATAAGTCCTAAAGCCTCACTGGAGTGGATCAAGCAAGTTGTAAGTATGTAAATAGTCAGTAAGTTGTTTGTGCACAATACATTCTTAATGCTTTAGATAAAATAGGTAAAATACTAATAGGTCTGTAGTCTGTAGGAGTGCTTGGTCGATTTACTTTAGCGATAGGTTGAACGAGTGCATGTTTCCATTGTTGAGAAAATGTCGACGTGACAAGTGAAGCGTTAAATATGTGAGTTATGGCCGGAAGGATGATATCTATGATACTGTTTAACATTCTTATACTAATTCCGTCAATGCCCTGTGAATTAGTTTTTACTCGTTGAAGAGCTTTCCTTCCTTGTATGGGAGATATGTGAGAGAAATAGAATTTTTCACGATCTGGTGTAGGTAAGGTTGTGAGTTCTACAATAGCTTGTCGTTTAGTTGCATTGTCTAAAGTTCTAGTAGGTACAGATGTAAAATGTATGTAAGTTAGTAGCCCATTCCAAAAAAAAAAAATCTTGGATACACCCCTGTGATAACCCTTCTTTTTGTGAAGATCTTAACTCTTGTATGGTTTATTGTGGGAGCAACTTTTTAAAGACTATTTTCCAAGAACTTCCCTTACTTGCTACCATCCTAATCCTCTTTGACTTTTCAATAGGTGAATAGAAAAGTAATTAGGCCTATTTACACTTGTCTGCAGTCCAGTACAATGTTGCCAAAAACATACCATAGCATGGTTACTTCATTTGAGAAGTGCTGAATGACAGCGGTAACACTGGGAAAATCCACAAGACTACAAGGGCAACTGGTCTTTGTTGGGATCAGTGTTGGTGCAGATTTTTGGTTTAGAATAATGTTATTATATTCTTTTGTAGACAGATGATGGTTTGGGATGAGGCCTTCTGAAATTTGCATGAACAATACATTACCGGTATAATTAACTGCAAATTAATACAGTACCATAGGTGTATTCTTATGAATACGATCTGAACCCAATTTTTAGGTGTATTGATTTCAAGATTCAAATGAATCTAAATCCCTGACAACATAATTTTTTTAGTCAAACTAGCCTATTGACATAAGAACATATTCCTAAGTTCAATATTCTAAACCAGTAAAACTTAAGTGTTCAAATTTCTTCTCTGCTAAGAAGAACTGATTTATATAGCCTACTATTTATATTTTAAACGAAAGGGATATTAACAGTTAAGATCGGGGAATCTACAAGAAAAAAATTGAAGTGAACTATAGCCTAACAAAATCAAAGAATTTGTCTTTAAATATTAGGTACTAGCTTAAAAGGCCCAGGTTTTGTATTTTGCATGTTATTTAAATTAAGTTATGGAGGACTTTTGATTTTCAAGCTGTAAGTCCTTAACTAGGTAGGCTATCTAGAGTTTGAAGCAAAGAAGGATGAAGTATCACACTTCAACTTTCCCTCAGAAAACGCTAGATATACTTTTATCACTCATATAGGGCTTGAATTTTGAAACCCAATGCTTTTACACACCATATTAATATTATTATTGAATACAGGTTTTAAAATGTACATAGTGGGTTAAGTCTAGATTGTGGTCCTGACTTTATCTAGTAACAAAGGGGTTTAACGACAATAAAATTCTTATTTATTTATTTTTTTAATTTATCTAAATTTAAGTTATTCTTAAAAATTCTTGTTGACTGTTAATAAATAAAATTTAATAAATATTTCGAATATGACTTTAAGAATTTATAGTTAGTAATAGTTAGTAAATGTACAAGAAACTTAATGTAGTATTTTCACTTATATTGTAAAATTAGTTGTGAATTATGTATATTTCGTGTTGTAATTTATGTATGTAATCTTTGTACTCCTGACTTTGTCTATTACCTAAATGGTTGAATGACAAGAAAATAAAATTATTATTATTATTATTATTATTATTATTATTATTATTATTATCATACCTCGTAGGGGTTGAAATACCGGTGAGAAGAAACAGTTACTTAAATGTTATGTTAGGCCTAACGGAATTTCTGTCTTTAGGGGATATTTTATTTCCCACTTTCATGTTGTCATACAACCAACCATTTCAGGGCTAAAAACAAAATAAAATCGATATCTTTTTCACCAAAAGTCTGAGACATAATTTACTGTGCACATAGGACTAAAAATATTCCACCCTGTTTTTGTCTCTTTCTAAATGCATCCAGTAAACATACCTATTTGTCAACTAATACAAAGCCTACAGTGATGAATAAAGTATCATTGGGACAGAATTTATTTTTTTAACAGACTTCTGATATATCGGCTATTTATCGCTGGCATAAACTCATACTGAGACAGCTGAAAATGTTCTCCCCAAAATACCCTTTTATTCTAAATCGAAATGTGATGTGAGAAAATTATATTATCCATGGCAAGGTGGAGAAAGCTAAGTGATGCATTACACCCAATATTTATTTAGGCCTACTGCACATTGTCCGATATTCCATTTCCATTCATATTTATTTACTCCAGTATTGATTTACAAAAATGAATTATATCGATAGCCTCTCTAATTTTTTATCAAAGCCCAGTAAAATACAACTGCTAAAGCCCTATGTGAACACTCCAAACAATACTGTCATGAAAACTGAATTGCATTTGAGTTGCCAAATTGAAACATTTAGAGCCCTAACGTTTTTCTACTGGTCACATCGAGGATTTCAATAGCTTTACACATTCTCCGGACATCGTGGATCTTTTGGCAAAAAACCACATATAAATTGGTCCAATAATTTTTCGGGGGGATATATACTAACATTGCCTTTTAGATATTATATACAGAGTGTTAATGAATAACAACGAAATATTTTACCTGTGTATAGAGGGAACTTAGACAAGCAACATTTATTAAGAGATCTTTGCTCTATGGATTCAATTTTTCCTGTTACACCATAACATCTCCCAGGGCTTGGCTGCCACTGACTTCTAACATTAGAAAAAAAATGCAAAACAAATGAACTTCGTTGTTAACATTGTAGTCAGTAGTTATGAATAAAAAAAAAAGACAAATGCAGTGGCGACCAGTCATGTGATTAGTGTGTAAATATTGCAGATGATGTAAACGCTAAATTATGATATAGCTGTTGACGAATGATTAAGAGTCAGATTTTTATCGATCACTAGGAAGGCATGAAGTCAATTTAATGAACATTTTAACCCTATTTCGCTACATTATTGAGTTATGAGTACCAAATTGTAATGACTTTAATGCCCTGTAGCATACACATTTTACGTCTTAGAGCAAAAATCTCCTAATAAAAGTTGCTTGCCTAAGTCCCCTCTATATAGAGATAAAATATTTCGGTGTTATTTATTAACACCCTGTAGATAATGTACCTGATACCGTCAAAGGCAAGCCGAATGACAGCCAATGGTTATGAGAAATAAGTGGTAATATTTTGAATAAAATAAGTACAGATCATGCTAAATAATGACGAAAAGTTAGATTCAATGCATTTACTTACCCCAAAAAGCTCGATGGATCCACTACTCATGTGCCAATGGCACTAGTGACCCAACCTTCCTTTACATAAAAGTCACAGCATGGATACAATTCTCGAAGATACGACTATATCAAATAAACAGCATACAGTCACCCTCGACAAATTTACTTATTACTACACCGGAAAAGTTTCTCGTCCCCTAATTAACAGTAAAATGTCATCTTATCGCAACTTACAGTAACAACCCTCAACACAAACCACATTACAGGGTAATCGATGGGAGAGCCTACAAGTTAAGCGGAAATGACGTCATGTGTTATGCTTTAGATGCTGCCATCTGTTCACCACGCCTGGAACTTCATGCACCAACGTGGGCTGCAGATGTTCACCAGCTAAACCGCTCACCTTCTTCCGCTGGGACCCGAGATCGAATCTTGGTGGATCAATGTGGAATTTGTGGTGGACAAAATGGGGTCGAGGCAGGTTTTTTCGGAGTGCTCCCATTTCCCCTGCCATATATCATTCCACCAGGTCCATTTTGTATTTTTAATTTTTGTATATTTATTCCTTTTAAGTTTTTGTAATAGTTCTAAATTTTAGTACTTGTAAATATGTAAAATTATTTGTATAAGTTAGATTTGTACTTTGACAATTCTGATGTCCGAGGATACAATGTACCCTCTTGACTGAAAGATGCAATAAAGAACTGAACTGAACTGAACTGAGCTCCATTCATCATACCATGACCATTGGTTGCAATAATGGAATTATTATAAAGTTACAAGTATTTCCATTTGTAACTGTTGCATAATCGAAACTATTTACCATCTTTCTAAAAAAATATTTTCACATATTATAATGTACCGGTACACCAAAACTTGCACAATTTATCCTTTAAAAAATGGTGGCAAATAGTTAATTAACTTAAAAAATTAAATGTTTTCACCAAAATCATCTACAATTTGCACATACCGGTACATAATTTACTATAAGATTGAGCATTTTAATAAGTTAAAAATGAAATAACTTTTTTGGGAGTTAATTCTACAGTTTCTGCTTCATTTTGGTGTTTAAACCAAGTCAATATATTAATTCTCATTGATCAAACTCATATAAAGTATATCTTTTTATAAACCAGCAAATTCAGACTTTCATACAAGACAAAAATTGATTTTTAAAAATTTTCTAAAAAATTGCTATATCAAGGATCGATGAATACCTTAAATCACCGGTTCCCAACCGGTGGTTCGCGGAAAAGTTACAGGTGAAACTATCAGAAACCATCGAATAAACCACCAGAAAAGAAAAATCGAAACAAATCAAATCGTCTTTTGATTGTTTTCTTGGTTCTTGATGTTTGGAATCTGGGGCCAACCATTTTCAAATTAGAACACAAATTGTTTATCAATAATCAATCTGTATCTTCAAAAAAAGCATATATAAGCTTATATATAGCCAGTGCTTTAGTTGGAAAATATTTTATGGGGGTACTCACCTTCCATAGAACGCATATCTATTGCGAATTTAATAGTGTTTGTCATTATTAACAAATACACTCTCGTGAATTGGACATTTAATAAGTATTTTAGGACAATATCGTTCCTGTACTGCCAGTACAACGTACCGGAGCACATATTTTTCCCGGTATGGTAGAAGGAAAATAATTTTATACCGGTACGCAGTACCGGTGCGTACCGGCCCAACTAAAGCACTGTATATAGCCTATATATTTGCAATATTTGATGGTAAATTATATATACATAGGGAAGGCATACGATACAAATAAGGTTTTTTACTCCACCATGAACTGATGAACCATGGAGGTGTTCCGATAAGGAAAGGTGGGTCGCCAGCTGAAAAGGGTTTGGAACCACTGCCTTAAATAATAAAACCAGGTAAACTGATGTAACAAAGTGCTTTTGTTTAATCAGGAAAAAGTTAATTGGAATTATGATATGCAGAGAATAAGTTATTTTTGTTATCAATTTCCGAGTTAAGCTGCAGATCGATTCATTAAGCAGGACTTACGGAAGACCAAAGGTCTAAAGTTTGATACTTAACCTTACTTCAAACTCGTATACAATGATATACGACATTCTGAAAATAATTATATCAACATTTCACAGAATACACTGAATAACTCCACTTAATGTCTGAAGGCCTAATTATTTCAGAATTTATATCTTCTGTACATAACAGTATTCAACTTGATGAACAAAATAAACATCTTCCAATTTACTTTGTTATTATCACCATACATCTCAGCTTAAATGTGAAGGGATGTGTCAGGGCTAACTATTCCAGAACCGTATGTGACGAGTGTAAAAAGATATGTTGTCAGGATAACAGATTTGCATTTGTTAAATTCTTAATAATATATTACCATAGAATAGGCACTAAATTGGGCATTACTTCGATACCGGTCAACCGATTTTATCCAATATCAATAGACGTCTTCCCATGGACATTATAAATGCGTATACCAAGTTTCATGAAAATTTGATAAAGCGTATTTGAGTTACATCTTTAAAATAGACTCTAACTTGGGTTTTACTCCGGTACCGGTCAACTGATTTGGTCCAGTATCAATAGACGTCTTCCCATGTACATTATAAATGGGTATACAAAGTTTCATGAAAATCCGATAAAGCATATTTGAGTTATCGCGACTTTCTTATATATTACCATAAAAGGCACTAAATTGGGCATTATTTCGGTACCGGCTAACCTGGTCGAATATCGATAGACCTATTCCCATGGACATTACAAATGCGTATACAAAGTTTCATAAAAATCCGATGAAGCATATTTGAGTTATTGTGCCTTTAAAATACACTAAATTAGGTTTTACTCTGGTACTAGTCAACTGATAAGGTCCAAATTCAAAAGGTTACTTCTCAAGCACGTCATAAATGCGTATATCAAGTTTCATGAAAATTCGATAAAGCGTGTTTGAGTTATGGCGCCTTTCTAATATAATCTATTAAAATAGGAACTAAATTGGACATTACTGTGGTACCGGTGAACCGATTTGGTTTGATAGCATTCTTCCCATGAATGTTGTAAATGCATACAGCAAGTTTCATGAAAATCCAATAAAGCGTATTTGAGTTATGGCGTGTACAGACACACGGACAGACAGACAGACATTTTCCCGTCTCCCACACAATCTCATAAAGTATCATACTGGCACTTAATAAGAGTAGAATCACTAATGACATTCCAGAATTCTCTTATGATATATTTTCGTTTACCTTCAAATGACAACTGTATGAGTGATGCATATCTTTTAAATTATTATTGGGGAAGTCAAAATTAGATTGTTGTATTTATACATAAGCCTTTAACATGGAGAAAGTTAAATAATGGGGGAGGGAGAAAGTACCCAACAATATCAAGAAATTTAATAGAATTTTATTTATTATTCTTTATATAAAATTTTCTAATACAAAGTGACATACATTTCACATAACAAGTTTAACAAGAAGTAAAAGAATGAATGCAAGATAAAAATGTAAAAAAAAAAGTCAGTTAAGACATTTCACTCGAACAAAGTCAACCATTTTATAATTATCAGGATTTTTTTATTTTTTTTATATTCTTTTTACACTCTACTTATCAGTCCAAACAATTCAATAACTCGGGAGTGATAAAACACAAAAGCACACAGAACACACGGTTTCCCATTGAGTTATTCAGGAACTACCTCCACACTGTGCGAATTTTTGCATAAGCACAGAGAATCATGTATGGCTTCCCATACAGTTGAGTTATTTGGAAAATATCTCCACACTTGAAAATATAACTATAGCAGGTCTTTTGCAATTGCAATAAACGTGGAATGTTCTTTAAAAAAATAAAAAATAAAAAATAAAAATAACTTTTGAACTGTTAAGATGTACATGCACTTTTTAAAAATATGATTTGTACTTAATTTCTGAAGTTAATAAAATAAAATGTATGCAGTAAAGCCTCGTTAATCCAGACCAATTGGGGCTGAGTGTTGTCTGGTTTAGCAAGTCCGGATTAAGTAAAATAAAAACCACAGATAAATTTTTGTTAGTAAAATTATACAGTAATTTTGTTACGACATAAGGTACAGTAGGCCTATCTGATTTTAATTACATATCCTTTATTTGTTTAGTTTGAAAAAACTTGTACATCTCAACTTCTAACTTCTGTGCAGCCGGCTGCCACATTTGTTTCACCTGTGAACCTTCCTCGTTTACATCATATTTAATCGCGAATGATAGAGTTCAGCTACTGTTTGTTTGCAATGCCATATTCTGCACGAACATATGCAACCGTGGCATTTTCAAGTCTTTTGATCAATTTCAATTTCTCATGTACAGTAAGCGATTTATGCTTACATTTCCCTGATGGCAATAGAGGTTTACTAAATGATATAGGTTACTGGTACTTTATTTGTTTCTAAATGTTAAAACAGACAAATAAGCACCAAGCAATAAACAGGAGCAAGACAATTGTTAAACTAAACCTTTTAACAGAACTCATTCAATGTCCATTTACATGAGGGAGGATAACATTTTTAGCATCTTTTTGTAAGATAAGATTTTATACACACTCTAAAAAGTGGAGTTGAAGAACGGGAAAGCTGGCTCCTACCTGCTCACCTGCCACAAGCAAAACCCAGTGCGGGCGGTAAACTGATAAATCTAAAACCTTGTAGTTATTTCACATATATCACATAACCAGCAAAATTTGCACCAAGTAAGCTCATGGTATTCAAGTTTTCTTTTTTCTTCGTCAATACTTGAACTTGGCTGCAAACAAAGTGAATGTTAATAATACTGTAAGTAGACATTTGAAAAGCATTGAAAAATCAACCATGTTGCAGCCATATTCTTGCATGACATTATGTTAGTTAATTTAAAAAAAAAATAATCATGGTAATATTTAATGATTAAGTACTTGGTATACGCTTAAAACTGGTTAGTGAACTTTAGGTTGTACGCTCTGTTTTTGAAAACTGAACACACATCCAATTTTTACATCATTGATTTGGTTATGGTTGGCAGGTCAATGAAATTTGCAACCTGTCATTACTCTGGTTTTCATTGAAAAATAGGTTTGAAAATTATGTATTCAATTGTCTAAAAAAATTTATTTTGGAGCACCTGAGTCCTGTTCTTCCCACTCAACAGAAATTCTACTATATTATATATACGAGATTCTACTATATTATATATACTGAACTACACGCCTCTCAAATTATCACTAGACATCACTCAGCACCAAACGTAACAAAATTAGTTGTTCATGCATTTTTTTCTATAATGTTGTGTACGGCACTTCAAATAGTAGACATGAACAAATCACATATTAATCCACTGGAAAACTTTACACGTTAGAGAGACCACAATTTCATACAAGACAGTGAATATCAAGGCACTTCATTAAAGTAAAATGTTTTCTTATTATAGTTAACGTAAAAATATTAACTGAAGTTATTGTCATGGATGAAGGAGGTATATGTTGGTATGACACTGGCGGCTGCTCTTTAGAAGCCTAATTTACAGAGATAAGCCTAATTTACAGAGATACTATGTCCTGAAGGATGCATGTGACCATAAAAAAATATAGTTCCACTGGACGAAGGTATCAAACATGGCATATAAGCACATACCTCCTTCCATTAATACAGAGAATCAGCTGTGTAACATACCTCCTTCAAACACTCAACAGCTTCTTAATACCAGTTGACAAATTTCAAAGGGAGGTCAAACCTGCGAAGACAGTAGCCTTAGCTAGCCTAAGCCCTGACAATTGCCACCTACAGTGTTCTCAGGCATTTACAAAACTTTAGAAACATTCAAAATAAAATTTAAAGATCTTGGAAGGAGGTATGTATAAAAATGTGCGTAATTTTTTTAGGGAAATATTTACACACTTCTTTGTCTTTTATTAAAAATTTTCAGTTCACAGAAGTGTACCTTAGTAAAAATTAAAAAAAAAAAGAAGAGGTTACCAAAATAACTATTTAATGAAAACCCCCTGGTCTAACATCTCAGAACTTACTTTTGTTACATACCTCTTTCAACCACTCACCCCTTCAAATGTACTAGTTTAAAATGACAGCTATCATTGAAAAAAATTACAGTATTCCCCCATGTAAGAGCAATAGATTTCAGTGCAGTACAAGAGAACAACACAATAATTCAACATTATATCGGTGTACACCTGATGAATATGAAAGACGATGGTATTTAAAACTAGTTCAGGTGTTTATACTGAAAGTGAAGTTCCATATATACCTTATAAAAGAACGTTGTGGTACAGTAGTTTATTTTCGTATGAGTACTTGTCCAAGACTCATTATACTGTTGTTCTTACACAAGGGATTACAGTAAGAGAAAGATCTTACTAACAAGAAAAATTTCCATTTAAAAAAAGTTATGCACAATGCATGGTCCAAGAGGTTTGAAGGTCAACTGGCTTATTGCCTGACAGGAAGAAATAACCACACTTTCTATTAGGCTGAACAATTCACTGTCTGGCTGGTCACTTTTCTTTCTTAGAAAAATGATTCCATTTTTCCAGCTGTTGGCTTCAAACATGTTGTATACCTAGCAAAATGCATTCCCATATGTAAGTTATGTGACCACCCAGCCTGCATCTTGTGCTTACCCACTTTCTGCTCACAAGCAGCTACACAACATACAACCAACTGAGCAACTACCATGCTCCAGCATGCCCATACCTCAATTCAGGCTATCTACTTCTCCAAAAAATATAGCAAGAATATCTTTAAGATATTAACCAAATATACAGGTACAAATATTTATACGAGGGTCATTTCAAAAGTTCTGCACACTGTAAGATATAATGGAAGAAAATAATTTAGTTAGCAAAATACCTTCACTGGCCTTCAATATAATCTTCATTCTTGCTTATGACAGCTTCCCAACGTTTTGGCAAATTTTGTATTCTGGATAGGACACCTTCATTGTTGAGCTGTCTGATTACTCAGGTCACCTCACTGGAAGCTTCATCAATTGTAACAAAATGTTTTCCAAGTCTATGGAAGGGAAAGACTTCCCCACCCATCATACAGTCCTGATTTGAGCCCACCAGACTTTGTTCCCAAATTGAAGGAACCACTCCGTGGAACGTTTTGTTACAATTGATGAAGCTTCCAATGAGCTGATCTGAGTAATCAGACAGCTCAACAATGAAGGTGCCCTATCCAGAATACAAAATTTGCCAAAACATTGGGAAGATGTCATAAGCAAGAATGAAGATTATATTGAAGGCTATAAAGGTATTTTGTAAAGTAAATTATTTTCTTTAATTTTACCTTACAGTGTGCAGAACTTTTGAAATTACCCTCGTATTTCTTATACTAGATGAAAAAACAGTAGAAATAGTAAACTTTCAAATAAAAAATACTTCACAAGATAATTAGGTAAGAAACATAAAGCATTACTAGGCATTCTTACATCAAAAGCACAGAATATCTTAAACATATTGTACGTGTATGAATACAGTATATATATATAGTAAATAGAAATGATCATAATACAGTAAAAATTGGTGCAGTTTTTGCACAACCATCTCCCCAGGAGGTTGGAAGTACAAAGAAATACTAAACTCGTCTCTAAATGAACAAGGATACCTTTAACTCATTTTTAAACAAAGAAGTACACTTTTTCGTTTCCTTGCAATTAGACCCAATGAAATATAACATTATATCTCCCATTCTGTAACACTAAAGCACCATCTGAGCACTTCTGCTCTTCTTGCAATGAATATAATATTGCTTCTCTCTATCTACATTGTTTGGTTATATCCCAAGTTCTTTCATGGTACAATATAAACATTCTGACATTAGTTGAATCTAATGTGTATCATTTTCTCTCAAATCTCCTCTCTAAAACTATCACACACACACACATGCATACACACACACACTCATAAACGAATCTGACAAATCAACCGAAAGGTGCAAGATTTAGGTCACAAACAGCAAATATATATATATACACACACACAGTAAACATAAAAATACAACTGGAAAGTATACAAGGTGTGTGTAAAAAGTTCGGTGAATGTTTTCAGAAAACAAACAACATAGATACAAGCAAATTTCCTTTATTGTCCTTCAAAATAGTCAACATCCATTACAATACACTTTCAACAACGTTCATACAGATTCTGAAAACTGTCAGCAAAGGCCTCCTTAGGAATCGATCACAGAATGGCTGTCACACGATCTTGAATGTCTGCAAAATGAGCACCTTCAAGCGAGGGCAACAGGAAGAAGTCCATAGGAGACAGATCAGAGGAATACAGTGGGTGGTCAAGTATAGGTACCCTGTGCTGAGCCAGGAATTGGCACAAGAGGATCACAGCATGTGCAAGGGCATTATTGAGCAGCAGCATTCATTTTCCAGTCCAGTGCAGCTCCTGCTGAACACATTGGATGCGCTGTAACAATTGGTTCAAAACTTGCTGGTAAAAATCGGCATTAACAGTTTGACCTGCAGGAATGAATTCATTACGAATAATTCCGTTGCTGTCGAAGAAGGCTATCAACAGTGATTTGACTTGATACTTTTGCAAACTACTTTTTTTGGTTGCAGGGAAATCCATGAACACCATTTAAATGACTGACGTTTGGATTGGCTATCGAAGTGGAAGCATCAGATCTCATTCCCTGTGACAATGGTTTGCAGAAGAGATGGAACATGGTCACATATGGTAATGATCTCCCTTGATCTGAATCTTGCGGACTTCTTCCTGTTTCCCCACTTAGAGAGGGTCCTCAAAAGTGCAAGTTTTGTAGATGTGGCAGCCATCCAAGATCGTGTGACAACCATTCTGCGATCGATTCCTAAGGAGGCCATTGCTGACAGTTTTCAGAGGCTGTATAAACATGACAAAGTGTGTTGCAACGGATGGCAACCAATCTGAAGTGACATAAAGGAAATTTGTTTGTACCATTTATATTGTTTGTTTCCTGACAACATTAAATGAACTTTTTACATACATCTCATATTCATCATGCTATTTATTTTTGCAAGTTTTATGAAATTTTAGAAGACAATCTATTCATTTTTATAGATCTGAATTCACCTGTAAAATAATCTAGATTTTTTAAATCTACTATTCCACAGAAAAGAAATATCTTTAACCTATAACCACTGAAGGACAGATCAGCATCTTAATCCTGTTAGTAAGCAGGGTAAGCTAACCAGTTGCATGCTGGCTTCCCTCTCCCTTTCCTCCCTGCATGAAAGGCAGTAATGCTTATTTCTCTACACTCCATACTCAGAGGGTTTTCAACCTATCACACAACACAACCATTCTGTTTTCCCTTCATATGCATCCATGAGTGAAAGGAGAGAGAAAATACATTTTTGCTTATTTACATGTTTTGAGTAGGAATGTTTCTATTTCTGAATATTTACCTTAGAATGAAAGTACTATTTACAAGAATACTAGTGCTAAATAGTGTAAAATTAATAAAAGTTATAACTGTTGTTAGATATAAGTACCTTAATGTACTGGCTGACCAGATGTATTGATTTTGAACATATTGTCCCAATGTCCAGAGAGAGTTTTTCGGGACACTTAAATGTCCTGGTTTTCAAGAAATTAGCACGATGCTTTGTTTGTTTGTATATTTCTTTTTTAAATAGGGACGGTTTAGGCAAACAAGTGTGTCAAATATCTGCCAGAGACACTGTAATGCAGGCTCAGAAATTCTTGTGCTAGGCTAATTTGTTATTGCCAAGGATTAAATTGGCATTGGGCCAAAAGTATTAATGTTTCTGTCGGTTGATATTATTACTAAAGCTGACTAGTGCTGGCCATGTTTAATTTGTGCCTGTTACTACCTACTAGTTTGTTAATTATTACACTGAGTGTAGTTTGTTTTCAATTTACATTGAAGATGTCTAAAGAACACTGTGAAGACAGATTTTCCTTTTGTAAGATAAACTAAGGAAAGAAAAATTAGGAGCTCCTAAAGAAAATTAATGGTTCTGAAAAGTACAAAAAAGAATAATAGTGTGTAGTCAACTCGCATCATTTTCAAGAATAATGATTTTACTTTGAGTAATTACTATCCACATGTGACCTCCAAAGTGCTTTATTATTATTCTAATCATAACAGTCTGAATGCAAAGAATATGTTAAAATAATTAATAGACTGAAGAAGTTTGAATTTAGTGTTTATGCTAAGGTGTCTCAGTATTTTTGTTTGTTTTGTTTCAATATCCAGTCACCCTGGTATTGTATCATATTATAGTAAAAGGTAAAGTGATCCCTATACAGGCCATGGAGGCCCAGAGGGTTCCAGGAGGTTGAGGCTCCCAGATTTTGGACATTCGGCACATGAAGGTGGTAAGGTTGTCAGCCTTACGCACCGGCCGCCTTTACCCCCAGGATTGCTCCTGGTACTCATTTCTGTTAGAGGCTGAGTCGACCCCAGGGCCATAGTGCTACCAGAAGGATTAGGCCAATTGAAAAATCTCAACGATATTAAAAGGAAAAGTTGTCAAATGAGGCCAAAGGCAAAGTCTGATAACCCACGAGTATTGTAATATGATATTATGGTACGAATACCCGTTCTAACATTCATGTAGTGTACATTCTAACATTGTATCTATTTTGATAGATTAAGCGACAGTCTGTGGGTGAAGCTTGTTTGACTACAGAGATAGAAAAGTAATATGTTTAGTTGATGAAAATGAACTTCTATACAATCCAAGACTGCCAAGATACAGCAACAGGGACACCATAGACTTAATAAGGAATGCGATTTCGTGAAAAGTTATAAGTGGCAAAAGTGGTGTATAAATTCTTATTAAATTGGAACATAACTACAAATGACACCAAAGAATAGAAGTTATTCACATTGGGTAGTAAAAAATAAAGTTACACTAACACCAGTAATTATAACCCACGTAACAATAGCTTACGCGTAAATAAAATACCACACAAATTTGAAGTAACAGATGTAGCCTGAGAAAGTAATATTAAACCCTGCATCTCAACATATGTAATATTATATCAATGCAGGAGATAACAGACGTAGGCCTAATAAGGTAATATATAGCCTTTAATATGCAAGTGATCAGTAGGCCTAACATAATCGATGGCGTGACAAGAAATAGAAATGTAGTCGAGAGCGCTTGATGACAGTGGATTGGTCTTGATTGGAAATGCTCTGTGTGAGGCAGCTAAGAGGTCTATATTTTTTCAAAGCAAAGTATACATTTTAGAACAAGTTAAAAATGAAAAATATTAGATGGGGATGGATGTGTAATTGTTGGAATTTTTTGAGCCTGTCGTCGAAAAGAATTCAAGAATCTAGGAGTAAGTGATGCAGACGATAATCTTTTATTAAAATTCCAAATTAAAAAACAAAAATTATTAAAGTATTATTATCAGTAAAGGATTTCATCGCTCGGAAAGTTTTAGATAATTTTGTCTTCAGCCCTCAAGTGAAACTCGTGGTTGAGTTTTTGTAAACTATAGAAATGGTAAATGTACATCACAACCTGTTGCCGTAAATACTTTTGGGATAATTCTGAAATGTACAGCTACTTATCTTGACAAGCATAATGCAGAAAATTTCACAGGTCACTGTTTCTGAAGATCAGGTTTCTGACAGGATCTGACATATCATGGCTATTTTAACTATTGAACAAAATATTCTTTAACATTAACATCTGGAGTAATCACTTTTAAAATTTGTTAAATGTTGTGGTTGTGAGTATAATAAATATGAGGGAGAATCAAATGAAAACCGTAACTAATTTTTTTCCACTATTTTACTGCAGGAAGAATGCTTTCCAAAGCAAAGGGGATTGCTGAGTGCAGGTGTTTTGCTTCAACATGATAATGCCAGTCCTCATGCTGCTCGTGCAACCAAGAAAACCAACGATGACATTCGCTTCAAGTGCCTTCCACATCCACCATACTCACCAGATTTGTCACCACCAGATTTCCACATCTTTGGTCCATTAAAAGAGCACCCTGGAGGGCAGAAGTTTAAGTCTGATGAAGACGTCCAATAGGCGGTGCACAAGTGGCTACAGCGTCAACCAAAATAATTTTTCTCACGCGGTATCAAAGCACTTCCTATCCGATGGCACAAGTGCATTGAAATGGGAGGGGACTATGTGGAAAAATAATGTGCAAGCACGCATTCTTCCTGCAGTAAAATACTGGAAAAAATTAATTGTGGTTTTCATTTGATTCTCCCTCGTACCTTATTTACCCATGTAACACACTTTCCCCCCAGATTTTTATAAGAAAAAGTACGGTGTGACCTATATGAAAGGAAATATTTATTGGAACAAAAAGTCTTAAAAGATGCACCAGCTAACGATCAATAGTGTATGTATCAATATAGCAGCTACAAATAAATTGAACTGATCAATTGTGTCGCACACGACGGTTGATAGTTAGCAGTTGCATAAATGGAGACTCACATTCAGATACTGTAAATTCTCGTCCACTAGCTCTGATACAGTGTTCTTTTGCGAATTTGATAACTTTCAGCCTAAAACTCACTGTATAACTTGAATATTTCAGTCGGTTCTAATCCATTGTCCAAACACAAGTTTATCAACACAACTGCCTACTGCAGATGTTTTAAGAATACTCAGATATTAATCAACAATCGAAGTATACGGGTATTTTGTGCATTACTAAGAACTAATAACGATTACTGTTTCTGTAGATTGTTGTTTAAAAACTTAAAATTCAAAAATAATCAGGCCATCTAATCTTATGACTTAGACAATTTTTTTGTTGAAAATGAGATGTGACTATTATGCGGAAAATGTTTATTAAGTGCCAGTATGGTACTTTATGAGATTTATTTATTTATTTATATTCCCCCCTGGTGTAGTTAAGGCCTTAAGCCTTCTCTTCCACTAACCTGAGGTAATACATCCAAATATTACCAAATCTAATTGTGTGTGGGACGGGAAAATGTCTGTCAGTGTGTCTGTACATGCGATAACTAAAATATGCTTTATCGGATTTTCATGAAACTTTGTTTACGTATTTATAATGTCCATGGCAAGAAGCCTATTTATTTTGATCAAATCGGTTAATCGGTACTGGAGTAATAGCTAATGAAAGGTCACATGCTTTTTAAATGTGAAATCATGACTATACTACAATGCAGTGTTGCTTAATCATCGAGGGCACTGACTCGAATGCAGTCATATGTTTGTTTATTTCGTTGATCAAGTTTAAATGAGTACTACATGAATACTGTTAAATACAGAAGGTATATTACTGTGAAATAATTAGGCCTACGTACATTAAGCGGAGTTTTCTCCCATTACATTTTGTGAAATGTTGACATATTTTAAGAATTTCTTATATCAGTGTATACGAGTATGAATTAAGGTTAAGTATCAAACTTTAGACCTTTGTTCTTCCGCAAGCCCTGCTTAATGAATCAATCTGGAGCTTAACTCAGAGACAGATTATAAAAATAACTTATTTTCTGCGTATCATAATTCCAATTATCACTGATTAAACAAAAGCATTTTGGTACTTTGCTATATTAGTGTACCTAACTTTATTTTTTAATACAAAAATTCAGGTGCATCCATTATTAGGGGGCATACATTACATTAGTAATTATGGTAATTGTTTAGCTTTGACATCTGGAGAAATCACTTTTAAAAACTGACAAATGTTGTAGTTATGTGTATAATAAATAAATTTCAGAGTGATTTTATTATATAAGTTGAATTATGTGGTATTGTGATAAAAACTTTAAAATCATGTGGTAATGATCTGCTTTAAGCTCCAAGTTTCAAATTACCTACATCAAAGTAGCTTAATAAAATGTTTGTACATAATAGTAATGACAATTTTATAAGAAGATGTGAAACACGTGTGGCAAAAAAATGTAGAATGTTTCAACCTCTATTAGCAACATATCATAAATCAGCCTATACTATAGACAGTTCAATTAGTGTCAGGTGACATCATCACACCAAGAAAAAAGTACTATTACTAATGGACTTCGTGCAACATTCTAATGTTGTGAAATAAGGAAATCTTATGTAAACATGAGAGGACTAGAATTGGCAACAAAATGTTTGCAGAATACACATTAGATTCAAGTAAAATATAGTACACTAACCACACCATACTAAGGTAAATTGCACTTCTTTATCACAGTAAGACTAAACTTTAAAGGTCCTCTTCATCACTCTTAGCTTGCTTCTTTTTCAGAGATTTTGATCCAGTTGCTGTAACAAAAGCAAAGATAGGTTATTTGACATTCATAATCATGAGAGTAATGGTGGTGGTAAGCTTTTAAGAAATTCATTGTCCATCCTTTAATGCATCAAAAAATATATAAAAATTCAAAGAACTGAAGATCACATTGGCACCTATCAATAAGTAGGCTAAAAATCTCCTAAGATCAGACATGAAAGACAAAATTCCACAAGTAAAAATTCAGGCATATATGAAATTGACTGCAATACCTGTGATAAAGTATACCTTTGCAAAACGAAGAGAAATTTAAATCTAAGGAACAAAGAGCACATGAGAAATATTAAATACCAACAAATAGAAAAATCTCATCATTTATAGCCTGCAGGTCATGATTTCAATAGTGATGCAAAATTACTGAAAAGTGTTCAGAAACCACTTGATTTAACTGTTCGGGAAAAAGTATACATGCAACAGAAACAAACAAACAAACAAACAAACAAACAAACAAACAAACAAACAAACAAACAAACAAACAAACAAACAAACAAACAATAAGACATAAAGTTTGACAACCCTAAGGACAATGACCCACAACCTAGAGGATATCTGGTGGAGAGGAAAGACTTGTCAGTAGATCTCGGCAAATGATTTTGGGGAACCCATCAAAACATACATTCTAATTTGGTATGTTTTTACTTACAATAATAATTATGTGACGTTGAATGTTTTAAAGTTTAATATATAATATTGACACTTATAATGTTTTCAGATTAATTTAATATATATATATATATATATATATATATACCTATACATATATATATACAGTGAGTCCCATGCAAGAGTTGGCCAATGACGCGGGTTTCTATGTCGCGGCGAGCACAGCTCCAACTCCTGAGCGATCGGGTGAAATATCTACGCTAATAAAGCCACGATCGGTGTAATGATTCAGATTCTCACATTTACCGTTAAAATTACAATCATAATAACCACGTACCTCATCACAAAAGATGTTGGAAATGTCCTCCTACTGCGTCCACAAAACACTGGCACCTTTTTAGGGAATTTTCTTTCACGCGCATAAGTTCAGCTTCCAAGATAGAATTAATTTCCCTTGTGATACTGTCTTTAAGTTCTTCTAACAATAGCCTATGTGACTATTATTTATGGGGGAACTTGAAAAATAAAGTGTATAGGTCAATTCCACACACATTAGAACATTAGAGATAATTATAGTTTCACAATAGCATTTTGCTAGGGTATTTTTCAGTTACGACCAAATTTATAGATTTCTGCATATTCGGATCATGTCAATTTCCAATTAGTTTGTATAATTCGAGTTCTACTATAGTTAAATGTGACATATATAGGTAGAAGATAAATTTTACAATTATTTTAGAAATAAATCTTAAATATCACACTTACTTTCTACATGGCACACTTCTGCACATCCTACATCGTAAGATATCAGGTAGTTGAGCCACATCTTTTGTGCGATAGACAGTCTATCATTGGGACCTTTCACCTCCACAAATTTACACTGTAAGGGAATAAAGAGAGAAAAGTTAGATTACATATAAAATAATAAAGAAGTGGTATTTTTAGCTCAACTTTTATTTTCTTATTAACACCTACTCATTTCCATGAAGTGACACCATCTTCAAGGCATCTTGCTTTATGGTCATGTAGTCTTTACTTTATTTCAGATTTCATGACAAACAGATCAAACTTAATGAATAAGATAGACTGCACACCAAACATGTCAAGATAAGCATGAAGACATATGAATCAAGACTTTTTTTGTCTTTCTCATGAATCAGACTTGCAACTGGACATGGAAAAAGTATGTGTATATGTCACTATTGTCCTTATTCAGTTGTTGGCATGGCCTCTTTGAGTGAAGACGAAACTGCATAATAAAACTGCACAATATGAGGAAAAGAAAGTGGGTTCATGGTTTCAATATGTCATGTGCTCAGCATGGTGCTTACGTTTTAATGTGTAGTTTTAAGTTCTTGAGAAGTTCAAATCATATTATTGGGTGGCCTGGTAACCAGACTGAGATTTAACCCATAAAAAAGGTATTCTTCATGACATTTAAAATACCTATAAAAATGGATGATAATAATGTAATAATTTGTAAAAATCTCTTACAACTTTTAACTTTGTTCATTTTATAAATTGGAAAAGGATTCAAATAAACAAGAAACAAGAGCTACTGACAACAAACAGAATTTTACTTCACAACATTTCATGCTTATCAGTAATAAATTATACACAATCTTCTTGCCAACAACAATAAAAATTACAAGCTTGCATAACTAAAAAAGAAAATATTGATATTTAAAATCCACATTATTCTTACTATGATGGTGAGGTAAAAATTACAAGCTATCAAGTCACCCAAACAATCATTGTCACTCTCAAAGAAATAAGGGCCAATAATACCCTGCGCTACAATGGCACACAACACCATGACCATAGGACTGTGAAGTGGCCGCTCATGGATTACACGTGAATTTGCAGGAGTCCAGTATCGAAAGTTTTGTCTGTTTACAGAGTCGTTCAGCTAGAAAATTACTTTGTCACTTATGACAAGGTGGTTTTCAAAGTCGTGGTGATTGCAACTGCGAAAAAGCTGCAAATCTGTTGGCAACGATAGACACACAACTCTTTGCTTACAGCTGTTCCTGTGCGACCTGCATTTTACTGCATTTTATAGAGATGAAAATGCAAATCAGAATATACAATTCTTTTGCATGCTTCTCTCCGCTAAATTCAGATACCAGGAATGGCGAAGCACTGAACAACATGGACTCCAAGGCAGCTCCCACACGTTCAATATTTTCAGGTGATCGCATATCTTGCAACGAATATGGGATTTATCTTGAATGGAACAAGTCTCATGCCACAGATGAACCCACCGACTGATTGTTTTTCTTGAAGGAGCATCTCCAAGTTGCTGATTATCCTCCAAATGGACACTGCAACCCGCACTGAACAGACACGATTGACTTACATGGAACATATTGTTCCACACAGAAAATGTGCTGCCACACAGACCAACGTTCCATTGCTAACTGCATCCAAGGCCATCCTATACCCAATCACTGTGCTCAGTTTCCTCTACCAGTCCTCCCACAGTGTTACCAATTGAAAATAGGAAACGTTAAATGCCGCACTCTGTATATCTGCTAGTATTTGTATATATAAAACATACCCTTATATTAACAGGATCCCACACAAGAAGATCTGGAAATCCTTTACGAACACTGCGAAGGTCTTTTACAAATCTTTCCAGGATTTTCGACAAGACTTCCATCTTTATGCATCTAATCAGTGTCTGAAAAGAAACATATAACTTAGAGCATTACTCTGTATTTTTTATTTCAAATTGACGATAAGTTACTGACTGTTCCATCAATCTTACTACTAATTTAATTACTTATACAGGATGGTATAATTGTAAGGACCAATTCTACACCTATGAATGCAAAAGAGAGGAGCAGAAAAAGTATGAAGTGAAATGCTTACATGGCTTTCCATCCTTAAGCATTTTACAATTTTCTCACTTCTCATTCTGACATAGTGTAAGTAGCCAAACTGAAGGAGTAGGTGGGTCATAGAACTTAAAACAGTTACAATTTCTACATAAAAGGCTTAAGATGAAACCCTCAGGTCTTAGTACACGAGGTGTGATCAAGGAGTTTTCGGAAAGACTCTATAAATATAGCACATTACCTTTTGATTCGATCTGTCACCCTCAAAGTAGTCTCCTTGGGAGTTGATGCACCTGTCCCAGCACTGTTGCCATTGCTGGAAGTACTTCTGGCATCTGCGATTCTCTCTGGATGACAGCAATATCCTCCAATCGAAACTGCATTTTAAGTCGAGGGAACAGAAAAAAAGTCTACTGGAGCCAAATCGGGAGAAAAAGTATGGTGTGGAATAGTAGACATCTTATTCTTTGCCAAATACCAGCAGACAGAAATGGCTCTGTGCACAGGCGCATTATCATGATGCAGGAACCAGTCACCAGTCCCCCATTTCTCAGGCTGTTTGCATCGAACACTCTCTCTCAATCTTTGTAGCACTTGTTTGTAAAACAACTGATTTACTGTTTCATTCTGTGGAACAAATCCTTTGTAAATAATGCTTTTAATGTCGAAAAAAACAGTCACCATTGACTTCACATTGGACCGAACCTGTCTGGCTTCTTTTTGGGCGAGGATATGTAGGACTCTTTCATTGTGAAGATTGATGCTTTGTTTCAAGATCGTTTCCATAAATCCATGTTTCATCACCTATAATAATCTTTTCTATAAATTGTGGATCTTTTGTAGTTGTTCTTTAAGAACGGTGCAGGCAGTCACATGTCCTTCCTTTTAGTCATTTGAAAGGAGGCAAGGCACAAACTTTGCAACAATTCAAGTCACCTTTCAAAATGCTTTGAACACTTCTGAATTTGCTGTATTGTAACATGCTTATCATTTAACACAACTTCCCTAACCTGAAATAATTTTAGTTGTTTTATTTGAAGATGGTTGTCCTGAGCGATCTGCAACTTGAACTGATGTCACACCACTTTTAAATTTTGAAAACCATTGAAATGCTTCAGATTTGCCCATGGCATCCTCCCCATAAGCCTTTTTAAGCATTTGATATGTTTCTGTTGCACTCTTTCAGAGTTTAAAGCAAAATTTTATGCATGTTCGTTGCTCCTCATAATCCCGCATTATTGCTAGGAATGAAAATCACTGCAGGCATAAAACATGCCTACCAGTGGCGATTATTCCACATAGGATGTGAGGATCATCCTACACTTCATAATTTATCTACATAAATGTTTACTAGCAATCACTGTCAAAATAATTAAAATAGTAAAAACGGTGTTATTGGAGAGCACTCGGGAAGGAAATTAGTGGTTCTGTTTTGAGCAGGTTGGTATTTGAGAGGATGTCCTCAGTGTTGCTGTTACACAGTCCATGCCATTTTTAAAGCTCGGTGGCATGTGAAGGGGGAGGCAGGGAAGAGAAAAGGTGGTGGGAAGCCAGTTTCATGTGGAGGCAGTTGAGGACGTCTTACAGCAGTCCTTTCTCACATGTTTTCTGTGTTCCTCATTTTCAATAGCTTGTTTTCTAAGGGGGAGTGATCATATTTGTATTAATATTTATTTATTTCATTTCTTGGTATATATTATAGGCCTAGCTATTATTAACCTTTACAGTGCTATTTATATTTCAATATAAGTATTCCTGGAGTAATATCACTAGTGAATAATTGCAAGTTTGATATCAACTACGAAAATTATAGCGGAATAGCTGATTTCCGTAAATGACAGTTTTCATATTTTCATATTTTATGATAAAGCATTATTGTACTAAACTTATACCTCAGCCTTTAAGCATTTTTTACGGCGACGCATATGTACGTCAATAGCAGTGAATAGGTTAATTCGCTCTCTCCACACTATCCTACACAACTAAAAAACCAGGAGTCGCCACTGATGCCTATACTTCAGAGCCTGTATCTCTGCTCTGGAATGTCGGAGCAGATGGTGCCACAACTCATTTTAAACAGAACAAATTTCTGCATGTACAGTCTCTAGGAAAGAATATAAGACAGCTTAGTGACAAATTTGTTCTGAGGGTATTCCAAAAACTTTTTGATCACACCTTGTAAGTAGTGTATACAGAATTTAAACAAAATAGTTAGAGATCTTTAAAGAAAGGCATGAAGAACACACTTTTCTTTACGTAAAGTTATAGCAAGTCAACATGCTTCATAATAAATCCTGGAAGATGCCTAATGTTCAGCACATTAGAGAACAACAACATAATAGAATGAAAATTCTTTCACATTGGCCGTGTGAGGGCTAAGATGGAAAGGTGAAGTCAGCCTGAACCAGGATCTTCGGCTCTCTGTGCCGCTGCTCTTACTAACTGAGCTACCATGGCAACACGCCGGTACAACATTAAATTCTCCAACTGGGATATGTGAGTCAAATGGAGAATTTAATGTTAATGTTGTAATGTTAAATTCTCCAACTGGGATATGTGAGTCAAATGGAGAATTTAATGTTGTACCAGCATGTTGCCATGATAGCTCAGTTGGTAAGTGCAGCGGCACAGAGAGCCGAAGATCTTGGTTCAAATCCCTGCTATGACATTGAATTGTTCAGTCTGACTTCACCTTTCCAACAACTTAATAGTTTTTGAGGTATGTTGTTCATGGACGGATACACCAATATTTTTCACATTAATTTTTTATTTGTTAATTAAGGGAATCTCAAAATATGTATTTTTGCTGAATGCTGGACACTGAATTTCAGAGCCAAACACAATACTCCCTCTACATACAATATCTATGGTATGAGTAAATAAACTTAAAATTAAAAATGCATGCAACTTCTTTGTTGACTTACCACAATTTGCTCGACACTTCGGAAAAACCGCCAATTCACAATTGACATTTTACCCTCATGGGCATGGAAAACTCGAAGTATATGATTGTTCAGATATTCTGTTGTCCAATTAGATAAATCCATCAGCCTCATATCAATGCATTCTTCTCTGTTTGAATAGAATTCACCAGAAGTAAAGTCCATAGGCTCCACGTGGAAACGAGTACGGAAAACATCTGGGACTCGATAATCATAGATTATATCCCAAAATAATAAGCCGAACAATGTGGTTATGATACTACCCTCAGCATGAATACCTAGAAACACAAAAAATACATTTTGGTTAAAGATAAATGAAGGGGTAAGTGAATGAAGGAGGTACGTAACAAAAGGTTTTGAGATATTTGATCAGAAGGTTTTCATTAAGCAGCTATTTTGCTAACCTCTTTTTTCAAATTCTTAATAAGGAATCTGCTCCTATGAATGGCAAATTCTTAATAAAAGATGAATAAATGTGTAAATATTTGCCTAAAAAATTTTAAAACATTTTTATATATACCGTATTTTACGGACCATAAGACGCACCTTAATTTTAGGATGGAAATTTAAAGGAAAAGAAATTTAATGTGATTTTAAACAAAATATTTTAAAGGGAATAATATACTTCATTTAATAAACAATGGAATCAGTGTAAATCACTTCTAACTTAAAATTTGCGTTATACGAAAATCTTTTCTGTGCAGGTGGCATCGCATAAATTTTAACAACTGATTTTTTATAAAAGACTGAAAATAATTTTACACCCTCAATTCAGCATATGGTGAGTGTAACAGGACAACGCTGTTTAGAGGTCATTGCCTTCGTTTAAACCACCCAGCGGAGACAACTCCTTTCGTGTAAAAGAACTCAACATTCCTTTCTTTTCGCATTGCATACCTGGCTTCCAGCTACCCTTATTTTACGATTGTGACAAGTGCACTGATGTACAGTCTGTGCTAAAATTTGTAACTGTCTTAGAACACCTTGTGTATAACTATGGTATTTCAGCAATATTTTTTTTTAGTGTACTTCGGACCATTAGACGCACGCAACTTTGAAGGCTCTGTTTTTAAGGTAGAAAAGTGCGTCTTATGATCCATAAAATACGGTACCTCCTTCTTTCAAGAGCTTGAAATTTTATTTTGAATTTTTATAAAGTTTTGTAACATTAAATTGTTGCAAGTGCCTGAGAACACTGTGGCTGGAAATTATTAGGACACAGGCTAGCTAAGACCAATGTCCTTACAGGTTTTACCTCCCTTTGAAATTTACCACTTTCTTTTAAGGAACTGATGAGTTCTTGGAGGTATGTGACACAGCTGATTCTCTGTGTTAATGGAAGTAGATATGTCAACACAGCTGATTCTCTGTATTACTGCATAAAGGAGGTATGTGATCATGGGTGTCCGCAGAACTTTTGTCAAGGGGGCAAATGAAGAAATCGCTGCCACCACCACCATCACTATGCTACTACTTCTACAACCACTTTATTGAAGTAGTTATTATTATTATTATTATTTATTATTTATTATCATCAACTTCGTCATCATCATCCACATCCTCGATTTAATGTAGGATATACAACCCGAATAAAATCTGACTAATGCACTCACATATGTAACACTTAAAGAGACCGGATTGCAAAGAATGTGTACTCAGTTGTTTCAGCCTGATGCAAAGCTTTATTGTTCAACCCCCCCCCCCCCAAAAAAAAAGCTTCCACAAGCAGTGGGTGGCATGAGCAAAAAACTGAGCGAAGGCCTGGCTTCATAATTCTTATTTTTTCGCTGGGATTTCACTGCTTGCATTTGGTTTGATTAATGACATAGTACAGGCACAGGCCTACTGAAACAATAAATGAAACATGTCCGTACACTTGCTAACAACAACTGAAATCTGAAACAGAGAACTTCTCCACAAATATTATAATTTTTGCTTGAAACTGTGTCAGTGTTTCTTGGAGAGTGGTTACTGTTACTCTTATAGAAAGAAAACAGGCATTTGTTTACTTTTGTTTATTCACTAGCGAAAGACTCAGCCTTTTCAGATGGCCCACAACAAGAGCTTTGTAATACATTCAGGATACATAAATTAGGTATGAGTACCTATCAAATTGTAACTCAGCTGTTGCTGTAATACTAATGCATGGAAACATTTATTTGACGATAGATTAGTCAAAATAAAAATATGATTTTCATATGTACATGTGCAGAAATGTGTCCTCTTTCCTCTTAATCGAGTCTCTGAAGTGAATTACAATGTTTCCATGTAGCATAAGTTGTATTTCGAAGTCTGAATTCTCCATGCGCCGAATGCAGCCTGACAGCAGGAATACAGTGTGGCAACATTGTACAACTTCGATTGAACTGTGTGTATAAGCAAGAGAAGAGCAAAAACGCTTGCCATTTGCAAAACGCTGTAGGAATGCCATCCTACTTTTAGAAGGTCTTTCTTTTATTCTTTTTTGCAGGTAAAACCAACCAAAGTTGATTAAGACTGAACTTACAAAATATGATATAATAATTACAATTTGAGTTGAACTTAGACACTTATGCTTCACTTACCAACTTTTTGGTAGGATGGGGACAAGGGTCCTTGAAACATGTTCTACCAAAAAGTTGGTAAGTGAAGCATAAGTGTCTAAGTTCAACTCAAATTGTAATTATTATATTATAGTTGCTTCACTGTATATGTTCCATCATTTTTTTAAATATTTACAAAATATGATTAAGCTGACTAAGGCAGCTGACTTTAAGGTGACAGTAAATGTTTGAGAAGTGAAAGTGATGTGAGTTGGTTTGTGAGAGTGCATGTTTTTGCACCTTTCAAAGTTTTGGCACTACAGTATTCTATTTTCTTCCATTAATTTCATTTTGTTTAGTTAAATTTAATATTACTTCTTAGTCACCTTCAGTATATCCTTGAGATCTATAATGAGAAAGAGCATATTCCTCTACAGAAGAGTATATAGTTTCTCCAGTGTTGTTCTCTTTCTGGATGTACACTTTCTTATATCCAGGCACAGTGCTGTAAGGGAAAAGCACAAAATTTAAAAACAAAATTTTGATAAACATAAAAACCATACATTTAGAAAACAACTATTAATTTTTCATACACCTAGAGTCCCTGTGTTATCTGTTGGTAAGAATGGAGAGTTGGTTGTACGAATCCAGAAGGCAAGAGCACAATACAGTTATTCCATACTTGCTCACGTATAGGCTACTAGCATCATAATTATGTTTGTGAATTCATTTATTTCAGGAAATGTGTAATTAAATTTGACTGTATCAATTTAGAAATAGTGACTAAATAGTGTAGTAATATGAGTAAATAATATATATATTTTTTAAAATGTTGGTTCTCCAGATGTATGAAAACAAGTCATACGTGGAATGTTGTTTTCAACACAATAGCAATGTAGTTATTTCAGATCTCCATCAGGTTTTAAGTATGTAGAGGGAAGAGAGGGGTTGGGTATCTTTCCTATAATAATGACAAAAACAGTTTAAGGATTTACTCAAATATAATTCAGAAAGCCTCTGAGGATGAGCACTTTGGTTTTGCAATTTTTGTGACATTCAATTTCCAAATTTACATCTCAATAACTTACATGACAACCCACCCACATTAATTAGATGAATGGCATAGATGCAGACAACAATAAATGCAGGATGCTGTATAAGTCAGTTAACTGATGCATATTATCACTTTAGTACAGCTGGTTACCTGACTTATTCCACACCCTGTATACCAATTATCTTAGTGGTACACAACTATCGGAACAACCTGACAATGCGACTGCCATTCTACAGCGAGATATGCTCTACCACTAACACCCATCCCACTATGAGCCATAGAAAAGAAAAGAGGAGATTTAATATATGACATAACAAAACATGTGCTATTCAGTATGCTGCCGCTAAACTAATATAACTGTTCCTAACCTAACATAACCTATCACTGATCTAGAATTTAGTTGCACCTACATTTACCACAGTAATGTTATTCATCATTCTATATTTAAATATACTGCCATGGCATTATTTCCTTAACAGTGATTTTAATTGTCATTCTGTATTTACCATCCTAATGTTATTCATCATTCTGAATTTGCACACACTGGCACAGCGTTTGATTTATAATCCAGAGTACTCTGCCATCTGCTGAGTTCAGAGACGTAGTCATGTTTTTGATGTTGGCGACTTTGTACACTTAGTCCAAAACAGTGTGGCCTGGTCAAGTTGGTGGCAGTCGTGTTCTCTAGTTTAGCAGAACTATCTTATGAAAAAAATCCTTGATAAGCCTCTTCAGTCCTGATATCTATTGGAGGAGACACTAATATCTGGTTTTGAAATTTGCTGCAAGGTGTGCAAAAGTTGTTTTAAAGATCTTCAAATATAACCATAAAAGGTCATATGCTGCTTAAATTCAACACATTTACAGTGCAGTCAACCATATGGAAAATAGTAATTCTCAGCTGGAAGTAATTCCCATTGGAAGGTGAGATGATGCCAGGACTGAAGAGATGAAAAATGTGAACTCTGAAATACACTGAATTCCTGCAACATTAATTTCTTGATACAGTGGAACCTCAATAGCACATTCCTCATTACAGCGCTTTCCTGCATAGTACAACTTTTTTTTTTATATATATTTTTTTAAAGTCTTGATCCCATTCTCATTTATTACACGTTTGAATGTTCCCTTAAAATGCTTTAGTTTATCATCATATTTACCCTCATAATATACATACTTTTTTCCAGATTGTTATAACAAAAAACTAGGGTTTATCCTATATAAGAGGAAAAAATTTTAGTGAAAGAAACACATATTAAAAGATGTGCCAGCTAACGATCGATAGCATACGTATCGCTATTGTAGCCACAACTAATTTATATATCAACTGTATCATAATGATTGATAATTAGCAGTCGCCGTGGGTGAGTCGGTAGCGCTCCTGCCTTCCACTCCGGCGGCCCGGGTTCGATTCCCGGCCGGGTCGGGGATTTTTCAGTAGTGAAAAATCCCTTTCCCGGGTTCAGGACTGGGTAGGTTAAGTCTTAGGTTAAGATAATGCACATTGTGCGCGATTCCTTAATTATTATAAACGGATGAGAAATAAATAAGCACATTACATTGTTTATTCTCATCCAGCAGCTCTGTTACTGTGTTCTTCCAGGTATTTAATAACTTTTACCCTAAAACTCCTGTAGAACTTGAATATTTAGCTGGTTCTTATAAACTGTCCAAATACAAGTTTATCAACACAACCGTCTACTGCAGATGTCCTAAGAATACTGTGATATTAATGGACAAGTGTTGAATATACTGGCATTTTGAGCATTAATAAGAACCAATCATGAATACACTTCCATGCATTATTGTTTAAATATTTGAATTTAAAGATAACCAAGCCAACCAATCATGACTTCATATTATTAACAATTTTTTTTTGTTAAAAATGAGATGCAACTATTACAGGAGAACTTATTATTTTTTAAATTTTTTAATGCAAAAAGTTGGGGTGCATTCATTACTTGAGAGCATCCATTATGCAAGTAAACACGGCACTATATTTGCATAAGGCTCTGATTGCATATTCTTGGTGTCACAATTCTTGTGCTCTCTAGTCCAAATCCTTGCTCTGTGGCACCAATCATCAGCTTCGTCTGTGTTTTTTTAAATTATTTTTTATTATTGACAACTTTCATTTGTTGGAACATCTACAGTATCAACTGCTTCATGCTACCATTTAATATCATGATAATTTTGTTGTGTTCGCCTAAGTGATGAAATATTGAAAGCTATAAATTGTGTTTGGTCATGTGGTGTAGAGAAGAAAACTAGACATTAGAACAAATTTAAGAAGTGGATCATGATTCTCACATGGATAATGGATTGCATTTCATTAACAAGTTATGGTTGTGAATACAATTTTTCATACATTTCAGCATGTGTGTTATTTGTACACTTTCAGTTATTTTACGTTTGTTAATAAATTGTGGAATGCAACTTGCTTCATGTTTAATGTTTCAAAATAAAACAAGGTGCTTATTTTTTTGAATGTTGTCTGCTTTTCCTACAAATAAGGATCCCATATATTCCTTCAGTTTTAATAGATTTTCTTCAATATTAATAATTAATCAAATTATTATAATATATTCATTTACATAATATAAATCTGTCATAACTACTGGCTCAGTATAGAAGGTACTGTGTGTCTTTTGGGTAATTCTGTGTCATTTAGATGTCCATTTGGATCATACTGACCAACTTAGGAAATACCTACATAATCCCTTAGTTTTTTCTGTAGTAAGTTATATTTTTAAGTTTATGATGCTCTTTTTTTTCAGTCCACATTTCCATATTTCTTTCATACATTACGAGTTATGTATATTCTCAACCCAGAATTTATAAATTTCAGTCAGTAGGTGGTAAATACTAAAATGAACTGAACTGTGACTATTATACATACCTCTGCATGGCCTTGGCTTGAATTATTATCTTTGGTGGATCCTCCAGGGGTGGTTTAATAGATTCCACAAGCTTCAGTTTTAAATCGTTATCAAGTCCTTTTTTTCTAGTAAGGAGAAGAGATCCACGAGTGGATAAGATTTGTTGCTGTAGCTCGTTTACATGCTCATCATTCATGGCTTTTATTATTGTTTCTGCTGCCTGTAAGCAACAAGTGACAATAGAAGAAGAAGAAAAATGTCAGTAAACTAAAATTAATATAATTTATGACCAGTTACCAATGAAAGTATAGTTATAGTCGCCTCGCTCATAGCGTTGATGGGCGGCTCGCTTTGTTCTCATATTACAATGTTTGTTGTTACTGTAAAAGGTTTTCTCAAAAGAAACCGCTGACTGAATTCGTGTTGCCAATTCTCTCATTGCTCAATGTCATTGCCACAAATGTTTTGCTGCATCTATATCTTCCCGTTCTCTTTTTTAACACTATGCAGTGTGGCAACTACGCCAAGCGAAAAGGTCGGGCGGCGACTACTTTGATGTTAACTGTCAATGCAATGAGCGAGGCGGCTATATCTTCACTGTTTTCTCTAGCTTGTTATGCTCATATCTTAAAAATGAGTTTCCAAAACAAGTTACACTCTGTATGATAACTATCCCCAATTCAGAGGTTTCTGGCCTGATAATAGTAATTCTAACAAATGTCTTAATTGAGGCCACATATTTCTAGTCTATAAATAATTAATAGCTATGGGGTGTGGCCATCTTACAGAAATTCATCAGCCAGAGCACTAACAGCCAATCGCCATCACTTCACAGTTTTCAGTTTACATGTTCAATGACTTTGTCGGTCTGAATACTGGGCCTGCCACTACGCTCTTCATCATGCACATTTGTGTGGCCATTTTTGAAGTCTTGACATCACTTTCTAACCTTTCCTTCACTCATTACAGTAGGTCCATACACAAGGAACAACTCCTGATGAATTTCAGCAGGTGAAGATCCTTTTGCACACACTTCACATCTGGCGGGAGAAACAACTGTCATGGACATTGCTATCTGCATTCACCGACAGCAATGCAGTAGCTTCGTAAATAACCGACAGATGGCCCTCATGCATGAAACTGTGCTCAGACCAGCTAACATTTAAATATAAGCTCTTACTTTATGAATATGCATCGTATTTATTTATAAAAATGGGCAAAATCAACGTTTTTGGCAATATCAAGTTAAAAATTAATAAAATTAAAACATAAGTAACTTACAATACATTGAATTGACGGCTATCAACCATTAATTACAGTTATTTTCAGCATTTCTGGTTGTTAATTTGTTTTGCTGCCACAAGGGCATCTCAGTTACTCTTACATGTCAGGAATAACAATAACAAGCAATAATTCCCATTCCCTAAATCGTTCCTTAAATCGCTGTAGGGTACAAATTCGTATTAAATAACAGCACTCCGAAACCATGAACATAGTTCACTCATGTGTACAATATCAGTTTCCATACGTTGTGCAGGGAAACTGTCAATGTGCGCATGCATGAACTATGTGTTAACAGTTTTTGAGTGTTCTAGGAACAAACTATTATTTTAGTCAAATTTTCAATATTTTCCGATATCTATATTTTCTTACCGATTATTACTGTTATTAATATATTGATATCGATATTTTGTTTCCGATATCCCATCCCTAGCCCAGACACTCCATGATGACCCTCTGAAACGTATAAATCATGTAAAACTGTTGGCACTTCTAATTAATTGAAGTATGCCCCCGAACAATGCTGTATAGCACATTTTGTGGTGAAGTTTAGTTTTTACTGGAACAACGAAATACGGCACATCCTGCACATGGAGGAAACACTGCAAGGTCGAAAATCCATCCTCAGGTAACAGTAGTAATCAGACATTTGAACCACTTTAGTGGACACTGCTGTATAGCACACAAGATTCTTTTTTTTTCCTCTTCTGTAAAAAATTAAAAATGTTCCATACAGAGTTGTTCCGGGGCATACTTCAAATTTTCAATTAATTGTTAATTACTTATTCACTTGAGAAACGGAAGGTAGATTTTTATATTTTTATATTGAGCATTTCTGCATTATAATTTGACGTGAAGCATTTCATGTTAGTACAACATAAAGCAACCGGGAGAGAAACAGGAACTCAGCAATGGGTATAACTTTCGTATTATAAATTGAAATAGGCTATGTGCAAGAAGTGATTCATTGTTTTGAATGCACAATTCTTGTAATACTTTAAATATTTCATTGAGATCTAGTGCCTTAATAAGATTTATGTGATAATGGTAGTAACAAGGTTCCTTTCTTTTAGTAATTTGAATTCTAAAATTTTAGATTGAAATATGTTTCCATGTGACCTGTAGTTTCATGTTCATATCAAAACAGTGAAATAAATGAAATCCCATTCTTTTGGCACAGTAATATTATGGGGTTATTTTTTGCAATTTTCTACATTGCTTGCATAAATTTCTCAAATAAATCAAATTAACTTTTGCAGCCTGGTAGCATGTTTTTCCTTTTTTCAAATTTTTGTGTAAAAAGTGGTGGGTTTAGTATAATGTGGGAAAGCTTCTCTGTATACGAGAATGAATAATGAGTATGCTTGTGCAATGAGCATTTCTACATGTAACTGATAGAGTTCCGCCATTTCAATTTCTGCATGATTGGCTTGTATGCCTGGTAAATTTACCACAATAGGTGATTCCTAGCAAAGAGGAAGCAAGGGTCATTTGTATCAAATATTTTAATATTAAAGAAACACATTTTCTTGCAGTAATACAGGATGTAAGTGATGCTTAGTCGTTACAAGCATGCCTCGCCATGGCTCTATACTGTATGATAGTTTCAACTTACCTCTTTAGGGTCTTTGAGATGATTTTGCAGAACAAGTGCCATTTGTTCATACCACTGTCCTCGATATTGAGGTAAAAATAAATGTTGACTAAGCAATTCTTTTAGAAAGGTAACACACTCGGGCATCAATTCCCTCTTTTTCTTACATGCCTCAGCAGCACGATGCATGATGTATGCATAAGTTGATCCAGCAGAATATCTTCGAAGAAACAGTGGTAGAAGCGAAGCTCTATCACTACGGAAATCAAGAAGAAGACTAGAGTTAGTAGATATTCCTCTACAAAGTGCAGACAAGCTTCACTATCATATCACAATTAATATAACACTGGAAAAATTAATTTAATAAACTTATATTAATTCCCTATGATGTTAGTAACATTTATTAGTAAAGATAGCGAAAGGTTAACATATTCAGAAACGTAATGTGCACATAAAAAATTCAGAAAACACATGACGTGAATTAAACAGTGAAGAAAACATAGAAACTAGAGCTAGAACAGAAAAAAAAAAGAGCGTTGGTTTGAAAATAAATGAGAATAAAATCTTAATGATGAAAATATAGAAATATCATAGATGTATCACATAATGTTTGTATTAATGGATGAATATAAACTAGGAGCTGGAGCAAATCTGTTCATGGGAAGGCCATGGAAATAATTTCTCTAAAATATTTCTCCTGGGAGTTCCAATTGTAGGTGAAACATTGGACAAGAGCAGTTGAAAAAAAAGCAGAGTCACCATCCACTGCCATCTCGGCTCTTCATAATTTTCATCATAGCAACATATCCAGATCACAATGAAGATGAGACATTTAAAAATATAGTTGAAATCAGTGATGGCTGTTGACTGTCTAGTAGGATTAACATTGGTGGCTGTGCACATAGGGAACTGCTGAAAGGCTTGATGTAAAAAAGTGATTGATTGAAAGATGCATCATAAAAATGCCCAATACTTCCTTTTGTTATTTAAATTTTGATTTCTTGTGACCTATTTCTGATCAGAAGCTACAACAGAACTAAAACTGTGGGCAAGAAGAATTCTAGTCTGCTGAGAAATTTGAAGGAATCACTCATATTTTGCACTTAATTTTTTAAGAATTTTTTAAGGAGGACCCCATACCTCCCTCTTTTTGGGGGATATTCCACACCCTTAGTAACTGCAATCTCTCCTTTAAGTCAGCTCCCTTTTCAATAAGTTCTGCATTTGCCTCTGCTTCAGCTAAGTTTAGTTTTCTTATCCCAGTCCATCTTACACCAAAATATTCATATATGCATGCCTCCTACCATGTGGAAAAGCTCTGTCATCAATAGGTTTCCTATGTAATACTATACAAGTGACCAAAATGCATAAATTGATACATCAGACACCATTTGATACATACCATTTATATGGATCAGCTAGAACACTCATCAAGTACATGCTTGCTTCTTTTCCGATTTCCAGTGCTTTATCCCAGTCTTTACCCTCCTCAGCCTGAATAAAATCTTGTAGTAAGGCATTTGCATTCTCAGAGCTGTAATGAATACAGAGAAAAAGATTAAAATTTCTGAAAACTGCAACTAAACATATTAGTAAACCAACGTGAAATTTTCTCACCTCATCCCTTCTGACAGGTGTTCAAGAAAATTAGATATTAAACTAGGTAATTAAATACACACACAATCTATACTAAAAACTAAACTCCATGGTGCTACATCCCTGAAGGGACTAGGCCTGCCATCTGACCACTGCTTCATCTACCATAGGCAGTTGGCATGACTGGGGGGCATGTGGTCAGCATGCCAACATCTATGGCCATTAATGGTGCCTCTACTTCTCCATCAAGTAGGTTAGCTTCTCAGTTTGTATCACGAGGCTGAGTGCCCCCTGTTCCAGACCTCCCTACCTCAGAAAAATCTGAGGAGGTACAAGGGAACGAACGTGGCCCTGTGGATCCGTAGTCAATGATGCTGACCAAAAGACCATTCAGGCAGTCACATTCATATACAGTTGCATATAACATACTTATAAACTATAATATGAAAATACAGTTACGAATTTAAAACAGTTTACAATATTACAAAAAAGATTGCTATGGAGCACTCAACTTCACTAATTTACATGTACTTACACATGACGCGTTTCACAAGCATCTTGCTTGTATCCTCAAATGAGGTCCACTCACAGCAATCTTTTTTGTAATATTTGATTACTTCACTGTGATTCCCGCATATAATAGTGTTAATTATCAGTTTACAATACCTTTTTATACACAGTTACCTTAAGAAGCCTGGCATCATCCTGGTTTTGTATTCTGCTTGTAATCTGAACATTACAACATAATAGGAGAAAAATTCCTCCGACACTGGGACTTAAACCCAGTGGTTCATGAAAGCTTATACATCTATCTTGAATGTTAACTATACAATAACAGTGGGAGCCCGGTCACAAAAATCACTAATTAGTGTGCCTCACAGTACTGCATATGCTGTAACTTGTCTGTCTGTGAAGTGGACCATTAGGGCAATCGGTCATAGGAGAGGGGTTCCATCTGGCGCTGTGAATTGAACTTCGGCTTAGCTCAGTTGGTAGAGCATTGGCACGAAAAGCCAAAGGTCCTGGGTTCAAGTTCCAGTGTCGGAGGAATTTTTCTCCTATAATGTTCTAATGTAATGTCCAACAGAGACAGTAATCTGTGGTTCATGAAAGAAATACATCTATCTATTTTGTAATCTGAAATTAACTTATGGATGATTTTCAAAATTTAAGTCCTTATTTAAAGTTTGAAGTGAAGAGGAATTCTATCACACTCAAAATAAGCTTATTCCCTCAGAAAATGTTACACACACCTTTTATCACTCATGCAGGACTTAGAACTTTGCAACCCATTGCTTCTACACCCCTGATAGGGGTTGAAATAAGAAGAAATAGAAATTCTGGTAACATAACATTTTACTGTCTATACTTTCATGTTGCCATATTAACCATGCATGTGAAAGAAAATTTCCTAAAAAAGGTGCTAGTGCTAATGCAAGAGGAGGACATTTCCAACATCTCTTGTGATGAGGTACGTGGTTATATTCATTGTAATTTTAACTCTAATCGTGAGAACCTGAATCAATACACCGTTAGCAGCATTATTTGTGTAGATATTTCACCCGATCGCCGCCTGGGAGTTAGAGCTGTGGCCGCCGCGACGCAGAAACCCGCATGATTGGCCAACTTGTACGTGAAACACACTGTACATTACGGATTTACAGAAATGATTTCTATCGCTAACCTTTCTGATTAATTATTTGTCAAAGCCCAGTACCATGCAACTTCCAAAGCCACCTGTTTCCAAAGCCACTGGAAACAATACTGCTGTCATGGGGATTGCACATGCAGTTATTTTGTGAATTACATTTGGTGGATTTAGTAAGATATTTTCAGATTTTTTATAAATTTTGGAGGGAAGGGGTAGTTTGTTCGAAACTTAATGTTGCATACATTTCTATCCCAGTTGAAATGGGTAGGTGTGCAACATTTCATGCAAATCGCTCAAAGCATGTAGATTTCTATAGGGAACATATCATACATACACACACACTTTCAAATGTAAATAGTGCTTCTTTCTGCCATCTTTCAATATCTTCTGTTTTTAATTAAGTTGTCTGAAACTGAAACAATTATGCCTCTGAATGCTTGTACATGGGGAAAGATCACATACCACTGTCTGTGAGAAGAAAGATAGAAATAAAAATAAAAAACAAAAAGAATAAAAAACAGGATCTGGGTAAAATAAAGAAGTGTTTGATTTTGTGTTTTATTGACAGCCAATGCAAATAAGTATAGTAATTATGAAGAGTTCACAAAGTGCTGTGTTTGCATATAATTCTCTGACAAATTGATTACACCTATGGATAGGATTGTTTTGCAATTGTGAATTTAACGTTTTTGAAGTGAAAGTTCTTTAGGCACGCTAGGAGTAAATCGAGAGCTAACCCAAAGTTGTGTTACGCTCTAGCGTGGGGGGAAAGGTATCAGGCATTGAGTGGGGGGCTATTACTGCTTTGAGCTAGTGGTGTGGTGAGCCCTTCACTATTATAGGCTCTACTCGTTGCGTGAGCATCATTTACATGTCACTAACGTTCTCGGAAACTTAACCAAAGCATCCCGTTCATGGTAACAAACACAGTGGCTACGATCAATGACAGTTTGGGCATTAGTTCATCACAACTGTGTTATTGTTTTATATGTATTCGATTAAAAATGCCGAAAAAGTGAATTTCTTATTTTATTATATAATTATATGTATTCCTCTATTTCACTCTCAACGTTGCCAAAGAAGTTTCACTTCTGTCACGTGGCGTTCCACGCACCCGATTTTTATTGAAAAGCATAATAAGAATGTTAACATCTTCAACATATGCAAAAGAGCTAGAGAAATAATTTTTTAACGCTCAAAATTATGCAAATTGTGTACAAAAATGCACATTTTTGTTCCCTTTAAGGCATGAGAATCTGAAAAAACCGTAACTGGATTACAGGAGACTTGTTTCTTCCCTACTGCATCCTTCTTGCTGACATTACAATAGAATATAATATCTGCTAAGAGTTCCAATTTCATTTTTTTCTCTAATCTAAATCTGATGGCCACTTTACAATATTTTCAACATATATAAATTAATTTTACAATATTTGTATGATATCGCAACAATGTATGCTTAATTAAATTCCTATACCATATATTGATTTTTAAGAACTTGATATGCTGACTTTTTACAAATATCAGTGGTTTCAATTATGTTAAAATACACAGATACATTTCTAAAATCTGGGTAAAATAGGGTTTCATAAATTGTGTACATTCAGAAAATATATAATAAAATTTTTGTCTTGGAAAGATTTGTATTGGGTAATTCAGGAAACGAACTTTTCTTACTGCATGTGTTTTTCTCCCCTACAGCATCCTTTTCACTGAGATTACAACAGAAATAGCTACAAAGCTACAACTAACTACACAATAACATAAGTAAGAAAAGGATTTAAATTCTACATACCTGATCAGTTCATCTCGAGAAGAGAAAATTGGAGTTGGTTTAATTATTTCATATGATGGAAATTCAACTTTCTTTGTATTTACATGATGCAGCAGAATCAATTGCTTGGAAACTTCTCTGTCTTCATCTATGTCTTGATGAGGAAGGGAATAAAGTAAAATAAGTCGACAGAAACTTTGCCTTCCTTCTTCAGTCAATTTAATGCAATGTCCAAGCTTCTCTATTACTCTGAAATAAATGTTTTACAAATAAGCAAATTCACCTTATCTTCATTCCTAGCCTAGAGACAGTTAAGGCTAGTTTCCATGATGACACAAGATTTCATAAGTACTTTCATGAAGGTGATTTTGTGAAATCAATTGTACCCATTTTCTTCCAAAAAGATTCCAGTGAGCTATATACATTTCGCATTACTTATAAATTTCAAGTTATTTAAATAACATATAGACTATTTAGATCTTGAAGAGAATGAGAATTTCACAAAGTCAACATTTTGTCACATCACTTTAGAAAACAAGTGTATAATCTCAAAACTCACTATGGTTTCATGAAAAGTTGGAGTCAGCCAAAGCTGTACACTCTTGTAACCCAGAGTCGGCAGTGAATCTCATGCATGTGCATTCAAGTATTAAACAGTTGAAAAACGTTGCCAATTTGAAAAATAACTTTAAACAGCGAAGGAATTGGGCATGAAAACAATATAACATCAGATTTTTACATCTCGATAAATAAGAAAAGACAATAATCACTAAACATGTTTATAATTTTCAATTATATAGTATGAAAATTACTAGACGTGTGTAGTGTGTGCTCTCAGGTTTAACATTGTATGAGAATATTATAGGAGAATCTGGCGCTGTGAATTGAACTCCGGCTTAGCTCAGTTGGTAGAGCATTGGCGCGAATAGCCAAAGGTCCTGGGTTCAAGTCCCAGTGTCGGAGGAATTTTTCTCCTATAATATTCTCATGTAATGTCCAACAGAGACAATAATCTGTGGTTCATGAATGCTTATATATCTATCTTAATATTGTATGTTGGCAGTAGCGACAATGAATGTATGAGAAGCTTGTGTACCAAGATTGCCTGCCTTCTAACGCGCATTTGAAAACGGGTGTTTATTTCAACAAGAGTGTCGGTAGAACACTCAACTAGAGTGTTGGTGTCCACTTAATGGAGACGTTATACAGTAACTAAAGTCTTCTTTTGGGTATATATAATTTGGGCCGGTGGAACTGGTCTCTGATGTTCACCAGTTTCTGATAAGCTGCCATTCACGGTCGTTCCAAATGGACTGGGATGGCATCGCTCCATTCCATTTGGAACAACCTAAAAATTGGGGGTCATTCACAAAAATTACACCAATCCACTCCAAGCCTGTGAAGATGACTTCTGTGCGCAATAGTGTTCCTTATTTCAAAATGCTCTGACATATTCATATCTTTGCACTAAACTGAAGGTGGTCCCAAGAATGTATTACATGCTGATAAATTAATGTTGATCCTTTGTAATTATTATTCTTATTGCAGTATTTAGTCCTATGCCTGAATATTTTATTTACTCAACTAAGCGGATTGGTTTGTTATATAAATTGATTGTTGACTTTTTGCTGAACATTAATTGAAAGAATATGAAACATAGATTAAGAATGCATCTGAAAAATAATTTTAATCTCAAGAACGTGCATCAATCTAATTATAGACAAGCTATAGGTGAAACCATATGAATTTGCCTAGATCAGATCTATTGGTCGCCTATCAATGACAAACTGAAACAGAATGTATAAAAAAGACTTTTATAGGAAATTTGTCCGTTGCAGGAATTGAACATGGGATTTCTGCTTAAATCTGCAGATGCTGAGATATAACAATTCCGTCAATTGATTAGTGCTTAAATTGTACATTATGAATGACATTGTAGGTAGAAACAATTAGTAACATACCATACAAACAATTTACGATAGAACATACTGTACAACGATGAAACCATTTAAGTACATATTCATAACTTGAAGATGTCTACTAGACAGAGGTTCAACATGTACTAGTCCATTTGGACATACAGATTGGACGAGCGCTCCATCTATTCATTTGTCTTGAATTATTGAATGGTTTTTCCCATTCACAGGGCCATGGAGCAATGGCATCATGGAGCGGAATGATGGATTTTCAACCAATTGAATATCTATCGTGCTGCTCCACTCCATTTAAAACTAGACAACTTTTCACAATCATGACAAATTTCTGAAGTAACGGCATTCCGTTTGGCATGAAGAAACGACCAAGAATGGCAGACTATAGGGTCCTGTGGTTGATAGCCAGTACAGTACAGCTGATGGGGAATTTTCACGTGTTGCAAATATATAAAGGATGGGCTGCTTTTTGGAATACAACCAGAAGTGTAATGTGGAAATAAAAAATAAAAGTGAGTACAAATAAAAGTTTATGGATATCTCAGGATGAAAATGCAAAAGAAATTATATGTTTAGCTTTCTTTGTTTTATTATGGGGTGGCCATAAACTCTTCAAAACAAATTTCCCTGACTTTTCATGACCAGAAATTTGCTTTTCCCTGACCACAAGTATCAACGTTTTCAAGATTCTTTGAAAAAAAAAAAATCCAGTCTCCTAGATCCCCAAAGCTGGCCTTTCCACACCTTTCATTCTTTTCTTTTTAATTATTAAAATATAACACATATTCAAAAACAAGAATCATTAGTTGAAAATAATTATGATAACACAGAAGATAATATGAACTTGCAAACATACGCCTTACACAACTGTTTGAATGTTCACAAATACAAATAAGCAAGTCCAGTCTTAAGAAATATATACCATAGTCTTCTCAACCAATCATTAAGACAAAATTCAATTATTTTTCTCCAAATTTGCAAGGTTCATCGAACACACTAAAGCAAAACATATGCCCCTCACATTTTGCGCACTGGGGCTAGTTATTTTCTCTGACTATTCCAATTTTTTTTTTCTTTCTTTTTACAAATTTCCTTTACTTTACAAAATTTCCTGACTTTCCAAGAATGTGGACACCATGGATCTTACTTTTCTTGAAGAGTTGCATTTAGGCAGCTTTGTTTTCAAAATTTAAATACCCAGTTTAAAAACACGGTTATTACTAGGGGCGGATTTCTATGACATGTCATATTTTTCCCCTTGCATTATTTCAGGTTTCCGACTAATTCAAATCCGATTCCAAGCATCCTGGTGAAAATGGAACCGCTTTTATTGTGCATATAACTGCATATTTAGGAAATTTTCAACTATTGTAGCATATTTAGGTCATATTTTTGGCATATTTGTTTGCATATTAATGATATTTTGAAGTTTCATATCATATTTTGTAAATTTTGCATTATAATGATACTTTTTGAGGATTTACAGATATTTTAAATAATTAACACTATATTTTAATAAAATGTGTTGTAAAGAAACTTAAAAATATATACACAATGTGTAAGTAGTAAAGTCATATTTTAAATTTTATTGGTCATATTTTAACGTTTTTAGATCATAAATGCATGCATATATCCTTTTTTTAGGTCATAGAAATCCGTCCCCTAGTTATTACAGTTGTTCAGGGGAATTTAAATTGCAAGTGGCACAGGGTTAAGTACCTGTATAAAAAACTAAACAAATTACCTTTTTCTCACCAATGATAGAGAATTGCTGTTACTGCTTTGTACGAGGGTTGGCTGACACTTCCCATACTTCATTAAAGCTTCAATCAGCATAGGCTTTGTATTTGTGCTTATAGTGATGTGGAATGTTTTACACAGTGATTTTATTTCAGGTAATCTCAGCAAGTTTAAAAGAACTTCCAGGTCTTCGGTGCTGTGATCTGCAATCAACCAAAACTGTTACGCTGCTTCTTAATTAAGGACAGGAATCTCAAACACTGAAAACTTTGTTTTTACCATCTTTTTCTTTTGTAGGCATACAAAGAATTTTTTTTACATAAAAATGTGGCTAGTAGCCTACACATACAGGAAATTCCTTTATAATAAAATGGAGTGATAGTTTAAAGGGCAATAAAACAACATCAGAAAATTATAGAAAGGCAGATATTACTTATTATTATTACTGAAGTCGAAAGACACCTTTAAAAGTGGGATTTAAATATATTGTTCTTATCATAATTAAGCATGGATTTCAAAATTTTAAGGTCCCCTGAGTCAAAAAAATGCAATTTTTAGAATTGTGTCAGGGTGTCTGTAAACATCAAAGCTTGAGAACAAAAAATTGTATCCAAAAGAAATTTTGTATCAGTTAGATTGCTAGGGACATAATGAAGACTGACAATGACTTTCTCTTACTTTTACTACCACTTTAAACGAGAATTTTTTTGCAATATTTAAATTTTGTACATAAGGTAATATACCATGAGCTAAAACATTTGAAACATTTTTTAAAAATTATCTAAAAGATGTTGTAAGCCAGATATTGCTGTTATAAATTAAGGTTTTAAGACTTGCATGGCTAACAACATGTCTTTGCATTTGGCTCAGGCAACTAAATAAAACACGCACTAACTGCAATACAGCCTCTTATTTTATAGTAGAATGTTAAGTTAGAAAGTTGTATTGCCCATACTTAATACGAGAATGATAAGTGCACAATATAAGATTTTTAACAGTGGCGGCCGGTGAAAAAAATGTGTGTGCTACAGTATGAACATGCAAAAAATAAAATGTAACATGCCATTCACCTATGCCAAAAAATGAAGTCCATGCAATTCCATGAGTTCCCGCACAGTAGTATCCAAATAAGAAACGAAATCTATCAGTCCTAAGAAGATACCAGGATTTTCAGAATGTTCAGTTTCGTCGTAACCTCTCAAAGCAAATTCAAACTCCCCACAGAACTAAATAGCCTACAATCAATTTTTGAAAGTACAAAGGCCTACCTGGTTTTTTTTTTCACACAGCCGAGAGATTTAATACGTTATGTAGCCTATGTACTTAAAGTTACCTTTATGCTGTTTTGTTAACTTGCTAAGGTGTCCTAAGTCCGTTGCTCCTGTTTATCTCCACGAATTGGAAACTCCAAATAGAAGACAAGGAAAACAGAAGAGAGCATTTCTAATTTACAACCACATATCCAACTGTTTTCATATACTCTCCTGTGAAATTTTATGTTGTACACGCAGTTTTTTCTGCCTTTCGCTTTTTGGTTCATAAACAAATCGGGTGTGGGCCTTCCTAATTGTTTTATCTCGATTTTTCTGCCTTACTCCTTCTAGAGAATGGACAAGTTATTAAACTATCTACTGAATTCTTTCTGTACAGTCACAGCAATAACACTGAACATCTACATACACGCAGCATGAAATATACTTGTTCCACTATTCGGTTCTGTCTTGTTTACAGTTCACACTTCGCACAGAAACTATTATAGAACGCAGTTTGAGAATTAACAGGGTGTCTGGTCAGTATGTCCCTTGCCCCAGACGTAAGATTGTACTAACTTACCCTCCGTCAGAAGCTCAGCTGGCGTGCGCGTTAAATTCACTTCCCTCGTCGCTAAAAATTAATCCATTACAATATTTATAAGTGGTTTTTCAGTATTCAGTTTCTTCTTTCCTTAGGTAATTTAACTCCACTGGGTAATCTACAGAGGAAAATTTATACTGAGCGGGAATGGAACCCGGGTTTTAGTTTTGTACGTATTTATGTATTTGCATTATTATTATTATTATTGTTATTGCTATTATTGTCAGCATTAGTATTATTATATATTTATATATACACATTGAATTAAGGAAACAAATCTATGAGGCTATTAGTATAAATTATCCTATTAAGTATAGATTTAGCTCTTAAAGCTAAGCAATTTCATATTTTCATAAGATTTAATGTCAAGCCATGGTATTCTGAATTAGGGCCTACTACTAATTTCGTATTAAATCGATTACATTGTAGAAACCAACCTGGCTTACATCGATTTGAACTCTATTAAAACTGCACGTCAAGAAAAGCCGCCATCAATAAGATGCGTTACCAAGGACTGTTCCTACTTGCAAAACAACCTTCAAAATATCCACCCCAACTGCCAAACAAGAGGTCATCAACTCACCACCAGTTTCTTGTAAGGCATACAGCATACCTATAGGGGGCCAGGTTCTACTAGATTCATAGCTCCAATGAGGCGGTTTTCATGCTAACAGTGGCAAATATACACTCCGCCTCAGGGCACTTTCCAGGCCTCGGTCATCAAGCAGAGCAGCGCTATTCGGGACTGAGCACACTGCAGTATAATGCTTAGCAACTCAAGCTGACCCTGTGAGGGATACCGCATACTGTATAACGGTTGGAAATCTAAGCTCAATTTTTTAAAAGTATTTTTAACAGAATATCTGTAATTTTTGAGTAAGTAATCAATAATATTTTATTTAACAAAATGATCAGTGTGCTATAGCACAGTAGCACATTAACACCGGCCGCCCCTGATTTTTAATAGGCCTTATATGCTTTAATAAATTTCATTTTTCGTCTTTGAGGGTTGTAGTAATTAAGGAGTTATACTCCTTTCACATTCACCAGAGGTTTCAAGGCCAAACGTAGCTTGCCTATGATCCCCCCACTTACCGAACTCGTATGACATCATACCCCTCCAATGCCAGTCACATGACTGGCCAGTAGGGATTTCCCCTTGGTGTCCAACCTTGCAGGTTATCGGCTCTGGTTTGTTTTTTTGTGTTGAAGTGTTTTCTTGTAGTGATATGGCATTACATATGGGTGGAATGAGACGACAGTCTAAAAATGTGATTTACAATGTGTAGGCTACAATTACTTCAAGTCGCTTGAAAATTGTGAAGAAAAAGTAAATGTGTTGTTTAGAGATACGCAAAACGTAGTCGCGAAAGCGTGTGGCGTATCATTAAGTACAGTGCAACGCATTTGTCAGGAAGCTCAGCAAAGTGCGCCTGATGATGTAGAGGTTCAAGCCCCGGCCACTGGCCCGTCCTTTAATTCCCTAAGGAAAAAATTAATTTGAGAAAAGCCGGTCACAGAATTGGACGATTTCGAGAAAGACGTTATTCGCCGTTCTGTACAAGAATTTTATGATCATGGTGAATATCCCACTCTTAAAAAACTAAGGGATATATTGAAAGAAAAGATCAATTTCAAGGGCGGTATTACATCTATACATAAAATACTTAGAGAACTTGATTTTAGATACAGGAAATGTAATGATGGTAGGCGTTTCTTAATGGAAAGGAAAGATATCGTAACTGCACACGTTGCATTTTTGAGGAAAATGCACGATATCAAAAATGAAAATAATCCCCGTCCTATCATATACCTTGACGAGATGTGGGTAAATCAAAGTCATGCCGAAGCACTGCAAGAAGAGGATTTTGTAAAAGAAGGGCTACGAGATAACTGCATCGAAAATATCATTATTCGTTTGTGTGATGAAAGCAGTGATGACAGCAGTGACGATGATGACCTTGATGGAGTGGAAAGCAACGAAAACTGAGTATTCTACTTGGTAAGCCATTTTTTCTGTTTTATAATGTATTAATAATTATTTATTTATTTATTCGTTGCTCCCGTACTTTACAGGTCATGTTTATAATGTTTATTTTATATACGTTCAACTTCACCCACACAGAGAGAATCTTTCATCGTACCCCCCCCCCCTATCGGTTGGATGTCGTATGAGTGTGTGCGACAGCGCAGCTCGTCCGCGCCGAGGGGAATATTGTCGACTTCTGATCAGTGGGGGAAAGCGTGCTAAATTTGGCCTTGAAACCTCTGGCGAATGTGAAAGCACTATAGTGGGTAATGTTTCGCCTTATACCCTCAAAATAATGATAAACCAAGATCAGCAGTAGCCTCAGATATTTATTATTAATATAATGTAACCAGTTCTGAGTTGTGAATCATACTAAAAATACACATGCTAAAAAGAAATATACACATATTTACATATTCAATTAAAAATACTATTTACATTATCACAGAATCAAGTATTTACAAATTCATTAAAAATCTATTTACACTTAAAACATACACTTGATATGTGCTGCAATTACTAAAAGTAGTATGTAGTCATAGAATATATGTAATCTGTTAAAAACAAATTATTATTGAATATAAAATTATTTTATATTATAGTATCTATTTTAACTGCTAACTGCAGTCAACGTTGGTAAAAACAGGTTGCTTATGTACAGTAGAAGTATTATTGCTCTAGTAGTATGATTACACTATATTCTTCTGTGTTCATTTATGGAGAGTCCTATATGAGAGTTGTGGATCAAAAATGCGGCTTACTGCTTCTTGGGTTTATCATTTTAGATAATGAAATGCATTTCGGTGTATGTATGCACCATCTTCAGTCGCTTGTGGTCTGTGTACACAGCTCAACAGCAGCAAGTGAAGACATAGTCTTTCCAGACCACAAGCGACTGAAGATGGTGCATACATACACCGAAATGCATTTCATTATCTAAAATGATAAACCCAAGAAGCAGTAAGCCGCATTTTTGATCCACAACTCTCATATGGGTGATTCTTCAAATACGGGAAAATCTGGAGTGTGTAAAATCCACATTTTTTACTTTGTTTAAAAAATCTCAAAAAAATCACAAAAATACTTCAGGGGTTACTTGATTATAATATGACACCAGCAGAGCTTAAATGTTTATATTTTTATTTATTTTAATTTCTTTATTTTTTTAAAGCCATGTGAATGACATTCGTGTACATGTGGATGGCAGAAGGCCACATTAATGACTAACTTTGGCAACAATCTGCTTTTCTTTATGTGATTTCATATTTTTCTCAGCATAGCCTACTTCAGTTGATTTTGCACCAAATTTGCAAATTTGTGTGCATACTCCGGAATTAATGTAATTTTAAAGAGACTGGGTTTTTATGGTTTTGGGGGAGGGGGGAATCAAGCAGAAATTCATTTAGTCAGTTTTAAGATCTTAACTACAGGTCACAGACACCGCAAACACAATAATATCCTACATTTACCATCTACATGACTTGAGAGTCATCCACATACCCCTTCATGAGACATGTGGATGACAAAAAAGGAGTTTAAGTGGTCTCAGCAAGCCATTTCTAAACCTCTGTAAGCTCAACTTCAGTCAAGTACTTTGAATTGGAAGGTTTATCATAGTGCATAATCAAAATTAATAAATATTCACTTTCTGCCTACTTTCTAGAAGCCATGTTAATGACGGGGAATAAAAACGCTTTCCTTGAAAATGATGCAAAGTCCTTTGTTAATCCCAAACTGTTTGTAAGCAAGCAAAATTCAACCTTACAATTCAACCACAAGCTGCCCTGTTGGCTTTCTAACACTGTTGCCAGTTATACAAATTTCTCATTTCTGCAGAAAAAAGTCCATTCTTTTCAGCCATGTGGATGACCAAAAACCCTTGGGACATTCTTTATGTTCATTAGGTGGGGTGACAATTTTATTTCATTTTATTTTTTAGGGGTTAATATTCTTCACACATTCATACTCATTGACAGGAAAAAAGTTGAAAAGGAAATAACATTTTGTTTTGTGGAAAAATGCATTAGAATATACAAAACCGAGGTTTGGGACAGGGCATGTGGACGACATTTCATTGAATTAAATTCGATTTTGGAATATCAGAATTTAAAGTTAGTGACATTTCAAAGTGATAGTTGTACGAGGCGTGTTTTTTAAGTAAGTACCGTTTTGCGATTCTGCCGCCGCAGCGCTACGGTCGGCGTTCCGCGCATGCGCGCTGATTACCTACATCTCTTGTCTACGCACTGACGCCATTACAGTCTGATTCTTCATTGTATACATTGTTTACTGAGTGTTTAAGATGCCTCCGACAATCGTGAGTCCCGCCGATTGTGAAGTACGGGCTGTTATACGATTTCTTAGTGCTAAAGGCGTAAAACCGATCGATATTCATTGTGAGATCTGTGAAGTTTACGGACAAAACATTATGAGTGATGGAATGGTAAGGAAATGGGTGAGAGCATTTAAAGATGGCCGCACAAATGTGCATGATGAAGAACGGAGTGGGCGTCCTTCGGTCGTTAATGAAGATTTGGTGCAGAAAGTGGAAGAAAAGGTGAGAGAAAACAGACGCTTTACAATTTCATCAATGTGCGACTGGTTTCCTCAATATTCTCGTAGTGTTTTGTATCGCATTGTGACCGAGAACTTGAATTACCGGAAATTGTGTTCACGTTGGGTTCCAAAAATGTTGACGGATTTGCACAAAACCCAACGTTGTGGCAGTGCATTGACTTTCCTTGAGCGGTACCACAATGAAGGTGAAGATTTTTTAGACCAAATTGTTACTGGTGACGAAACATGGGTGGCCTACGTCACACCAGAATCAAAACAACAATCCATGGAATGGCGACATTCATCATCACCCAAAAGAGTGAAGTTTAAGCAAACAATTTCTGCCCGGAAAATCATGTGCACAGTTTTTTGGGACAAAAAAGGAGTATTGCTAGTGGAGTTTCTGCCTCGTAATGAGACAATCAATGCAGCGTCTTATTGTGAGACATTGAACAATCTGCGTCGTGCAATCCAGAACAAAAGACGTGGCAAGTTGAGTAAGGGTATCGTTTTGCTGCATGACAATGCCCGTCCACATGTGGCTAATCGGACCAAAGATCTCATCAAATCTTTTAAATGGGAAACTCTAGATCATCCTCCATACAGCCTTGATCTGGCGCCCAGCGACTACCATTTGTTCCTGCACTTGAAGAAACACCTGGGTGGTCAGCGTCTTCAAGACGATAACGAAGTCAAAACAGTTGTGATACAGTGGTTAACAAGTCAGGCGGCAGAATTTTATGAGGAGGGTATTCAAAAACTGGTGCCACGTTATGACAAGTGCCTCAATATTCACGGAAATTATGTAGAAAAGTAGATTAAGGTACAGGCTTTCATGTAAAAATAAAATTATTGCGATATCTTTGCACATCTTTTTTTAATTCCAAAACGGTACTTACTTAAAAAACACGCCTCGTAGTATGGAAGTAGTAGAAACAAACTTTTATTTTAATTTTTTTTAAAGTTGAATTTGAAGGGAAATATCACTCTGGAACACAAATTTTCCCGTATTTGAAGAATCACCCATATAGGACTCTCCATAAATGAACACAGAAGAATATAGTGTAATCATACTACTAGAGCAATAATACTTCTACTGTACATAAGCAACCTGTTTTTACCAATGTTGACTACTGCAGTTAGCAGTTAAAATAGATACTATAATATAAAATAATTTTATATTCAGTAATAATTTTTTAACAGATTACATATATTCTATGACTACATACTACTTTTAGTAATTGCAGCACACATCAAGTGTATGTTTTAAATGTAAATAGATTTTTAATGAATTTGTAAATACTTGATTCTGTGATAATGTAAATAGCATTTTTAATTGAATATGTAAATATGTGTATATTTTTTTTTAGCATGTGTATTTTTAGTATGATTCACAACTCAGAACTGGTTACATTATATTAATAATAAATATCTAAGGCTACTGCTGATCTTGGTTTATCATTATTTTGAGGGTATAAGGCAAAACATTACCCACTAACTCCTTAATTACTTATATGCTTTAACTGAGTTCATAGAAAGCATTCTTTTTTATGTTATTATTGGTTTTACCACCAGGCCGTTAAAGTATTGATGTGCTTCTACTGTTTTGTTCATTTTAACTGATACTGAATTTTAATGATTATGATATCAAGTTAAATAGCAAAGATGAGTCAATGACTATAGTTCTGGATTTTTCTGTTTATGCAAAATTTCAGCTATATCAGCTCGTAGAAGAAAGCAACAATGTCAAATTCTCAACATGTCGATTACTACAATATTATGATTACTAAAATAAAACAAATGCAATTTTATTTCCAGAAGTAAATTACAAGATAAAATTACATTTTTCAAAAAGTAATGATTACAAGGAAATGGGACAAAAAAAAAAGAAAAGTATGCAATCCAAGAACTTTTACTCAATTACTTCTCATCACTGTAGATTTTATATAAGATGATAAATGACTACACAATACATACATACGTGAACTGAACAATAATTAATGAAACACTTATATATATATTTATTATTATAAATTTTTAAGGCTTGATGTCTTTTATTAAACTTTCTTTAAGTAGTGAAATACAATTTGTTCTCATATGAGTAATGTATTTTGTATCAAATGTAGGAACCCGAACATTTCAATAAGTAATATAGTTCTAAAATATATTATCACTAGACAGGTGAATACAAAGCTCCCAAATATCAATCTATATTAATAAAAGGAAGTGTCTGTCTTTCTGTCTGTCTGTCCGCGATGCCCAGCGAAATCTACTCAATGCAGAGATCTGAAATTTTAAACATAGGTGGACTGAAGGGTCAGAAAATGCACCTCGAAGCTAGAATTTTGATTTCGCTTTTGTTCGTGAGTTATGAGTGAAAAATGGACAGAAAACGTGTATTTTTTTGCATTTTCGAAGCATCAGTTTTCAGTCATACATTTCACTGTCAAGTCAATTACAGTTGGCTTTGGCTATTTTCGTCATACCTTTGACATAAAAGCATTGCGATCGCTTGAATGTTGTAAGCTGACGCTGGTCGATTCATTTGTTTATAATGTCAAGGCATGCAGATATCTGAAATTTTCAGCATAGACGGAACAGGGATAACGAATAGCCTATAGGCCTAAATTGACAGACATTGATCGGTTTAGACAGAACTCACTATGCAGGGGTTTTCTGGACCAGAGAACTCGATCGCTTGATTTTGTAAGCCCATACTGGACGATTCATTTGTTTACCTACACGAAAGAGGGATATTCAATATAGGCCTAAATATGGTCAAACATTGTTCGATTTGGATGAAACTCACTATACAGGGTTATTTTAGACAGGCAAACATGTAATTTATCAAATTCATTATACAGGGGTTTTCTGGGCCAAGGAACTCGAATCTGAGGTCGCTTTTACCAGGCAACACTATCTAATCGTGGTATGTAGTCCATGTGATTTAGGTGTTAGTAAATAGGCCTAGCCTGTATTGATTTAACTATTATGCTCTTAATTTTTAATTTTTGAAATAATTATCGCGGGCGTTCGCTTGATTTTGTAAATCCATCCTGGACGATTCATTTGTTTAGAATGTCAAGGCCTGCAGACATACGAAATTTTCAACCTACACTGAAGAGGGATAATCAATATAGGCCTAAATATGGTCAAACATTGTTCGATTTGGACGAAACTCACTAAACAGGGGTTTTCTGGGCCAAGGAACTCGAATCTGAGATCGCTTTTATCAGGCGACACTATCTAATCGTGGTATGTAATTCACGTGATTTAGGTGTTAAGAAATATAATGATTTAACTATTATGCTCTTAATATTTTATTTTTGAAATAATTATTGTGGGTGATCGCTTGATTTTGTAAGTCCATCCTGGACGATTCATTTGTTTAGAATGTCAAGGCCCGCAAACATATGAAATTTTCAACCTACACTGAAGAGGGATAATCAATATAGGCCTAAATATGGTCAAACATTGTCAATTTGGACGAAACTCACTTTACAAGGGTTTTCTGGGCCAAGGAACTCGAATCTGAGGTCACTTTTACCAGGCGACGCTATCTAATCGTGGTATGTAGTCCACGTGATTTAGGTTTTAATAAATATAATGATTTAACTATTATGCTCTTAATTTTTAATTTTTGAAATAATTATTGCGGGCGAAGCCACGGGCACATGCTAGTATTTAATAATGTGGAACTTTCTGAGTTATTTTGAATTACGGTAACTTTGTTTTAGAATATATTCCCAACAACTTAACACACCAAAAAAACTTTTCCAATGTGACATCGATAAGTATGCAAGCATATAGTAACTTAGAATATACAGTGAGTATACAACATGTATTGTATGTTCAGAAAAATAATGCTCAGATTCCAAAATTCATGTATCAACAGCAACACATCTATTAAGGTGATTTAAGACATATAACTTGCCTCTAATTGAAGATGGACAGAACCTTTGACACATTTTCTACATAATTGTTGAGCATATTTTCAACTAATTCTTATAAACTTCACCATTGTTTCTTTATTGAACCTCTTAACTTTAAACACCGAGATATTCTAAATTAACGCAATGAATATCCCAGTGATACATACCTGATGTGACAAAACCAAATGCTTCTAAGTCGCTAAAAGCTGCAGGTACATCTATTTCATTGTACTTTACATCTGAAACACGATGCCAGGTGTATTTTCTGCCCAGCATTCTGATGTACAATTGTTTTGATTGTATATTCTCCAGATTTTTAAAAAGAGTTACGTTCTGCAATTCATTTGGAATGAGTTTTATCATTTCCTTATCTTCCAAAATGGTATCTAGAATATTCTCAAAATACTTGACAAATGCAGCTGAAAAAGGAACATAACCAGAATCCGATGTTCCATTATTTAGAAGACCAAAATCTAACTTTCTCCCTGGACTGCTTCTAACATCCAATTGTTTGCTTGGACTGCTTTTGTTAGGAGAATTTCTGTATTTATTAATCCTAGGCGATTTGTTTTTATTTGCAATGAATTTCAGTGGTGAATTCTTTCCTAATCTTTTTGATGGTGAATTCTTCTGTGGTGTCCTTTGACTAGACATCAGGATCTCAAAACCATTAACTTGACTCTGTACACCAAATTTGTTTGGACTCTGTGAAAGTTGGTATGACAGTTTGGTGTTTGGAAAGTCTAAACTATTATTTTGAGGTGACTTAGAATTAGTGTTTTTTTCTATTACATTACTCATATCCTTTTCAGGAGTAGTATAACTACAAGATGGTACACTTAAATTTACATCCAGGATATCTTCCCAAAACATGTCAGGTTCAGATTTTATTTCTACAGGTTCCGGTTTTATTTCTACATCGTTAACATTTTTTGTTAAGCCTATTCCAGCTTCTACAGATGGATTAGAATTCACACTTCTGACCAAACCTTTACTCATATCCTTTGTAGGGGTGGTAAAACTGCAAGATTGTTCACTTTTAGTTACAACTGGGTTCTCTTCTGTAAATGTGCCAGATTGGTATGTTACTTCTGTCTCTCTAACTTTCACTATAAAATCTGTTCCATCTTTTTTGGCTGATATGGAATTTGAGCTTCTAACCAGTAATTTGCTAGTATCAGTAGTCTTAAGAGTGGTAAAACTGCAGGATGGTTCACTAGAAATTCCAAGTGTGTTAGACTGGCATATTACATCTGTTGTTTTAACTTTCACTGTAGGATCTGATCCATCTTTTTTGGGTGGTGTAGAATTTACACTTCTAACTAATATTTTGCTCATATCCTTTGTAGGAGTGGTGGTAGAATTTACACCTATCTTTTTAACTTTCACTGTAGGATCTGATCCATCTTTTTTGGGTGGTGTAGAATTTACACTTCTAACTAATATTTTGCTCATATCCTTTGTAGGAGTGGTGGTAGAATTTACACCTATCTTTTTAACTTTCACTGTAGAATCTGATCCACCTGTTTTGGTTGGTGTAGAATTTGAGCTTCTAACCAGTGCTTTACTCATATCCTTTTTAGGATTGGTTGGAGAATTCATTTCTACCTCTTTAACTTTCATTGTAGAATCTTTTTTCATTGATGTAGAATTTAAGCTACTAACCAGTAATTTGCTCATATTCTTTTTAGGAGTAGTGAAACTGCAAGATGGTTCATTTGAAATTACATTCTCTTCTTTAAGGGAACTTCTTTGCACTTCATTAACATTCCTTCTAAAATCTAATCTGTCTTTCTGAAGGTCTCTTTTTACAACTTCAACAGATTTAACAACAAATACTGCTTGATTAGACTTTTTGAAAGCTGCTGAATCCCCTCTGGAGGTTTTCAACGAACCTTTCAGAGGAATTGCAGGCAAACTATTCTCTCTAGTTTCTCTAGGTTGGGTGTTTAATTTTTGAGGACTTGTAGACTGGCAAGATAGTTTTTGTACGGTTACTGCTTGGTTAGTATTCCTCCCTAAATAGACTGACTTTGTGCTCTGGTTATTGTCCAAATTTACAGCTGCTGTTAGTTCTGATCTGTTAAAAGAGGTAAAATTAATTATCTTTGTAGGCAGACAGCTGTTCTGACTAGGAACGGTTTGCTTAGACAATTCTGAGTTTAATGAAGAATTCTTGCTTGAGTTTGCATCCGCACTTTGTTCTGTAACATTTAGCTTTGTGCAAGCTGACAGCAATTTATTGCTGAATTTATTAGTAGATCTATTTGAAGGCGAGTTTTTGCTGGGGTCAGAAACCAAAGCTATAGTCATATTGGAAGTTCTTTTTAATAAAAGTGATAAGTTTTTCTCCAACTTGTCGTTATGAGGAACTGTAGGATTACAAATAAGACTTTCTTCTTCCTCTAATTGAATAGAACGTTCAGCATCTGTTTTGGTACTTTGTTTTAGATCAGAAGTTTTTCTTTGTGCTAGAATGGGGTATTTTTTTGTTTCGTTGGCATTGTCAGCACTTATATTCCCCACCCCCACAATTTCTTTGGTGAGTTCTTTAGCTCTTACTTCTCCTGAACCATCCAAACTATTTGTACTTCCAGTAACTTCAGAACGGTTGGTGGAAATCTGAAAATTTTCTCTATCACATTTCTGCTTCCTTTGTTGTGAAGTTTCAGAGGAAGAATCAATTGGTGTTTTATGGTTTGAATTTGAATGAATGTTGCCTGATTCATAATATAAAGAAGAATCAGCAACAGAATTTTTGGGAGAAGGCTCCGATTCCTCATTCACTTCTTTCTCCACTAGGCAATCAGTTACTTTTTGCAATGACCTACCATGCTGGTTAGCTGAAGTAACCTCATTTTTGCTTTCACGTGATTGCTTTGGCACATTTTGGTGTCCATTTATATTGTTTGGTGTAACATGAACCAGTTCTTGATGACTAACGGTTACCGGTAATTGAACTTCTTTTTGATTTTTGTTTAAACTTAACCTTTTCACTTCTGGCATACAAAATTCAGAATTTCTGGATTCTGCATTTAAAGTATTATGGAATGTTGAACTTGCCTCATTTTCAACAAAAACACTGTTAGCACAAATTGTGGGTAGACCACCTGCACTACTCGGAACTACATGAGGATGTGTTTCATATTGTGAGTTTGGATCTTCTGATTTTCTTCTTTTTGGCAATGGTCTTTCATTTGAAATTAATGACTCATCGGTAAATGAATGAGAAAATCTTCTTTTTTGTAACTCTCTGACTTCGTTTTTTATTCTCTCAGGGTCTATTTCTAAAAATCTCCTAGGAGACAAAGCAGTAGTTAATTCTGCATTTGAAAAATTAGTAGTTGCCCTATTGGATGTTGTATTAGATCGCAACTTAACTTCGACTATCTGAATATCGTCATCATCATCTTCTTCTTCACTATGCATATTACTTGAGTTGCTTGCAAAATCCATATCGTAAGATGTGCTTATATTCTACCATTATAAGAACGAGACTTCAGCCTGAAACGAAAAATATTAAAATTAAAACAGAAACTATAATGCTGTGTCAAAAACTCATTTGAAACTTTTATATAGGCCTACAAGGTGCTATCCAAAGGTTCCTGAAATTTACAAGTAGCATGCAACCGTCCGTATCTCTGCCACTGACTCAGTGTCTCCATCACATGTTGAACACCTAAGTTCTTAGGAAACAGCTATTTTTGACAAAAACCCATGCTGTAAAAAGGGTTATCTTACATTACCTAATAATTAATATGAAAATAAAACAGTTCTATCTTACACCTAAGCTAAACTAGTTACCCATCTTCCCCACCTGACTTGTATTTTAAAAATAATAATAAAAATAAATAAATAAATAAATAAAAAACCAACTCTGTGGAACTACATCCCTGAAGGGACTAGGCCTACCACCTGACCACTGCATCAAGTCACAGGCAGCCGACAGCCATGGCTGTTAATGGTGGTTTCCATGACTGGAGCCGCTACATCTCTATCAATTAGCTCCTCAATTTGAATCACAAGGTTCAGTGCATCCCGTTCCAGACCTCCCTATCTCAGAAAAATCCGAAGAGGTACTGGGGAATGAACCCAGGCTGATAGATCTGTAGTCAGTGATGCTAACCATAAGACCATGCCTGCAGTCCCTGACTTATACACCTCTCAAAACTGCCTACCAATTGCTATAGTACAGGTAACTATTTTTCAGAACTATCTAGAAATATGAGGTGGGTAAATTATGAATAGTTTTATTTGATTATAGAAATTATTAATTTTAAAAGAATATTAAGATTACCTAGAGAAAATCTAGTTTCATTATTTCATTATATTGTTTTCAGAAACCTGTAACCATGGGTAAAATTATGGTAATATATCCCGCAAACAAAGAACAATGTTTATAATTTTGCAAAAGCAGCTCAGAATGTTTCCTAACAAACTACCTAAGAATGGATGCATAATCTCAAAATTCAATCTCAGACATCAACAGAACGATTATTTATGTTAAGTTTATACAAGGGAGTTAGGCTGCGTAAAGCATTGCACACATTCAGCCTTATGCAAGGATTATTAGTACATTTTTCTCCTCAGATGTGTGTAGCCTATGTCTAGTTTAAATGTTACAAATGGATTATTAGTAAGACCAATTTTTAAATTTTTTTTAGTCATACCATATTTTTTTTAAATAGCCTATAAGTTAATTCTGAATTTTTGAGGTCATGCTGTAAAATATAGACATCTACAAATCTAATCTCTTTAAATATCAAATAAAAGCCTGTTAAAATCTGAGTAAAATACTTTTTAAGTTTGTTTTAATATCTCAATTACAGCCTGAGAAAATAGCAATTATGTAGGCTATACTCGCCTATGACCATATTGGCGGTTTTTTCAAATATTTAAACTCTCATAAAACGAAAATTAGGCTACATAAGAAAAAAATATAAAATTTAGATTTGAGATTCTCTCAAAGAATATTTGCAGAAAATAAAAGAAAACAAAATGGTCAGGTAAATTGCACACTTGATATCAAATTACCCCTGTGCGCAGGGTTGCTATATATGTCCTGGATTTTCCGAGATCATACTGGAATTCAGAGTTGTGTCCCAGCATCCCAAAAATACATTTTGGGACACATAAATGTCCCGGTTTCCTTAAAACAGAAATATAGCTTTCTTTTTAAATGATTTTATTTTCCTGTATTTTTTGGTTGGAAGTTGAGACTCGTGGAGTGGTCATGCGATGGGTGGTAGGCCTACATATTTCTTTGCATGCTGTGTGACCGTAATAATGTTACTCGGCGCTGGTATTGCCTTTTTCCTTGCTTGCAATGACAAACACATGTACCGGTAACCTTAATAATATGAACTTATCACTTCAGCAGTAATTGAATAGGTGTTGAGTGTGGAACACAAAATATATACTTTTAAGGTTATGGTCCCTGCTTGGTTCCTGTCTTTGTCGGTATGTGCTCACGTATCGATTTCATTCACAATACCACCAAAAGGATGGTGTATTTATAACAACAAATTGGAAAGTGATTTCTCACATGTTTTTCCGATTTGTCATGTGTGCAGTTCCGCCAAGATAAGTAAAGACAAAAAATTACTGTAATTCAAATCCACGATTCAAGTAAATGCTCAAATGCGCAAACAAAATATGATGAAAATATAACAGAAATATTTCAATATTTATTACTTAAATTATAACAACAAATATTAAGCAGATCGGTACTTTAATAAATAATTGAATTCCAGGACTTTTAACATAATATAGGCCCTACCGGTACCGTACTAGGAGTTTTTATTACTTATTCACTTATTACTTAAATTATAACAAAAAATATTAAGCAGATGGGTACTTTAATAAATAATTGAATTCCAGGACATTTAACATAATATAGGCCTACTAAACCCTCTACTAAGTTAACTTTTTTTTTTCTTTCTTTCTTCTTTTTTCTCTTCGGTTCCAACCAATCTACAGAAAGTGAGCCTGAAGTGTCCAGACCGTAACAACCTTTTAATATTAATTTAAAATTTATGTCATCATTGAAAAATTATGAAATTAATTTTCAGTACTAGTCTACTGAAGAACTAATTCTCAAAATTAATTTCATAATTTTTCAGTGCTGATGACATATATTTTAAATTAATATTAAAAGGTTGTTATGGTCTGGACACTTCAGGCTCACTTTCCGTGGAATGGCTGATGTGCGTAAAGGACTACTGAGACAAAAGTTTGTCAATGGAAATGTTGGTGTCCAAGGCATCGCCTGTGTAACTGCTTGGAACACCTCATGTAGAAAAACAGACTATGATCTGACCAAAGCAAACAAAATAGGTTAAATGTGCTGATGCAAGATATACCTGAGGAATGCACTAAATGGTGGGCGATCAATAACCCTTGTGATTAGTTTGCATTCCAGCAGCTAGTATTTGTGAATGATGGGATTTAATGTCTTCTTTTAGGTCAGTGTGGTCCAACCTTTAGTTAACTGAGGGCCAATCAAACTTTAGTAGGCCTATAGGAATATGAGGGCCAGAGACATTCCAGAAAGAAAGTGAATTACATACATGAACTAGGTCTATAGCCAATATAAAATAAAAAATGTTATCCAGAAAGAAGGGCATGGGCCAACAAACATGAATAGGCGGGCTGAATACGGTCCCCAGGTTGGACCACACTGTTTTAGGTTATCAAAGTAACACATTTTCTCTCATTTCACTAGTCTTTTGACTTTTAGAGAGAAAGTGATGTCACAAAATACCATCCCTTTTGACAGATTCTCCAGAACACTACAAACTAAAAATAAAAAATTTTCCAACTTGTTTTACTGGTACTGTGAATAAACATTCGAGTCGTCTGGGAAACCATCTCTCCAAATTCTACACAGTAGCCTACCAGTAAATTTTTAAAGGCTAAAAATTAAGACAAAACCAAGAACAGGTCGCCCCTTAAGCTCCGGCCACTCTGACTGTTGCGTTGTTATGGTGACAGCCGGCGACCACCCGCTTCCCCCAGCCACCAACCTTTTCTTACCGGCACTGCAGATCACTGTTATAGTGCACCATTAATATTAATAGATCCCGACCCTTGTACCAAAGCAAATGCACTAATTACTAAATTAAATTAAATTACTACCCTTGTACCAAAGCATCTGCACTAATTATTACAATAAGAAAATAACCCTTGTACCAAATCATCACCAGAATAATCTTTAGCATTACTCAGGACACATCACGTGACGGGCGTTAGAGATTGACTTGGGAACGAGAGTTTTAGATTTCAATGGTATGCCACCCTCAAGACGAGTTGATTAGTAAAACCAAAAAGAACCTTGTACCAATTAAAACTTCCCTTGAACCAAAACTATATTTCACAAAATTGCAATTAGGCCTAATACAAAATTATCAATCTCTGCTATTTCATGCAACTCTCTAAAGTTAAATATTTAGATGAATTCTCGCTTCACACCGAACGATCACTTGATGGAGTAGTGGTTAAGATGACTGGCTATCATGCTAAAGGTCCCGTATTCGAGACCTGTTAGGTGCGAAAATGTGTACAATAGCCTATATAGGATTAGGTCCCAAATAGGCAGGTAGGGTGAAGGAGAAGAGGGAGGAAAGAGAAAGAGTAGAAGAAGAGGAGAAAGGGGGGAAAAAACAAAAAATTTTCAATGCCGCTAGTAGTTCCACTATTCACACCTAGATCTCTCACTGTTTAAATAGTGAGTCGGGCAGGAGGAGCATAAGGGATGACCTGTTTTTGTTTTTTCCCAAAATTAAAATATAGGACGTTGAAATAAGAAAAATCATAAGTAGGCTATATATACTTATATATAAGTTATGTTTTTAAGTGACTTACCACGTTTACATGCAGGATTGAAATCTAAATCTGATCCCAACTCAATATGTTCCCTCTTTATATGGAAAGTTCTAGGAACCGTGTTTTGAGAATTGTTGTACTATTGGCTAACTTGGTTATGTATGGCTATTTGTGTGGCACCTGTGTAAACAATTGCCTTGTTTATTCCATCATTACACAAAGTGTGTGTTCTATTAATAATTTCTAGTCACCTTAAACAAATTATGGCATAAAACTTTCCATGTAAACAGGGAACGTATTGAGTTGGGATCAGATTCAGATAGATTTCAAGTAACATAACAATATTAATATTATAGTGTGAGTGAGTGTTCTTGATTTAATTGATAAGTTGACGGAACAACTCTCCTTTTCCTCTTTCTACTTTTCAATCCCTTCTCTCCTTTACCATACCTACCCATTTGGAACCTATTCCTATCCGGGTCATTCCATGTCAAGTGAACCAATGGAAAAACGTGACCACCTCCGATTTTAGTCATACTTGGTTGTCATGAAGTACCACCTGAGATATGTTGAAGTACAAAATATCAGATTTTTATGTGTTGTAGTTTTCCAGTTATACCCTTCTGAAATATGGAAAAAAACCAAATTTTCTGCATAAGTGCAATCACAAAATGACGCATAAATCAAGCTGGAATTGACATAGATGAGTGGGAAAAGTACCAAAATGTAGCTTATATTATGAGCTTTAATTTGATATGTCACACGAGTACTTTCGAAAAAAAATATTTTCAAGGTTACCCAAAAAAAATTTGAAAACTGAATTTTTCAAAAACCTATATTTTGAAAATTTTGAAAAAAATCTCACAGAAACATACATATTTCAGCATCATGTCCTACAAGTTTTGTTATGGGATCGAAATGGGATCATATTTTTTTACATTTATAACAAATACTATGCACGCTGGGTAAGAATATATGACACAGGAATATTGCACTTAATTCTAAAATCCATTCCTTTGTCCAGGGAGTTGTTTACCAACATGCATATACCAACTTGTGCAAGTGGTCAAATGGGTATGAGTAAACACAGTCTGCAAGCATGTGAGTCAGCCAGGGAATGCAAGTTGTAACCTGTTGGACCTGGCTTCAGTTGTGCCTTGACTCTCATGCAGTGTGCTTCCTTTCTTCAAAGGCTGTACAAAGACTGTATTGCTGCATGTAAAGTAGTGGGTTCAGTGATTAAAATAGGCATTGTGTATTTCCCCAGTATGGCTGAAAAAGTAAGTGAAACAGCAAAGATTTTCTGCTGCAACCCTTTCAAGAAAGACAGACATCAGGGTGTGAAAAGAAGTGTGAGGCCTGTTACTGACTGGATGTGTGACATGTTTGACACCATTGTGGTAGGTATGAAAATTTGTGACAGTTGTAGGAAAGAACTATCAAAGCAGAAACAGGTTACAGATACAACAGATGACTGTTTAGTACCAGTAGCCAATACCACTAGGCCTACTAATGTTGATGAATCATTTGTAGCTTTAGATGTTACCTTAGAGTACCTTAATAAGTCTCTAAGCTCTCTAGAGGAGTCACCTGTTGCTAAGAGGAAGTTGCAAATGAAATCATACTGTGATAAAAAATACAGTAAAATAAAAAAATGTTTGACAGAAAAGGTACTAACAGCAGCAAGTACAAATACAGAGAAAACTGTTGACCATAAATCAGAATCATGTGAAGTCATTTGTCAGCTAAAAGAAAAGTTTCAAGAAGAAAATATAAGTGTTAGTGAAAAATTGCAAATTTTAACAGTACTACCTAAAAGCTGGTCATGCAGTGAAATACAAAATGAATTTCAGGTTAGCAACAGAATGGCAAGAAAAGCTAAAGCATTGGTGAAAGCGAAGGGTATTCTGGCAACACCAAATCCTAAACCAGGAAAGGTTTTAAATGAATCTGTGATTGAGAAGGTAATAGGGTTCTACAACAGTGATGATGTCAGCCGTCTTATGCCTGGAAAAAAAGACTTTGTTTCTGTGAAAACGGGTGACAGTAGTAGAATTCATGTACAGAAGAGGCTAGTGATGGGCAACTTGAAGGAAGTGTACGAGCTGTTCAAAAACAAAAATCCTACTGATAAGATTGGATTTTCGAAATTTGCTGATTTACGACCTAAACATTGCGTCTTGGCTGGAGGAAGTGGTACCCACACAGTATGCGTTTGTACAGTGCATCAGAATGTTAAATTAATGCTACAAGTGTTGAAATCCAAACAAATTACACTGAATGATGGCACAGATATAAGTAATTATAATTCCTGTTTAGCGAAGTTAATGTGTGAAGAGCCAGGCACAGCATGCCACCTTAATGAATGTCCTTCATGTCCAGGTGTAGATAATTTGAAAGATGAGTTACAGTTGCTGCTAGATAATGAACTGGTGGACAACATTACATACAAGCAGTGGGTTTCTGTTGACAGATGTAATTTAGTAACCTTCATCAAAACTGCAGATGAGTTTATAGAAACTTTGTGTGAACAGTTGTTGATTTTGAAGAGACATTCTTTTATTGCAAGAAGACAGGCAGAATATTATAATCACTTGAAGCAGAATATTGGAGTAAATGAAGCTGTGGTATGTATGGACTTTGCAGAAAATTATTCGTTTGTACTACAGGATGAAGCCCAGTCTTTTCATTGGAACAATGATCAAGCAACTATTTTTCCTATAGCAGTCTACTACAATGATCATAATATACACTACAAAAGTATTGTATGTATCTCTGAATGTCTACAGCATGACACCACTGCTGTTCATTTATTCCAGAAAAGGCTTATCTCTCATTTGAAGTTGGAAGTAATTAGAGATTTGAAAAAAATTTACTACTTCTCAGATGGTGCAGCTGCGCAATTTAAAAACAGAAAAAACTTTTCAAACTTATGCCACCATGTTCATGATTTTGGAATTGAGGCAGAGTGGCATTTCTATGCAACAGCCCATGGGAAAGGAGTATGTGACGGTCTGGGTGGTACTGTGAAAAGACTTGCAGGAAAGGCAAGCCTACAGCGGCCATACGAGCATCAAATCATGACACCAGCACAGCTGTTTACATGGAGTGAGGAAAACATCGACTCCATGCAGTTCTTCTTCTTCAATGAAGCACAATACAACAAAGAGGAAAAAATACTTGCAGACAGATTTCTGTCTACAAAAGCAATACCAGGCACACAGAAGTTCCACAGTTTCATCCCATTGTCAGATAAAGTGTTGTTGACAAAGGTATTTTCAAGAAGTGAACAGTCATCCACTTTTTCAGTGTTAGGACCACGTGTGCAACAGAGGCTGAAGCTAGCAGAAGTAAAAGGATATGTTACATGTGAGAACAACAATCATTGGTGGCTTGGTGTAGTTGTGGACAAAAATGAGACAGCACAGATAGTGGAACTGATGTTTCTGCACCCTGCAGGTCCTTCTCCATCATTTACTTTCAAAAGTGACTGTCCAAATAAACTGACTGTGCCTCTCTCTCAGATCCTCACCCTTGTGCAACCTACATGTCCCACTGGCCGTAGTTATTACCTCTCGAAGGAAGAGATGGATGCGGCAACCATGGCTCTAGAAAATTACTGTAGACAATAAATTCACGTTTTTGTCATTGAAGAAGGGAAGGTAACATGTTTTCTGTAAGTTTTTCTTTTTGATTGTAATGAAATTTTAGAATTAAGTGCAATATTCCTGTGTCATATATTCTTACCCAGCGTGCATAGTATTTGTTATAAATGTAAAAAAATATGATCCCATTTCGATCCCATAACAAAACTTGTAGGACATGATGCTGAAATATGTATGTTTCTGTGAGATTTTTTTCAAAATTTTCAAAATATAGGTTTTTGAAAAATTCAGTTTTCAAATTTTTTTTGGGTAACGTTGAAAATATTTTTTTTCGAAAGTACTCGTGTGACATATCAAATTAAAGCTCATAATATAAGCTACATTTTGGTACTTTTCCCACTCATCTATGTCAATTCCAGCTTGATTTATGCGTCATTTTGTGATTGCACTTATGCAGAAAATTTGGTTTTTTTCCATATTTCAGAAGGGTATAACTGGAAAACTACAACACATAAAAATCTGATATTTTGCACTTTAACATATCTCAGGTGGTACTTCATGACAACCAAGTATGACTAAAATCGGAGATGGTCATGTTCAAAATTGACAAAAAATTGGTTCACTTGACATGGAATGACCCATCCTACAAATTTTCACCCTAACGCGATTTGAACACCACAGCAACTCGGAATGGGCGGAGCTTAAGGGGCAACCTGTTCTTAGTTTTTGCCCAAATGACGAACGCTGGTGAGTGTATGCCCACACACCAGGATTGAATTCGCTAGCGTTTACATGGAATTGAACATGACTTGAATCCGATCAGTTCCTCCATTTGCAGAGGATTGAATCGAAAATTCATTCTGGACTGAGTCCGCGTTTACATATCGATCTTAATATGGGGATTGGACTCAGATAGATCTGAATCCTGCATGTAATAATGTACTTAATGTTTTCAAAGTTATTACCATGCAGTTTGAATAGGCCTACTACTTCGGTACCGGTAATCAACACAAATATAAAGACTAGGCTATGACAAACATTTCATAACAAGTGAGGTTATGAATTATCGGCGTTATCAATAAACTTGTCAAACGTTATTATTCATTCCAAGAAAATATGTTCCCTCTTTATATGGAAAGTTCTAGGAACCGTGTTTTGAGAATTGTTGTACTATTGGCTAACTTGGTTATGTATGGCTATTTGTGTGGCACCTGTGTAAACAATTGCCTTGTTTATTCCATCATTACACAAAGTGTGTGTTCTATTAATAATTTCTAGTCACCTTAAACAAATTATGGCATAAAACTTTCCATGTAAACAGGGAACGTATTGAGTTGGGATCAGATTCAGATAGATTTCAAGTAACATAACAATATTAATATTATAGTGTGAGTGAGTGTTCTTGATTTAATTGATAAGTTGACGGAACAACTCTCCTTTTCCTCTTTCTACTTTTCAATCCCTTCTCTCCTTTACCATACCTACCCATTTGGAACCTATTCCTATCCTACAAATTTTCACCCTAACGCGATTTGAACACCACAGCAACTCGGAATGGGCGGAGCTTAAGGGGCAACCTGTTCTTAGTTTTTGCCCAAATGACGAACGCTGGTGAGTGTATGCCCACACACCAGGATTGAATTCGCTAGCGTTTACATGGAATTGAACATGACTTGAATCCGATCAGTTCCTCCATTTGCAGAGGATTGAATCGAAAATTCATTCTGGACTGAGTCCGCGTTTACATATCGATCTTAATATGGGGATTGGACTCAGATAGATCTGAATCCTGCATGTAATAATGTACTTAATGTTTTCAAAGTTATTACCATGCAGTTTGAATAGGCCTACTACTTCGGTACCGGTAATCAACACAAATATAAAGACTAGGCTATGACAAACATTTCATAACAAGTGAGGTTATGAATTATCGGCGTTATCAATAAACTTGTCAAACGTTATTATTCATTCCAAGAAAATATAAAATACCAAATACTGTGATATGTTCAAATGGCACCCGGCAACATAATTCGGATTTAACGTTAAATAAAAGAATCCAGTAAGATTTTCGTCAGTTGACATTTGCATACTTACATGCTAAATTACAGGCAAAACGCCCAGAATTTGTTTTATCTAATGCGCCTATTATGGTATTAATATTTCATGTATTGTTATAAATGATACAGCGATATCCTAGTTATTTAACTGCAGAGCCGCACACATTTTAATTCACCTTTATAATCTAAACTTTTAAATGTTTAAACATTTGTTGTTGTTGACATAAAACGTTATAAACACTCACAAGTCACAACCCGCTTCACGTGTTTAGTTCACCAAAATCACCGCCAGGGCGCGATATGCAAGAATCACTGAATCAGTACGTACAACCCCTACACCACTACACCAGTATCGCCAAATAATTATTTGAATTTTATGCCTCCCTGGCTTTACAAGGGAAAATGTCCTATTTGCAGCATAGAAATTACAAAGAAAGAAAAAAAGAAAGAAAGAAAGAAAGAAAAAACTATTGGGCATAGGTTCAGAAAAATGATCCGAGTTCAGGTTTCATACTCATGTTCTGTTTAATACTACATATTATTTGAATGACTATAAAAGCAAACTCAGATGATGGAGCAAGCAGTAAAATGGTACCGGTAACTTCTAGCCAAGCAGTAACAATGTACTGAGACAGTTCTATTATTAACAGTTATGACAATAAAGAAGGTATTTACTATCTATATAGTAAAATATATGGCAAATATAGACGACAACAATAAATTATTGAATCAGTTGTGCAGAAAGAAACTACATTTTTGAAATTTTCGTTTCAAAACTTGAGCCTACTAAATTTCCAAATATGCGCAACAATGAAATGATTAAAAAATTGATAGAAACGGAGGAAAAGGGAAGTAGCTCTGTGCTGTAGCTGAATCATTTCCAAATGATAGTTCCTTTCTGCCTATTATATTGGCTGCATTGTCACATTCTTCTTTGGAAGGAAGCGGGCGCAAAGTTGAAAATTGAAATGTGGTGTGTTCTTGAATGGTAAAAGATGTTGGTCAGTTCATTTTAATATTACTTTTATTAATAATTATAAAATAACCTAAACTTATTAAAAATGCAATATATTCAAATTGTAAAGCGCTATACTATCATGACGTCTCAAGTTCTATAATTTATGATTATAGGAGGGATGGGCATAAGCCATGGCAACTATATGGATTCTACAGGTTTTGAGAACAATATATTATCATAATTGACCAGTTTTCTTAAAAAAAAATACCTGCTATATAGGCCTAATCCCCACTATTTTTTGTAAAAAATAAGAAACCATTTTGAAATTTGAAATACAAATGAAAAGGCAGGGTAGGGATTGTGATGCAAATTATGTGAACGACATGTTCTATATCCCTGAGTCTCATTCAACACAGGATCTACAGGACAAGATATCTACAAGAGAAAACATTTTATTGAACAAAATGAGCTGCTTGCTTCAAGCAATTTGCCATAGACACAGCATACCAATCAATCACTGTTGACAATAGTTCAAATGATGGTAAAAAAATGGGTAACATATAAACAATAGTTTAAATAAAACATCTAAACAATTTTTACTATATATTCTTATATATGTGGTGGTGCAATATGCCCACTGAGTCAGCAATGATGTTTTCTGCCATCTGATTTAAGGATGATAAGTCCAGTCCCAGCTTCCTAAGTACGTCAGCAACCGATCGGTATACAGTACCTCTTGCTCCAAATAAAAGTCCATGGACAGTATACATGGATACCAGTACTATTAGATGTAGGATAAAGTGGGGTGAAGACACTCAAACCATTTATACATGATGGCATCATGCCTTTATAATTTATTGCAGTTGTTGAAAGCTTGTACACCCACCCTATAAGCCCTCAATCAACAGCAACAGGAATTAATAAATGAATTTTTAAAAAAAAGCAACAGAAGCAAAGCAGGCAATAATTCAGAGAATCATTTTGGACTTGTAAACTTTTAAAAATGCATTAATAAACCTATATACTTTCACAATAATAACAATGTTATTTTTAAAAAGGTCATCTAACTACAATGCTGTTCATAACTAAACTACCAGTCCTCTTTATTCCCTCACTTTTCCTATTTAAAATGAAAGACACAACTACTTGGGATTTATAACATAATGATTTACTGTTAAACAATATAAAATAGACCTATGTAGTGTTCACATATATGACTAAAAAATCAATGTTGAAGATGTTAAAAATTTTCAATAAAGTAATTTCCACTCAAAGTCTATTGAATGTCGTTAAAAAAATATAAATGTCTTCATAAAACTAATCAGCAGTGCTGTGAAACCAGTCATTATATGTATAAAATCACTGATCAACAATTGCACAGGTTATGTAAACAAAACATTATACACTGATGTCATTAGTTTCATAACACTTCATTCATAAAAAACTTCTTATGTGAGTAACGAAATTTTGCAAATGTCTTGTTTGTGCAATCAACAGATGTTAATTGTAATCCCAGGATGTTGCATAGTTAATGTAGAATTGGAAGATACATTTCGGCATAGCAGGTTTTATGCTATCTTCAAAATGCATCTTCCAATTCTACACTGACCACGCAACATCCACTGATTCTCTTGGCCCTGTTATTTATAGCCTTTGCTACCAGCAATGCTCAGATCAGAGTTGAAACAATACACATATTTCTGAAGCTGTCTGTATCTTGAATTATAGGTAAACAGAAACCAGCTTCTTTCCTTTTTCCAACACTGTAATTTATGAGGGTTTCGCCTACAGAAGACAATGTTCTGAGCAAGTAAAGTGGAATAACAGACCATTTCATTTTAGTCCAGATTCTATGTTTCTTAGAAACCTGTAGGAGGGTATTCACAAGACATATTTGTTGCTGGAAGAGATGATGAATTTTATTATTACGGTATTCATATGATGTCAAGATAGATGGTTTACCCTGTGGTAGTGATAGTGATTTATTTGATAGTAGCAGTGACAAAGATATCATGAACATACCAATACAATGATGATAAATATAACATATTATTAGGCCTACTATATCTAAATTAAGTGTATCTCTGTTACTTATAAGTAGACATATTGTTGCATAACTCTGTCCTGTGTGAATATTTTCAACAACTGGGCATTTTGTGAAAATACTCTTGCACTCCTAGGAGGTGAATTAAGTGAAGTTTGGCTGTAAGCAGGTAGTAGGGGAAGCCGAGTGTAACGGTGCCTGGTAGAAAGAAGGTTAAACTTAAAGAATAAATAACCCTTCTAGCTTCTGATGTAGCCCAAATATTCAACAACTATTTTATTAATGCAGTAACTTACTAGTACCAACCAATAAGTTCGCTGCTCTGGTAGGGGTAGATTTATTTTTGGCCCTGCCTTCCACCTCTCGATTACCTGAGCCATAGTCTATACCTCTGGTTCAACAACCGATTTCACATCATTGATCATAGAACACAGGAAACTGTTTGATGAATGAACTTTGGCATTTTATTCAGTTAACTTTACTCTTGTTCATCTGTCTATTGTCTTGGGGGATGTGTCCCCGATATGATATTCACCTTATAGGGTGAGGGAAACCCTGCAAAAACCTCACTCAGATTGGTTGCTGCAAGGTTATCCTGCAGCTTTGTGAGAGTGAGAAGCACTTGCTACAGTCAGACACTTTCTCCTGGGCTCAGATAAACTGAGGCCAGATGACATAAGGAGAATGAATTTGAGATCTATCCTGTCCTTTTTGAAGGCAACAGGACTTGAATGAGTTCTCCAGTAAGAGGGGCACAATGGGCCCAATTATGTGGCCTACGTGCATGGGACCGAAAGGGCCCAACCTATTCATTTTCATTCATTCATTCATTCACTCATCCTGCAGCTTCCGAGGCAAGTCTTCAGCAATCTGCCATATCAATTCTGCTTGGTATGACCCCCAGGGATCTGAGCTTTCCCCCAAGGCGTATTCGTCTCATATTCAGTGTGTCTTAGGCATCATCTTGTTCTTGTTCTTTCCTGCTTTCTATCATGTGGAGTGAAAGCAGTATTAGCTCCCTTTGTAGTCCAAAAACTAAGTTCTGGTGGCCATACTTCGCCTGCTTGTGTGGCTACCTCTCTTAGGCTAACACATTCTTTCCTATATCCCGTGCATGTATATAAGGCGCGGTACATTGTATTAGGCTCACAGTCTTTACAGTAGCAGAGGTAATCCTCCGCTAGGTTAAACCTAAATAGATTTGCTGTGAAGTAGCCATGTCCTGAATAGATCTGAGATGTTGGGCAATTAGGAAAGATCCATTTTTGATTAAGTCAATAGGGAAATAGTCCTTTGTTAGGAGTCCCTTTTGGGCATATTTCCAGTGTCATTCCCATGCATGTACAGTTGCGCGTCTAAGCTGCTTCATTAGTTCTGAACGATTGTACCTTTGTAACTGTCTTGATTTAGTCCTGCTCTGCAATTCAAGTAGGGAGGTGTTTTCGTTTTTTGTAAGCATTTATTCTTTCCTCTAGTAGCAGATCTACTGGGATTTCTCCAGCAATTACCAGTAGCACGTCATTTGATGTAGTCGAATATGCTCTCTAAGTAGAGCTTGTCTCTGTGCCGTAAATAACTTACGTTTATGGCATTCATTTATGTATGGAGCCCATCCGTGTGCTGCATACCGGTATGTAATTAGTACCATGAATACTGCTGAATATAGCCTTTTATAGTTTGTATATTTGTAGCCCCATGTTTGGCCTGGTAGCCTAACTAGCATGTGGAAAAGGTTTACCGATGTAGTGCATATTTTTTTACTTGTTGATGTATCTTGTTGCCTGCTTGGAGTTCTACGCCTAGATAGCGCAGGGACACTGTGCTTTGGATTCGGGTTCCCTCCACAAATATTCTGGGAGGTCTTCCTGATAAACTCATCACATGTTACAGTACTGTCACTGAGGAAAATATCTAAAGAAGATTAGAAACATGTAATCTGATTGAACAGATTACAGTTGTTGCCAATGTAATTTCCATCCAAATTCAAGAACTGTCAAACTTGATTGACATTAAAGGAGGAACAAGCAGAACAGTTCACACTAAAGAATTTGAGGACATATTACATTAAATAAAACATATTAAGTAAATAGCATATTAAAATTGAAACTACTTAGGTGAAAAACTATACATTAGAAGTGTTAATAGCATACTGTATGGTTTTTTATGTGCACTGCTTTCAATAGGAATTTTATACATTTTCCATTTTTGTTTTGTTTTGAAAATTTAAATAATTTAAAATATATATAGAATTTACACAAACACTTCATGCTGAAAGCAAATTTCAATTTTCCATTAATTCAAACAACATTGAACCCAACTCGTGACTAAATATATATTGAACTCATTTATGGGTGCCAAAGAAAGTTAAGTTAAGATGATCTGTTCTTAGTGGCTTCTGGTTTCTTCTTGGCACTCTTGCCCCTGGTTTTGAAAATGGATGGATCCAGATGGTTATAAGGCATATCACACCAGTCAACACTTTGGGTGAGCTGAGTGGTAATGTCAGACTGAAGCAGATGTGGAGCGATGAGAACAAACATTTGCTGCAATGAAAAATAAAACATGCTGCTTAAAGCAGAAATAATAAGCAGGACTTAAAGTTACTATTTTCTTAAGATCAGTATAAGTAATATGTTTCAAAGCCTTCCATTCTTACTGTGCAGTGTACTGGTAGTACCACCTGGTATTGTCTGGTATTTCCATAAATTTCCTGATAATTCTGATAGGCCTACTATATTGTCATTACTCCTGTTGGTATTAACAATAGATATCAGGTAAACAAATATATCAAACTGTCAGAATGGTTTTGTTTAATCAGTGAAAATTGCAATTATGATATGCAGAAAAAAGTTTTATTTTTGTAAACAATGTCTGAGTTAAGCACCAGATAGATTCATTAAGAACAAGAACAAAAAAACAAAGGTCTAAAGTTTAATAAGCATATTATGTGAAGGAATATGTGGGTAATGTTATTTGTCAAAGCTAACTTCCAAGGGCGTATATGAACACTAAAACAATATGTTGTCATGAGAACTGATTTGCATTTGATAGATCAGTCTAATATACTATTATAAAATAGGCGCTAAATTATTGGACATTGCTCTGGTAACAGTCAACTGATTTGGTCTAAAATCAATAGGCTTCGTCCCATGAATGTTGTAAATGCATATACCAAGTTTCATTAAAATCCAATAAACTGTATTCGAGTTATTGCATGTACAGATACACAGCGAGACAGACATTTTCCATCCACCATACAATCTCAGAATGTACCATTCTGGCACTTAGTAATGCTGGTAAAATAATATTCTTCGTACAGTGTAGTATATATTATTTATCACCACTTGAGCCTTTTTTAAAAGTATTTTCTGTTTTTTTAACAGGCTCTCAACAATTTTCGAGTGTGCTGTTCTCCCAGCTTGATGGAAGTATAGCCCTATTTCTCAAACTGGAACACCTACAAACACCTCTACATCACTTGAACCTAGTGGTAAGTGCTTACTTCTTGAAGAAAAAAATGCTACTTATTTTTATATTAAGCCTTTCTCAGCCTTGTCTTGCTTATGACTAGACCTGGGATTTTAAGGCAAATGCCTATTTTGTTCCTTATGAAATAACATGAAAATTTTTAAATTTGATGACATTTCATGATATATATCATTTATATTTATAGAGTTTTATAGTACCCTAAAATGCCTATTTTGACCTTTGGAGCCTATTTTAACTATTTTAGAGCCTAAAATGCCTATTTTGTACATTTAAAATAAAATTCAACTTCTGTAACTTTTACAATCATTTAATGGACATCCCTGAATGAAAGGCAGAGCAAGAGGGTGGGTTTTTCACAGAAACTTGATTTTCCTAAACAATTGTCGCCAAAGGAATGCTGACTGACGGGGGGGGATTCACTCAAATCAACAAGTAGCAGGTATATAGTAAGAAGGGACATACTGTGTCAATTTTTCATGTAAGTTAATCCAAAACTGTTTTTGATAAATGTATTTTTAAATCTGTCTTAATTTTGCAATTATTTCTGTTAAGAACAGGTATACTACGATTTTTACAGTAAAAACGATCACGTTACAGTTGACGAGCATATTGTAGTATTTTAAAGTCTATTTTCTGTCTATTTACACATTTTTAAAGCTTATTTTAAGTGCCTAATTTCTCTTTTAAAAGCCTATTTACTTGTTTTAAAAGCCTATTTTAGATGTTTAAAACTAATTCTTTTAGAGCCTAAAATCCCAGGTCTACTTATGACCAACCATACAAGCATAAAAAGCCTATTGTATGAAGTTTCTTTGAATTATTACTTTTATCACTTCCGTAATCAGATCAATAATAAGGGAATATCTAGGTCTCATTTGTTACATGCTGTCACTAGAACTTCTTCTGAAAATATCACTGTAAGCAAATTTTGTACTACACAATTCTCTCACTAATTTCTTGCACACTGTTAGAGCCATCACGTTAAAATTAATATTCTAGACATTCTCTTTTCACTCTAGGTGTAGTGTCTAAAAATGTAGGGATACTTATATATTAGAATGCAAAAAAAGCAGAATACTTTAAATAATCTGAGTTAAATGTACTTTTAGCATAAGCTGTTGCATATGCACGAATGACAGGACTCATAAAACAAGACATACGATATCTAACCTACTTTTTGTACACACTTTTGACATTGGCGAGACAGCAATAAAGTTTTTTCAGATTGATATAAGATTTGTTCGCAAAGCAGATCCATGACTGCTTGAGAATTTGTTGTACTGCGCATGTCCAGTCAGTAAATTACCCATGATTCGCACTTTGCGAACGGTTACAAGAATTTGGAATCAATAGTTTCTGCATTTAATCGATATGGCATGCAAATAAAAGATATATTTCCCTTTAACATGTTATATAATGCAATATATATCGGCAATATAAACTATATTTTGGGAAACTTTTAATTATCTTCCATTATTCATACATATAAGTAGCCTATGCTTATAAATCTGGCGCAATGTTATTGGAGGGAGGGTCAGGCACGTGAAAACAGGTTACTGTGCATGTCTCTGATAACAATTCATGGTAGAGCCTGCAAAATTTTCTTATAGTACAGAAACTGTCCGTGAGAACACAGCGAATAGAAGATTGAAATCAAATTCACGGATTCTCGCTTTGCAAACGCATGTGGAGAAAGAGTGCATGCGCAAACGATGTGTTCCTGGTTTCTGACTGCTTTGTGAACAAACCTATAAGTACAACCACATAGCTAGGGTACAATTTTATAAGTTTATACTAAAACGTCAAGTGAACAATTTGCCATTTTTGGAGAACTTAATTTACATAGTGGTTACATAGTCTTACCATTTCCTATTTTTCTGCATATGAAAGAGAACTAAACGGATGCTGTAAAAGTTGCTCATTGGCAAATTGCATTTTCTCCTACCCATGCTTCATCACAGCAACTGGACATTCCAGATTTCATCACTTCTAGAAGCCTCGCCCATTGTCATAAACATCACATCTTTTTCAGTCTTTACTTGATGCAAAGTCCTAAATTACAAAGCTTTCTTTCTGCTTCCAAGAAGTTCACGAATTGCCTGCATGTGCTGCGCTAAATATATGTTAATGTTAGCAGATGGATGGCTAAGTTTATGTCATGACAGCAGACAAGTATGTTAGCTTTTTATTTTCTTTGCAGCAATAAGGTGTGATAGATGATCTTAACTAAATTTGGGTGCTGAACATGAATTCATTAAATCCTTTTCTACGTATCATGCCATGTTTTCTTGCAATAGTACATTAAAAGGAGAGTTTTATTGAATATAGGGTACAAAATTCTAAAAAAATTGGATAAGTTTGGAAATATTTACAGAGGAAAATAAAATAATATTTGTAAACAGTCCAAGATATATCTATTCCACTAGTTTTTTGTGAGCGCAGGGGAATTAAACAGAAGTTTAATTGATAAAAGTGCCAGGATCTAGGGTCCAATATGCTGATATAAGTTACATACATTCACGATTTCTATGCTGTAGCAACAAAGTGTGAGCAAAGAATTCATGAAGAAGGCAATGTATAAGTAAAACAATGCCAGAAAATGCTATTACAGGAAAAAATTGTAGTCTCCTTAATGAGAACCATCCTAGTTGTCCCCATGGACGTAAAGTTATTTGTTATTGTCATTTGTTTGCTAGTTTTAGTAATTAAATGCCTTGCCCTAATTATTTTTATTATCATCATCATCATCATCATCATCATCATCATCATCATAATGAGTGTTAGTACGTCTAACAGAAAAGGTGGTCGATGATGGTGTGCACCCAACAACAAAAATAATTCCAACACAAATGAAAACATAAGCATTTTCCACTTTCAAAATGACAAGCAACAATAAATCTAAGTAAAATGAGTATGGTATATTTACTAACACTTATTAATACTTACTTACTCAATTGTAATAGACAATTCCTCAGCAAGCTAAAGAAATAATATAACCAATTTATGGGACCTGAAGGTTCATTGCCGTGCTTACCTGAGCCCGCCATTCAACCCTATTCTGTGCTAACTCCATCCAATCATCCCTCGTAAATCCTGCTTCCCTTAAATCTATCCTAATATTGTCCTCCCACCTATGTCTAGGTCTTCCAAGTGGTCTGCCCAGTTTCTGACTGCTGTATGATTACCACCTCTTTTCATATATCAACTGTAGGCGGCCATCATTGGGACATCCCCCTTCCCTGGTATCTTCTTTCTGTCTCCTTGTTGTCTTGGTGAAACCTCTGTCCACTATTTTCACTAACAGCCTGAAGATTTTCTGGAGAGTGTTTGAAACAAGAATGAAGGAATGCATTTTCTGACTTGTTCTACACCCGAATATCGGTTTCACTATTGTTTTGTATTGTTCATGCTTTACATTTCCTAGGCACTTTGACATGATGTCCCTCATTGAAATCCATGCAGCAAGTTCCATGGCATTCATCATCTTTTCAAAGTTTTGGTCTTTCAGAAGCTTTCTAATTTGTGGCCTACCAAAAATGCCTTCTTTGACCTCTGCATGTGATAAATCTTTAAACTTGCTTGCAATGTACTAAAAACAGAGGCTAATTTTGTCCAAGGCCCACACTGAGGAAACAGTCATTAAAATTCTGCAAACTGCATGTTACGTCTGTTTACATCAGAGGGCTCTTTCGTGCCCTAAAAGTTTTGAGGTACAATATTTTGTTATGTAACACTATTTTTTTTTCTTTTTATAAAAAAATTGCTCCCAGAATTTGCCGCACTTTCTAGGTTTGCTGCCCTAGGCAAATACCCAGTCTACCCATTTATAAATCAGGGCCTGACCTTGAACAAAGGCATTTATAAGAGTGATAGGTAAACAATTTGACGTATCCCATAACATGTATTGATAAAATGGATGAATAATAATACAATGCAATGGTATTTTTAGCATTGTAATCTTGATTCTTTTGATATTTGCATTCAACTTCCATGAAGTTTGATATCCTCCCCCCCCCCCAGACAGAAGAGACTGGATTCAACATTGCCCTTTTCAATAGACTTACCTCTGCCCAAGGTGTGAGACCCATTGGCGTAAACTTAAATTGCCACTGTGGAAGACCCTGATGAACTAGCATCATGCGGAAATATTGGGTAAAGTTTTCAGCCAGAAAATGCCATTCAAAACTTCTGTCCAGCAGCCAGATTTTGGGATCTTCTCTCTTCAGATCAGATTCACATTCAGTTTTATCCAAGTATACCAGGCAGACCTATAATGATTCAAAGAGAATTGTTGAGCCTTTAAAAACCTAGAAAAAATTAATGATTTTAATCATTGAAGAGCGTTTTTTCAAAAGCCGATATCTACATGGATGGCTCAGTGCCAGAGGTGACTAAGTGCCATCAAGAAAAGTGCTAATATTTGTGTGTATTGACCAGCAAAGATCGTATTCTAAGCCAAACTTAGTCACTTAGTCACCTCTGGCACTGAGCCATCCATGTAGATATCGGCTTTTGAAAAAACGCTCTTCAATTATAGCTAGGTCTACTTATAAAGTAAAGGTCATACTGATTGACTTAGAGGTACCACACTCAAAGGTCAATGCAGTCGCTGAAATTCAGTCTGATTAGCACCATGTGCTTTCAAAGGAAATGCAACACAGATAATGTAGCAGCTGTGTATGAAGTCAGTATTTACTGCTATCCAACAACATTACATAAATACAATCAATGTATATCAAATTTAGATGGGGGAGAAGTGATACCTATACAGGCCATGAAGGTCCTTAGGGTTAGGAGGTTGAAGCTCTTAAATGTTTAGACACTCAGCATGTAAAGGTGGTAAGTTGTCAGCCTTAGGAACTGGTTGCCTTTACTCCCAGGATTTCTCCTGATACTCTTTTCTGTTAGAGGCTGATTTGACTCCAGGGCCATAGAAACACCAGAAGGATTCATTGGCCTGGCAACTGCATGCTCATGGACAACCAATTGAATGAAGCTGCAATAAAGGTTAATAGTATTCCTCTGCCAAGTAGCCCCATTTCTTTAGCTAGTACATCTATCCCTCTGAGATGAGCGGTGATGTAGTTATCAGGGGGGTCCCTAATCCTAAATTCATACTTACCATACCATGGGTGACCAGGTGAACATACCTATGATATAAAATAATTTTGTAAAACGTTTATTCACAACTTAGGTATTAACCTAGGTCATACGGTGACAAGGAACCATTATCAGTGCTTCTTGTTTTGTAGCAAAATTAAAGATATTAACTCAACCGTCACAATACCTATATGAACTTAACAAGTACATACATGCAAATTTTGATGATATATATAAATCACAAAACCAGCACTGTCACGAAACCAGAACAAAAAATAAAATAAAACCTCCCATGCACAGACTGAAATTATATGAAAAAGTCCACTGTATGCTGGTATTAAGGCCTATAACAAACTGCCTGACATGATCAGGGACATTGAATGAATGAATGAATGAATGAATGAGCCCATGAATTTCCCTTGTAGGGCTAGGGCCTCCTACTAGAGGGGAAGCTCGTTTAGAGAAACTCCCGTGGTGAGCTATTCCACGTGAGCTGGATAATACATCAGTTTTGAAACTACAAGGATATAAACTTCTTTTATGACCACATCCCAACTCAAACCACTCGCACAGTTTCACATTCTATTTCTCCTTTGCAGTTCCAATCCTAATTTCTTCCATTCGATTCTGGTGCGGGCGATGCGGGACCATTGGGATCCTGCTTCTTGCTTCAGCGAGTCCGCCCATCGCGTCCTTGGTCTTCCTCGTGCCCTGTTTCCTACGTAGGGATCCCACATAGTTGCTACCTGTGCCCATCTGTCATGGTGGAGTCTCGCCACATGGCCAGCCCATTTCCACTTCGTCTCTGCGGCTCGTTGTGTTATGCTCTCTAGATTAGTGATCCTTTGGAGATCTCTGTTAGAAACCCTGTCTCTCCACGAAATGCCCAGTATCTTTCTTTCCATTCTTCTTTGGCAGGATTCCAAGCTCTTTTGTTGTCTGGATGTGAAGGACCACGTTTGACATCTGTAAAGCAATACCAGGAAGACGCATGTCTTGAGTACTTCTAGTTTCAATTTTCGGTTTAAAGTGTTGTCCAGTAGTACAGATTTTAGAGACCAAAAGGCCTTCCATGCTTGAGATGTTCTCCTTCCTATTTCCTTGTCTGATTTGTCAGTGAATGAGACCAGCTGACCCAGGTATACATACTCTTCTACATACTGTATTTCTGTCCCGTTTACCTCAATTTTGTGCGGTGGTCCGTTTGCCATAATTTTTGTCTTGCTGTGGTTCATCGTAAGGCCAGCTGCCTTGCTGGACTCATTCAGTTCTGATAACATCTGTTGTAATTCAGCGGCTGAATGAGCAAACAGTACCACGTCGTCCGCAAATCTTAGGTCGGTGAGCCTTTTGCCATTTATAGTGATGCCCTGATTTTCCCATTGTAGCTTTCTAAATATCTCCTCTAGAACACCGATAAATAGCTTGGGGGAAATGGGATCCCCCTGCCTGACTCCTCTTTCCAGTCTGAAGTTCTGTCCCACTCTTATTACAGAATTAAAATTATTTAATAAGAAAGTGAAGACCCTACTCTTAGATAAGACATACTACTCAGTTGCTGAATACATGGCAGACAACTTACAACTGGTAGTGTAGGGTACCCTGAGGTTGATGTCACTATCAAACAATTTGTAATTACGGACTGCAAAGTAGTCTACAAATACTTATATTTTTTGTTATTATAATGTTGTCCACTATTGTATTTCCTTTTCTTTTCTTTTCTAGTATTATACATTTCCTTTTTCTTTTCTAGTGTTATACATTTCCTTTTCTTTTCTAGTGTTTATACATTTCCTTTTCTTTTCTAGTGTTATATATTCTAATCTGACGAGTCATCTGTTTACTTGAGCAATGCTCAACCAACTGTAAGCGTTTATGACAATAAAGTATCTTATCTTATCTTATCTTATCTAGTCATATTTAAGAAGAATAAAACTGTTTCACTTTTGGCGTTATTGTTAGTTAAAATCACTAAAACTAGATGTGTGAACACAACATAGAAGAATAATCACAAGGTGAATTTTACTGGTGTTTTATGAATGTTTTAAGTATTAGTGATTGCATAAGATAAGATTTATTCACCATAAATGTATGTAAAGAAATATTTTTGTTTTTTCAAGCATCATAATTACTTATGAGTATGACTAATTAAAACTAATATAAATATGAGGATATGTACAATATTTTAAATAAAATATAAAATATTTATGTAGTAACTAAGGCAAGAAGTTATACATCATTTTATGAGCTACTCAATGAAGATTCACAAGAAAAATATAAATTTAATATATCCTTGAGTTCCATGTTTAGGAATTCATCAGCGGTGTATGACATATGAGACAACAGCATTCTTTTAACTGTCTTTTTGATTGGTCTTTTCTCATAGGTTTTTATGTCATTTGGAATTTTGTTAACTTATACAGAATTATGCAGTTCTATGGGTAGATAGATGGATGTGCTCTGATGTTCTTGTGTGAAGTGGGTGGTAGCCTGAATTAATTAATCAGTTTTATTCTTGTTAAGGGTGGTAAGGGGTGAAATATTCACCATTTTTGGTAAAAATTAGCATTACTGGTATTTATTGTTTGTACTAAACATGCTATATACCTTAATGTATATGTCGGCAAAGTTACAGTGCCCTCACACACTTTTAAGTCTCCCTTATTATGAGATATTGAAAAGGCTAGACACTTTAAATTGTTAAATCATAGCGATGAAAATAAATAATTTTTGAAAAAATTAAACAGCGTATAGAAAATTGTTCTCAATATATCATTTGTCTTATTTTAAAAAATCAGACATTTTACTGAAAAATTGTGTGTCAAGTTTCATTTTGAAACATGAAAGATTTTCAACATTCATTTTTAATAACTGATAAACTAAAAAACCAACAAAAAAGAAATTTCTTCACAACATTATCCATTATACCATGAGTATATGTAAGAAAACTCAAATAAGTAGCTTAAAAATGTAGGAAATAGAAGTTTCATCCACTATCCCCTTAAATTTGACTCTACAAAAGAAGATGCTCTGATGATGGTTCCATAGCTGCAAACTAGATTCTTTGGGACTTTTCAGTCGGTTAATCCATCTGATGGTACTTGGTACTTGCCATGCTTTGAAATTATTGGTTCTTTTATTAGCTTGTTCCTTGTGTTAGGCCATGGAATTTGATAGGAGGCTGTTTACTTTGATAGTTTACTCTCTCATAGTAATTTTTCAATTTTGAGTTCTGCATTAAATAGTATAGTGAGGAAAAGTAAAAGTGAAAAAAAAGTATGTATAGTAAAGTAGATTCAAAATTCCCTCTATGAGAATATACCGTTATTGTAGAAAAGAAGTCTAAACTAAGTGTTTACCTTTCCAATTCCAAGGCAGGAATCGAGTTCAAATATTTTACACTTGACTCCAAAATTAGGTCTGTGCCTGGCTGGATTAGATACATCTTGCTGACTGCATATTTCAATGTCCAGTAAGGTTGGACACTCTGCATCTCCCATGTTCTTAACGCCTGCCAAACGTCGCAGTTCTGAGATAGAATTGATCTTCATGTTACCAATTGGCAAGACTTCCCCTGAAATAAAGCAACAAAATAATTCCAAGAAATAAAATTGTTAAACATAGCAATGATTTTAGTTACTGTATTCATTGTTTGTGCGTTAGATCATTTCCCTTCTTTTTTTCTTCTTCTTTACTCTATGTAGAACTGCTTTGCTAGCCCTGGAAGCGGGATTTTGCCAGGTAAGGTTATAAATAATGGTAGATTTCATCAAATTATGCTAGTTTACTAACTTCTGGAGCTTTATTACAATTTTTGTGGCTTATATAGCTCGTATCTGGGGCTTTTCTTCTGCTCTTTACGAAAAACGGACAATTCTTCAAACCCTGTAGAATCCATATTCAAGCACCTTTTCTTATAGGACTATTTTAAATTAGTTTTCGTTCTCGAGCTATTCTGTTCACACAGATTTTTCTGAAATCACTATTGAACTCAGGGAACCTCAAAACGTGTATTAATGCTGAAAACTTGAGACCATGTTTAAGGTGTCTTATAAAAATGTTAGCTTTCAAATTAGGTGTTAGGAACTGGTCTTGAAATAAATTGCTTACGCTGTGGCATAGGGGATACATTCTCTTATCTTACGCAGCGGGCCCGGGTTCGATTCCTGATGGGACAAGTTTCCTAGATGGGGGTTTCCGGTGTTTTTCTCACCTTTGAGATGAACGTCGGGAAACTTTAGGCCATGTGTAGGCCAACAGGCCGCATTATCACCATCGTCCCATCGGCTCGTAGTTAGGTATGAATCTTTGGGAGGCTGTCTCGAAGGTGGGCGCGACATTGGGCTAATTACCCGTCCTTGTTTGGCAAAAAAAAAAAAAAAGTATGTATACGATTCAAAGGTAATTCCTCTCCCGACAGTTCGCGGTCGTGTAAGACCCGGGCGGCATGAGCCGCATAAACGTCCCTACAACGGAATAAGCTAAAAGAAAAAAAAAGGGAATTATTTGGAAATTACTTACAATGCATTAATTACAATACACCATTCAATTACACCGTTGCTACGAGAAATCAGATTAGCATTTGTGGATATTTAGAACACCGACCTACAGGATATTAAAATATAAGGGATAAAATGAGGAAAGAATACTCAGGAAAAGAAGAAAGATGTATAAAGGTAATACTATTATTCCAATTATATTATACTAGCTTAAAAGGCCCGGCTTCGCCCGGGTTTTGTATTTTGTAATTCGTAATTAACTTATGAAGGACTTTCGATTTTAAAATTCTAGGTCCTTTTATAGGTATTTAGAATTTGAAATGAGGAAGACTGACTTATCACTAGACTTCGGACTTTTAGGTCGCTAAAATGCTGTTTTAGGTACCTAAAATAGGCTCTAAAAATAGGATAATAGGTTCTAAAAATCGTAAAATAGTCTCTTATAAGACCGTTAAGTTGCCAATTTTCTGAAATATCTCAATTGCAATGCAGAATATTATATTTATTGAAGTCACCATTAATCAATAATAATGATAAAACACAGATATAGACCTATGGTACACAGAATTATATAGACCTATTACTAGGGCCTGTATTAATACCATAGGCCTAACAGTGAAAACCTAATCCCTGCCCCCAGAAGCTACGCACGCTAGCATATTCAATCCCTTTATCCCTCAGTGATTCAAAGAACAACTTTTTTTTTTTTTTTTTTTTTTTTTTTTTTTTAGTGGCTGTGAGAGTCGGGAAAAAACACTACATTTTCTTCCTGGGAATTCCAAGGAATTTTTCTACTGAAGACGAAACATTCCTTACTATTTAACCAAGTCACAAATGTGTCATATACTGCACATTCCGAGCTAAAAATTCAGTATGAACTGAAAATAAATGCTAGAATTTATAACAAAAGCAACTTATTTTGAACTTTAGAAGAAAAACAAGCAAATAGGCAATATTAGGCTCTAACGTAAAAATAGTCTGTTTTAGGTCCTATAAAAGTGTCAGTTTTAGGCTTAGTCACTTATGAAACATGCATATACAAGTTTTCGTCCATATATCACTTAAGGATTAAAATAGGTTTTTACCTAAAATCCGAAGTCTACTTATCACACTCAACCTATTCGCTCAGAAAACGCTTGATACAGCTTTTTATGGCTAATAGAGGATGTAGAATTTTGGATCCCATCGCTTGTACACAGCAAGGGGTTCAAATAAGAAGAAACTGAAATTTCGGTAACATAAAATTGTATTGTTTTGCGGAATATTTTACTTTCACTCTCATGTTACCATAAAACCGTTTCGGGGATGAAATTAAACACACATGCAATATTACTTTCATACATCCCTCCCCAAACACCTGCGATAAAATAATATACATATAACTAAAAACCTATTTTAATCCTTAAGTGATATATGGACGAAAACTTGTATATGCATGTTTCATAAGTGACTAAGCCTAAAACTGATACTTTTATAGGACCTAAAACAGACTATTTTTACGTTAGAGCCTAATATTGCCTATTTGCTTGTTTTTCTTCTAAAGTTCAAAATAAGTTGCTTTTGTTATAAATTCTAGCATTTATTTTCAGTTTATACTGAATTTTTAGCTCGGAATGTGCAGTATATGACACATTTGTGACTTGGTTAAATAGTAAGGAATGTTTCGTCTTCAGTAGAAAAATTCCTTGGAATTCCCAAGAAGAAAATGTAGTGTTTTTTCCCGACTCTCACAGCCACTAAAAAAAAAAAAAAAAAAAGTTGTTCTTTGAATCACTGAGGGATAAAGGGGTTGAATATGCTGGCGTGCGTAGCTTCTGGGGGCAGAGATTAGGTTTTTACTGTTATGGTATTAATACAGGCCCTAGTAATAGGTCTATATAATTCTGTGTACCATAGGTCTATATCTGTGTTTTATCATTATTATTGATTAATGGTGACTTCAATAAATATAATATTCTGCATTGCAATTGAGATATTTCAGAAAATTGGCAACTTAACGGTCTTATAAGAGACTATTTTACGATTTTTAGAACCTATTTTCCTATTTTTTAGAGCCTATTTTAGGTACCTAAAACAGCATTTTAGCGACCTAAAAGTCCGAAGTCTACATATAACCATACCTCGTACTGTTTTCTCTATGTCCAGGATAGAGAAAGTTAAGTGACTGCATTATTTTCGTGGATTTCATAATTTAATATTTATTTATAACATGAATTATATTGATAGCTTTTCTAAATTTTCAAAAGTCCCACTTCAATTATTTCCAAACCCATCTGAGACCACTGGAAACAATATGTTGCCATGCCAACTGTGATTTTTATTTGATAATTCTGTGTAAAAAGGGATTAAGTATACTCAAAAACATTTGATTTTTGGCATTTAAAATAAAAAATTTTCAAAATCCTTTCTTAGTGAGCACCTACATTATGAAACGAAGGTACAGTCAAAATTCCAAGTCTCTACCTATTATAGTTTAGGCTCTACGTTGATTCTCTGTCAGTCAGTCATTCATTCAGTCAGTCAGGACAAAGCCTCTTATATATATAAGATTTTGACGAAAAAAACTTAGACAGGATGTGCTCAACATATTAATTTTGTCTAAACTTATACATTAGAAATAGTCAAATTAAACTTTAGTTAATTAAAATGGTCTTTGAGGTGTCATTTGACAAAATGAAAATACACAACGAAGCTATCTCAGTCGTGAGGTAAAACTGTATAGAATTTTAGATGTGGATTATTCTGGAGTGAAATGCAAACATTGTAACAACTATAACTTCATAGTACATAAGGTATACTGTATGTTAAAGATTAACAACCATATGAATTAAAATCATTTATTATTAACACCACCATGAAATTTTAGCGACAGAATCATTTAAGTATTCCATAACCACGTTTAAAAATTGCTGTTTGTTTCCACTGCAGGACTCTGAAATCGAGGTCAAAACAGTAACTTAGTCGAGCTCAACTGGAGTAAGGTATTATACTTGAACGTGAAAGGGCCGATAAATTTTGTCCAGAGGCTATAATTTAGGCTTGGAGTTCTTTTACGTGCCGTAAATCTACAAGTCCCTCCCGGAGGACTCCGTGCCCAGAATTTTTACGTCCTGAAAAACCCATCGACTGCGGCCAGGTTTGATCCCGCCACCTTCGGGTCTAGAGGCGGGCACGCTACCTCTAGACCACCGCAGCCGACGGACTTTGTACAAGTTAAGAAAAATATATTTTGACTATAAAACAATATTGTTCAATCATATTTGGTTTAAAGTTTAACTTTACGGAAAATCCAATATTAAAAAAAAGTTTACTTCATATACCTCTTTTCAACAATATTGTCTAGTACAAATCCATTTTTAACAGAAAAATTCTATACATTATTTGTTTCCAGCTCTAGAATTCAGTAAGATATGACTTAAAGAGAAAAAAATAATTTACTTTACATGATTGAACCCTCAAATTTCCATAATTTGTAAAATCTTAGGACTAGCGCTTCTTTACGAAACGAACGCGTGTAACGTACGTTTTAAGCTAATAATATCATTTAATAATGCGATAAAACAAAATTAACACAATCATGTTGCCTGAAATCAATTTTGGTGCACCTTTAATAATATTTCATGAAGTTTTCTTTAAACTCTACCTGCATATTCATAGTTCCATATGAGTTTGAAGCCGTCTGTAGAGGTGTAAAATTGACGCATGTCTTCAGGGAGAGTGCAACAATGACGTTGTTCCCATGCTGTCAAAAGCATTCTCTCACTCGGGAGTCTTCTCTCAAGTTCCACATCTTGAATGCCAGGAGTACTTTCTGTAACATCAACGACAGTTCAACTTCGTTATTTCTCATTCAAACTTGGTCGGTTATAAAGTTATTTAACGACGGGGCCTGTACTGGAATCTCGGAATTTCGTCTCTTCAGCAGGGGCCCTTCAAGCCAGTTATGGGCATGTCACGTTTATGCACTTATAAATGCCATCGACCTGGGCCGGAATCGAACCTTGAGCGCAGAAAGCCAGCGTCTTACTCACTTCGCTACATAGGCCGTCCACGTGAACAGGACAATATAGACTACTGTATTATATTCAATTTTATTAATTTCGTTTAAAAGGCCCAGCGTCGCCCGGGTTCTGTATTTTGCATGTAATTCAAAATTAAATTATGAAGCTGTATACCTTCTATAGGTATCTAGACTTAGAAGCAAAGTAGGACTACTTATGACTCTCAAACTATTCCCTTAGAAAACGTTAGATATGGCTTTTATCGCTAATACAGGATTAGGATTTTGCAATCCATTGCTTTTTCACACCATGCTTCGTAAGGGTTGAAATAAGAAGACACAGAAATTCCGGTAACATAACATTTTCGCTGCCTTGACGGGATACTTTATTTACTACTTCCATGTTGACATTAAACCATTTCAGAGCTAAAATGAAAAGAAAATTAACATAACTTTCACACATTCTTCCCCGAAAACCGAGACATAATTTACCGTGCACATTGGATTAAAAAGGTCCCATCCCATTTACGTCTCTTTTTAAATGCTTCCAATCTACATCCCTATGTCTCAACTAATACAAAGCCTACAGCGATGAATAACGTATGAATAACAGAATGTTTTACAGACTTAGCATTACATTGTTGTTGTCCATTACAACGCTGCAGCGAAGTATAATGCGTTTGAAGTTCACTTTAACCCTTTTAGAACGGAATTTATATTAAATATGCATTCATCACTTGACATGAGAGGGTTTATAAGTTTAAAATCAATGAATTTCTCATATTTCAACATAAAGCACTACTCTATTAATTTTATATCTCAGCTTTTATGCACTTTTTTCGGTGACGCATATTTACATCAGTAGCAGTGGTAAGATTTAAAAAAACGCAAAGACGGCAACACCCAGGCGTGTATTTGGATACACATGGTTTGGTTTTCCTAGCCTGCTAGTGGTGAGGCCCGACGAGAGGGAGGGGCAGCCGGGGCTGCAGTCCCGGGGCCCGGGCCCGAAAGGGGGCCCTGCAGACCAGGTTTTATTTTTTACCTTCTAAATTTGCTCTAAAATAAAATTGGTTATAGGTAGAGGTGTTTGTTTTTGTTGATTAGCGATAAAACTAAATGATGTATTCTGATGTCAAGATTACATTATCTTGATATATTAAGATGTTAGGTACCATTTGCATGCAAATGCAAGCCGCGAAATAACGCGAATTTCGTAAATAAAACCACAAACTCCATAATCCGCGAAATAAAACCTATTTTTGGTATTTTTTTTCATTTTCCCTATAAATCGGTACGGGTATCACATGACTCCCGCAAAATGCGCGGGACAAAAATGACAAAACAGTTATTTGAAAACTGTTTCGCAAAATAACAGCTTCACGCCAACCAACTTCAGGAAGTAGTCACTGCTTCTGCTCCTGGAACTGTTATTTTGTAACTGCTTCATGTAGCAATCACCGTTTCTTTATAGCTGCTTCCATGCCTGCACATTGTCTGATTAGCTACCCTTACACACAAACTTTATCGCTCGAGTTTAGGCAGGTGTGCACTCAAATGCTCGTGAAAACATGTGCATGTAAAGGCAATACACAATCAAAAGAAACCGCGCGGCAGTGGCGGCTATTCAGGTGAAGTAGGTGAAGTAGCACTTCACCAGTATTTTTCCTTTACAATACGTATTTTTAAAGTTTATTTCCCATATCTCGAATGTTGGTTTTTACTATGAATGCATTTATGTAATTTTGTATTGCCCGCCACGAGTGATGTTAAAGGAGGAGGCGCCAGAGAGCTCTCGAGTCTTGCAAAGAAGCACGAAGCAGCCTTGATTCACTTCCCCTGTTCCATGGGTAGTCTGGTCCACTAAAAATGATGCTAGCTGTTGCTGCAAGCAGCATTTTTCTCGCTTATCCCACGTCCATGCTGACTACCACGATCAGACTACCCACGAAGGTGTCGTTCTTCGGCTGCATGATGCGCGCGCCGCGCGGTTACCACAGAAAGCTGCTACTATGACAGTGTGTGGCGGGTTTCATACCTACTCCTCTTCTGCTAGCTCCATTAATAACAAAGCACCAATTTCACTTCCTCTTCCCGTTCCAAAGGTAATAAATGTTCGAAATCAATGTTTTTAACATAAATACCTGTTTTGAATTCTCCTCTGTCCAATAATATTTTCAGGAACGTGTCTGTGTGGCTTGAGAACTAAACATCGTGTATAAATAAAACGTATTTGGATTAGATATCTTCTGGGGAGATTGACGACTTTTTCTTACTTTTATACGGTATCCTTATACTTTGAAGGGTAGTTATAAGCCAGCTATCGTGTGTACAAACTCAGGCTTTTAAGTCTTACATCTTTGGGCGAGGCTAGAACAGACTTTCATTCTTCACGATTTTATAAAAAAAAAACTAACAATTTTGTTTAAATTTTCCACACGATTTGCATAGACGCTAAAGAGCTAGAATTTTTATTTTTAACAATTTTCAATTAATTATTTAAAAGGTGTTTATAAACAACCATATACTTCATTGAAGTATGAACGGTAGAGGAGCTTGGATTCTTTCTCATAAAATTAAATATCATTAACGGAAAAAAAATCATAGGCGTTCGATTCTATAGCACAAAAGTGAGGCATAGGGATGAGACTAGAAGTTAATTTATTTAATGTGTGTCACCTTATACCAAGACTACTGTGTACTGTGATGAAAGCCCACTGTTACATGTCACAACACTGAACCATCTTCGGAGATCGTCACCGATAGGACGCCATAGGACGACAACGTTGAATCACGACGTTTCATTCCTACAATGCATATTTTTTCATAGGCAATCATACGACATGTGACATATTAATCACTGCATATTAATGCCTTGAAGTATCCAGTAACGAGCTGAAGTTTATCAGATAAAATTGCATCTTTCCGACCCTTGCAAGCATATTAACTTATAAGATAAACAACAGTCATTGGTCGATATCCGAGGCATTGCTAAAGATTATTAGTCAATTTCAAGTCCGCATCGCATGAATGGAATATTCTGAATAATCTGATTAGGAGAATAATAATTACGATAAACATCAGTAGATTCGCGGCGGAAAAGTAGGATCGAATTTATCAACTCATAATCCCGATTGGGATTTATTAAGAGTATTCCATGAATAAAATGTATCAGATTTTATAAATAATAACTATATTCTTACCCGCATTGTTTAAAATCAAATCATCATTGTGCCAGCTGTCAGATCACGACGTAGGCCTACTTAATGAAGGATCAAAAATGTTGCCAGACAAGTATCTTGTTTAGCGAATATTTCAATTCAGAAAGAACCTTTACTGCAGCTAGAAGAAATGCAGCCGTCCTATGATGATATCACCGACAAATTTGCAGCCATAAAGGACTATCGAAGGATTGATTTGCTATACAAGACATAGGCCTAGGTGAGTTTGGTTATTAACGTAAGCATGTGGCATTTTTTTTCCTCTTCACCTAATTTTCCGGCCACGAGCCGCCACTGCCGCGCGGTACGTCATTCGTGCAAGGCTGCACTCTTTCGCCTGGAAGTGTGTATGTAAAGGCAGAAGACAAACAAACAAAACTCTCCAAGAGCAGATCAACTCCTCTGTTCTGAACTTTAAACAATATACCGCACGCTCTTAGCTGGCGTGTACAAAATTTACACACTCCACGCGCCGTTCTTTTGAGAGAGAATTCGCGCGTGTTTGGCATTTACACGAACAATCTTCCGCGCGTACTCTTTTGTTGACACTCTATCATGCGAGGAAGAACGTGTTGCATTTTGGGCTGCATTTTTTCACCGCGCGTGATTGCCTGCTAGCTCTTTCCTCCGATATTGCCCGTACGCTCCCAGGAGTGTGGTAAAGAACTTGTGTGTGGGGCTTGCAATTGTCTGGGTCCTCATGGGATTATTTCCTGTAACTACTGTATGTAACCGCTTCCTGCAGCAATTTTTTTTTGTAGCTGCTTCTTCTGGCTTTGTCTTAGCACAGAAATAGAAAAATAACACCATGGTGGCAAAATAGTTTCTTCCGCCGCAACAGAATAGCAGGTTATTTTGAAACAGTTTCGTTTGAGAAGCAGTAACAGTTGGAACAGTTTCACAAAAAGAACAGTTTTTCCACAACTATATGCGTGTATTGTTCTGTTCCATTGTGGTAGCCAACAATCTTTCTAACTAACTGGTTATTTTGCTTAACTTCTACTTCTTGGCAACATTTTTGCAATCAACCAGAAAATTGAAACAAAAACGAAACTTTTAAAAATTGTTCCTTTATCCTTTTTAAAAAAGTAGCAGAAACGTTCGTGTTCTCGTTGAACACATGCCTATTATTATTATTATTATTATTATTATTATTATTATTATTATTATTATTATTATTATTATTATTATTATTGTTATTGTTATTGTTATTATTGTTAATATTATTGTTGTTGTTATTATTATTGTTAATAATAATAATGGCAATAACAATAATAATAGGCCTAGCAATAATAATAATAATAACAATAATCATATATGCATGACGTCCTACGTCTTTAGTGTCTTTAAAAAAATAAAAACACAAAACACCACCTTTTGAATTTTAAAACAACAAATCTTTAAAAAAATAAAAACATTTTCAAACACCTCTAGTTATAGGTCAATTAGCAGCGTAAGTTATGTTTTATGTGTTTATTTTATCTGCATAGAATTTTCTGCCAATCATGTCAAAACAAGTAAGTAAACATAGCTATCTTTCATTTTATCTACCAGACTTCTTCCTTCGAATTTTGAAATCGAAATTTAAAATTATTTTACTAGCATGCATGGGTCTATGCGGTTCAAATAAAGTTGACATTTTTCATGAACACGTTGTTATTATTTAATTATTGTCATCTTCTTAGTGTTCGTTCTTTGAATTACAGACTTTTCATTACAATATTATTAAAAAAGAATAATTGTATAATTAAAGGGTAAATATCTAAAATGTTTATGCAATTTTTCGAGTGCCGATATAAGAAATTACTTGTTTATTTTCTAAAAATACTAGAGTAACTATGTCAAAATAATAATACACTTTTCGGTATTAATATTAGTGTTTTATTAAGGCGGCTAAAATCTTTTGTTTAAAACCTAAAACGGGCTATTCCACGAAAATAAAAGGCTAAAATACTTTTTATAAAAGCCTAGAAAACCGGGCCTAATCTATTACCATAAAATAGGCGCTGAATTGGGCTTTACTACGGCATCAGTCAACCGATTTGATCCAAAATCAATAGGTTTCGTACCATGAGCGTTATAAGTGCGTATACCAAATTTTATGAAAATCCAATCAAGCTTGTTTGAGTTATCGCGCTTGAAAATTCGATAAAGCTTATTTGAGTTATCGCGCTTACAAACACACGGACAGACGGACAGATATTTTACCGTCTACCACACAATATCATAAAGTACCGGTACCATTCTGGCGCTTAATATTTATATAATATCATTACATAATCTTTTTGTTGCACACATTATAAAGGACGAGGCTGGGTTTCAGTGGTGAATTTAATATTTGAAGGGGCCTGGGAAAATTTGTCCTTGGGGCCCTTGCTTTCTCTCCACGGCCCTGCGTAGTGGTGGTCAAGGCTTGTAAACATAGTTTACTGATCTTGAGTGGTGGTCACTTTTAACTCATGTTTGACATGATATAAGTATTATTTATCGACAGTCGGTTTGGAAATAATAATTATGCCACAGAATCATTCGCTCAGCTCAATTCATCATCAGCAAAACTTTCAACACTCCTGGTATTAATACTGGTAGTTTCTTGTCGATTAAGCAATAATAATTAAATTTTATTAAGTTTCTTTAACTTGCCTGACTTTTTTATGCATTCGCACCTTTGTTTATATTATGTTTAGGAATACTTTCTCTGCTCTTACATTAAATATATAATATAACACACAGTCATTAATACTGTTATCGGAATTGCTGATGAAAGTAGCAAACTCACGATTCTCTAAGAGTAATTTCTCGGCACCTGCATTTTATGAATTACACAGTTTACATCCATTTTTTTGTGTATTTACTTAAGTGGTAGACAGCGGGATCTAGGTGTAATTTACGTGGACAGCATACCTATTCAGTTGGTCCTTAATTATTATCTTTTTAATTATGTAATAGTTTACTAGATATTAAGGCTCTTAAAATTATATGAAATGTAAATAAATCGTATGCAGATAAAAAAATAGCAAATGGGAAAAATCTTGATTTTGTATTTATAGTTGTAAGAGGATTATATATTTCTCTTGATGTAAATTATCTAATCATAATAAGACAATAGAATAGGAATCACAGGGTATGCATGATTTTGCATTTTTTTATATGCGCTGGACTGAAATGGGCTAATTATTTTCAAAGTTGTGGTCAGTATCTATGGATTTGACCAATAATGAATGCAATAAATGCATATGAAACCAGGGATACTACTTTTTTCTTCGAAATTGGTGTTTAGTATAAAACAAGGGAGAACGTAGTTTCCTTTATGTTAATACATAACGCAGTGTTTGATACAATTCTTTTACACAGGATATAGCAGCGATGTCATAACTCGCCAGGTTTTGGAGTCTGTCTAGCTAATAGTAAGTTATGTAAAATGGTTCCCTAAACTGGGATAGCGTAAACAAAGAAAGACAATCACAACTAGATAGGCCTATTCTAATATATTAACACAAAGAACAATTATCCAATATGTTAAAACTAAATTATAGTTATAGGCCCTAAAAACGATTTCTTAAAAATTTAATAGGATATTTTAAGATCCTAATAACCAATGCTTTTAAAGTAGTTTTTGTTTATTATTGAATGATCTACAAGTGCTGTATATTATAAGTGTAATTAGATTATTATTCTTGTAGGTCCAGATTACAGTCGTAAAAGTTATCTAAACTATTCGGAATTGTTCCCCTTGCCCCTACACATGCACAGAAATCGTACCGTCAATTTTGTATTAAGTCTTGAAATAGGCCTATTCAATTGTATCTTTATGTAAACTATAATTTTCTTTTCTTCATGCATGTGATTTGGTTGAATGAACGTTGTCTCAAATCGTTCTGTTGGATCCATAATAAGAACAGCTGTCACAGATGATTAAGATATTACCTACGCGTAATAAGTTGAGCTAAGCTAAGTTAGTTTAGCTTAGCTCACATACAGTGCGGGATTTCATATGTAGTTGTGTCGACAAAACTACATATGAAATCCGGCACAACTATATATGAAATCCCTCACTGTATGTGAGCTGGGTCGACAACCGGCTTTAACACATTCCAGTATACAGTACACTGTTGTATTGCAGCAGTACGCATTCATTTGCCTTAGCCTCATTCAAAGTCACAAAATTCGTGAGCCAAGCCCAAGTTTATATAATGAAATAATAGCTTATGAAACTGTCCTTCAGAGAATTTGTTGGGATATTCACCAGGCAAGAGTAATTTTCTGTGAACGATCCCTGGCTTATAACCATCCTCCAAAGAATTGTCTCGAAAAAAATTTCAAATAAAACTTTTAATACTTGGTATAAGCACCCCATGTAAGCTACAACGTTTAAACAAAATCGTTATAATCATTTTCGAGAAAATCGCGAAACGAGATTTTCTTCAAGTTAAGTGGCATTAAAAGTAAAAGAGAGTCGTCGCAAATCTTCGTGTCACTTGCACAAAGATACCTAACCCAAATGTAGAATTTTGTTTTTGTACGAATTTTCGTTCTCGAGTTATGCTTTTCACAAAGAAAATGACGCAGACAGACATATATACATTTTTCTAAAAAATAGTATTTTTGGTCTCAGAGGACCTCAAAAATTTATTTATGTTTTCGGGATCGAACTCAATACTTCCTCTTCTTATAGTACGGGTAAAGGAAATAAAAATGATTGTTTTTTTCTGCAATAAAAATTCCATTTCCTTTTCAGGAATAGCTACTGAAAGGGCTACCATATCCAGTTGAAAGAGCTCCAACAAGGTAATTCACACAAATTACATAAGTCACACGTCGTAAGGTAATTTACATTGCCAAAAGAAATAGTGTCGGTATGTTTTTTCTGCAATAAAAATTCCTTTTCCTTTTCAGGAATAGCTACTGAAAGGGCTACCATATCCAGTTGAAAGAGCTCCAACAAGGTAATTCACACAAATTACATAAGTCACACGTCATAAGGTAATTCACATTACCAAAAGTAATAGTGTCAGTATAATTATTAACTAAGATAATACTAATTTACGTTACTATAAAAAGGAAAAATCTAAGAAAGTATTAATAATTTTTGCACTAGACCTTGATACGTATAAATCATCACGCAACCAATTTATTTCAGTGACAATGTCAATATTTAATTGCCATAACTTGTTCGCAGACATTTCACTTAACTTTCCGTTTTGTTTGTATTTGTTACTTTTCTATTGTTTTAACTAATAAACATATAAATAATCCGTATGCTTTCTCAGGTAGGAGAACTCATTTTTGCTATTTCCTTCATATATAATTATTGTAATATTCCTCCATCGTTGAAATTTTTTGTTGCATTGCATGCATGCATGCCTTTAGTTAGGACTGCTTATTAGCCTGGTTTTCAGAATGAAAAACAACCAATTGTAAAATGTGAACATGCACTAAGCAAGTGCATATGAACTAGTTCACAGGTTATACAACAAGACATGAACAATTAACAATAGTGATAACATCAGAGAGAGTATTTACACGACGATCCTTTTAATCAAGTCTGTCACTATATTTTATAAATGCATTATTAAAAACAAGAAATGCTGGATCTGCTATGGAAAGACGTATGTTCCGTGAGAAATACTTAGCCTACTGAATGGTATTCATTCTGTTTTTCAAACTAAGACGTAGGCATACAATAATAACCAGTTCCGTAGACTACTGGCCTTGAAATAATTAAGGTACGGTGAAATAAGCCGATACAGATATCTTCAAAGAGGAATATAAGAATTTACATAGACTGTGAGCCCCCCCTCCGACTGTGAGCCCCCTCCACACAAACACATATACACACACACATGCACACAAAACTAAGAAATAATAATTGTGTTTACAGCTCTTTCCAGAAAATCAACACTTTGTCGTACACATTGTAGTAGTAGATAAATCACAATAAATTTGCCGACCGAGGAGGCCGATGTGATAGCCTAATGTCGAGGATTCCCATTCGGGAAGACACGGGTTCGAATCATTTGCTGGGCCAATCTCGGTGGAATTTATGGAGTTTTCCTTGCTCGTAGAGACGAGTGTTGGATTGGGTTTGGCTTACCCTTGACTTCAGAATAGATACAACAAGTAAGTAGAGAAAATTAATGTCGTGAGGCAGGTAAATATTAGCAAATCAATAAATCAATTATCTACATTATACACCTGAAATTCGATTCCATGTCTCAGCCTCCATCTACCAAAGTCGAAAGACGGAGGATATAACGCAACAATCGGGCCATAGCTATTCTCCCACCATGGGGTGTAGTAGTTCCATAGAATTAGAAGCTGAGAAAAAGTACATTTTGTATAGAAAATGCATTATTATATAATATTATCCGTTCTGAGAATTTAACATATGTTCCCTTTTGTTTGATACCATCTGCAGAGATGTCTTGAACAATTCCACTTTATGATATAGACTCTTCTGCTGCACTTTTCGTTGATTCCATGGCAGCATCTTCAATAATATGCAGACATGCCTGGAATAATGTCACGTTTCTTCAATAATATGAAGATATGTCAGAAGCAATGTTACTAGGCCTATAAGCTATATAAACCTTCTGTTGCACTTTTCCTTGATTCTCTGCAATATCTTCAATAATATGAAAATATGCCAGTAACAATGTTACTATATGCTATATAGCATCTTCTGCTGCACTTTTAGTTGATTCCATGGCAATATATTCAATAATATGCCAGAAACAATGCTTCTTTCTGTGGCGTTCTTCGTTGAATCCATGGTAATACATTCAATAATATGCCAGAAACAATGTTTCTTTCTGTGGCGTTCTTCGTTGAATCCATGGCAACATTTCAATAATATGAAAGTTGACAGGAACACTGTCATTTTATGCTATAGCCTCTATTGTTGCACTTTTCGTTGAACCCATGATAACATCGTCAGTAATAAAAAGAGATGTCAGGAACAATCTCACGTTATGCTATAGCCTCTTCTGTTGCTATTTTCGTTGAACCCATGAAAACATCGTCAGTAATAAAAAGAGATGTCAGGAACAATCTCACGTTATGCTATAGCCTCTTCTGTTGCTATTTTCGTTGAACCCATGGCTACATCTTCAATAATACGAAAAAGATGACAGGAACAACGCCACTTTTTTCTTTATCCTCTTCTGTTCCACTTTTCGTTAAATCCATGGTAACATCTTCAATAACAAGCAGAGAAGTTAGGAACAATGTCGTTTATGTATAGGCTAGCTTTTTCTGTTGCACGTTTCGTTGAATCTATGGCAAAGTCTTCAATAATATGAAAACATGTTAGAAACAATGTCATTTATAGCCTCTTCTATTGCACTTTTCGTTGAATCCATGGCAAGATCTTCAATAATATGAAAAAGATGACAGGAACAACATCACTTTATTCTGTAGCCTCTTCTGTTGACTTGTCTATGGCACACCTTCAATAATATCATTTAACATATTTACATGTTTGCTAAATTTCACATGAGGAGAGTGGAATGACCTGTTACAAGAAAACAAAATTTAGAGCTCTTTATTAGTGTGTACCGGAGTATACTTTTTTACACTAGTACCAGTACAGTTAAAAAGAATATTTAAGAAAATATAATGCAACAAAAAGCTAAAAATAGAAGTGAAATTACTTTCTAAGGTCTGGGCCTCCTAAAAACATGGCTGTCGGAAGTCATTGTGATTTATTTATCATGGGAACTCGGTTCAAAGTTTAACTTTATCACAGCATAATACCATGCTATATATTTATTTATTTTATTTATGCCTATCCCCAAATAAGTGTGGTTTTATCCTAAAGTATTTGCCCAAATTACATACATATTTTTTTCAATTAAACTGTGTTTATACTCCTTTTAGCTACAAGGCCATATCAAGAGTTCGGTATCTGTGTCTATACAGTAGGGTGGGCCATGTAACTATTGATTGTCAATTATTTATATTATTGGTGTGCATTAAATTTCAACTGATATTAATTTAAATAAATATGAAACAGAATGAAATTGTGAGAATGATTCATGGTATGTAAATACCCAATTCGGCATTTGCCTTTAAAACTGGGGAAATCACGAAAAAACCCATGTCACATTGGCCGGCCACGGGATTTGAACTTGGGACCTCCCGAATGCGATTCCGAGATGTTACTATGTCGGCTACCTTGCTCGGTAAATTATGTATTGAAAATTACATTTTTATGAACATTAGTCACTCGATTAATTGCATAAATGAGTCTTTTTGATAAACATCAACTTATTTAACAAAATCATTACTAACTTTGTCTTTAGTTTTTCTTTTTTTAAAATTTAAAACTGTAGTTAAAAATTTGTGCGTATTATTCATACTATAATATAAAATTAATATTAAAATGTATGCCTACATTTAATTTTAGCAGATCAATAGTTATGAAACAAAATGGGAGCAAAGCCTTCTTCGAACTGTTTTACAAACAGACAAAACAGCTTAGCGGCACCTAAACGAGAGCTCAGTGTGTCAGAAACGGATGTAAATAAAAGAAGTTCTGGTTAGTACCAATGCTCCACTTTCTGCACAAACTTCCCACCGAGTGAGATAAATAGTCTGTAATTGCCAGTTCGAACGAAATATGCTTAACGTTCATGTTAGTGCAAAGACAATCTCACAGGTAACTTATACGAAGTGTAAGTTGTTCTAATAGAAGCTCATTAAAGAAAATAATTTATTAGGAATGATAATGAAATTCAATTACTAGATATATGTTTAAGATTAGAAACTAGATGCCTGACGTTTTAAAATGCATTACTCCTTACATTCTAACACTAACATTATTAGTACGGTTCATAATACTTACAATAATATTATCAAAACCTAAAACTAGCAATAGTGTAGTAACAGCTAACAACTGTCAATCAGTATAATTCATCAACCACAGATTATTGCATCTGTTGGACTCTACATGACGATATTATAGGAGGAAAATTCCTCCGACACTGGGACTTGAACCCAGAACCTTTGGCTAATCGCGCCAATGCTCTACCAACTGAGCTGAGCCGGAGTTCAATTCATAGCGCCAGATGGAACCTCTCTCCTATGACTGATTGCCCTAATGGTCGAACTCACAGACAGACAAGTTATTTTAACTGTGCAACAACAGTGGGAGCCCGGTCACAAACTTCACTACTTAGTGTGCCTCACAGTACTGCATATGACATAACTTGTCTGTCTGTGAGGTAGACCATTAGGGCAATCAGTCATAGGAGAGAGGTTCCATCTGGCGCTGTGAATTGAACTTCGGCTTAGCTCAGTTGGTAGAACATTGGCGCTAATAGCCAAAGATTCTGGGTTCAAGTCCCAGTGTCGAAGGAGTTATGCTTATTGAAATTAAATTAAATTAAAACGTTTAATTATTGTTAAGCGACAAAATGGTTCAAATTGGGTTCTGAATTAGTAATTTACCATACATTTCACGAAAAAAGTGTTAATAAAACATGAAGAAACTTTTATAGTCCCCCCTTCCCGCTATTCGTACGTGGGTTTTATGTCCTGAACCCCGCGATATTCCAGAGATGGGAACGTCATTTCTGTACCACAGACGCAAAGCAGTGGAACATTCAAATTCCTATGATCCCGAACAGGACTTGATTTAGATCCATGATAATTTTTCCCCGAAATGGGTTCCAAAAATTTACCTTCCAATTATCGTTTTTAAAATAAAAGTGATAGAAACCCCAAGGAAACGTATAATACTGTACTTTAAGCAGAATAACATAATATAAAAGACGAATTATGACTATGTACTCGCATGTTATCTACTGGTACATAATATATACACGTTTGATATTTACCAAATGTTGAACCTGTTTTGCGTAATTTATATACAACTAGGTTGCGGTAAAATATTTAAAAATTACCTCTCCGATTTAATTACTCCATTAGTTAATAACAAATCTTCACAATATGACATGGCATTGTGATTTTTCTTGGTACTTATTAGAGTATAAGCCCTTAAAACTAATAAAATATATTAGTTACATATTTTAATAGATGAATTTATTTCTAATTTCCGGTCAACTAAATAAAAAAAATACTACATACTACTTAAAATCAAATGTTCTGAAGCTATCTAAAACTAGCGTCAATTACGACACTTTCTTTAGATTTTTATATACAATTTACAGACCAGGAAACAATCACGAATATATATTTATGACGCTTACCCAATAATCGAAGAAGTCCGAGTGTTAGATTTTCGTAGAAAGAGTCTTCCGATACAACATCAACCACAAACGACATGTTTTAAACACTTATTTTGTTCATCCAGCAAAATTGTGGGGTTGGGATAATGGTTTCTATGGTAACAAAACAACTGTTCTGAGGGCTACGTCATAGCTGTTAGATAGTTACGTCACCGTTGTGCCAATGCATGTGCAAAGCGAGCAGTCAATTTCAATACGTGACACTACAGTGTAAATGTATGTGCAGTAACTGAAAAATACATTAAAATATAATGCAGATATCGATAGCCCTTCATTTTGATAGAATGCACAATATTATATCAATAGCATGTAGCTGGGTTTATTATTATTCAACAGCTAGATTTTTTAAAGTAATTTATTTATTTATTTGAGACTCGTCCATAAAGTAAGTCTCCCTGGGGAAGTTTACAGAAACAAAACACAATTTCAAGGAAATATTTATTGCAACAGACACCGCAAGTGTTCAGCTATTTTTCAACATAATCGCCACCGGGAACCTGCTTTTCAACACTTGTGTCGTAGAAGTCTGCAGCCAGGGATTTGAACCAATGTGTGGCAAACATCCCCGCCTCCCTGTCATTCTCTGCCATTCCCTTTCATTTCTTTAGTTGTAGGAAATGATGGAAATCATTGGGGGCGAAGTCCGGGCTGTAGGGTGGAAGATTAAACACCTCCTAGCAAGACTCCTGCAGCAGTTCGGCTGGGAGGTATTGAAACATTCACCCTAAAGCCCTGGCCTAACTCCCAGTGATATCAATCTTTTCCTACACCTCACGAAATTACAATGAATGACAGAGAGGCGAAGGTGGTTGTCACACAGTGGTTCAAATCCCAGGTTGCACACTTCTACGACACAGGTGTTGAAAAGTTGGTTCCACGGCATGTCAAATGTTTCAATTCCGTTGGCGAACATGTTTGAAAAATAGCTGAACACTTGCTGTATCTGTTGCAATAAATATTTCCTTGAAATTGTATTTGAACGGCCCCAGGGAAACTTTCTTTATGGACGCACCTCGTATTCATCAACACTACCATCGTTAAAAAAAGAAACAATCAAGGCGGGCTAACAATGTCAAAGCGATGTTTCAGGGGCACAGTGTTATGGCCTCGGATAAAAGGGCGGCTTAGACCTCGATTGCCGCTAGACATGGTTCTTTAATTATTTTATGACAATATGTCAGATAACTTTAGAGCATAATTTTAAGTGAGTGAGGAGTCAAACATTGACTCGCCTCTATAGCGAGAATTCTAATACCGTTAAAAATCTCCAGTGGTCATCGCCCATCTGATATAGCAATGTAATGCTGAACGATTGAAAATAAACTAAAAAAAAGCTATCGACAATTGATCCCGGTATAATAGGCTAAGTTATTAATATATACGCTTTCAAGTGGACAAATAATAAGGTTTATGTAAAGTATCAGCATGTCTTGTTTTTCTTAAGTTACTTACGGATACTAATGTTTGTGACGGCTCGGCTGCTTATTGGCTATCCTCGAGAGCCAATCAAAATGTTTCGGCGCTTCGGACATCGCGCTTTAGCTTGTATAATAGATATCTTTGGTCCAGCTCTAAGATCAATTCAACCTATTTCAATTACGCGCTCTCAGAGGTAACTTAGAACGTACATAGTTTTTTCTTTCCTTCATTTCCTTTCATAGCCATTCGATCAACGTTTGAAGCCAACAGTGAAAATGGAATTAAATTGTTAAAACAGACAAATAAATGATTTTAATATTTATATATAAATGGGTTACACAATATTAACAAGCTATATGGAATAAAAATTGTGGGTCATTAAGCAAAACATTAAAAAAAACCTTTTTAAACGTCTAGTATAGCCTATCCTCTATCACTATTATTATTGTATTCCTGCAGGTGATTCAATGCGTGAAACTCCCATATCACGCTTGGGTGAGCTTTAACCAGAAGAAACATGTCCTGCCTGACCCCAACAACAGTGAAACACTTTGCTGTTAAGCTTGGATAGTTTGACAGTAAAATGTTTTACATATACTAACATGTTTGCAAAGTCGCAAATCATGTCACCAATGTAAATACATTGCTCTAAATCCGTACCAAGTACGACTATTGAAAGAAGGGTAGGCCAATATATAGAGCGTTGTATAGGATCGAAATTTAATAAGAATATTATATTCTGGTAGATAGATATTCTGGTTCCTTCAAAGGAATTGTCCATCGGCAAAGTATAGGGGAAAAATTAACAATTTAAGATAAACGCTATTTATTTATTTTATTTCTTCCTGCAACACCTGCAGGTTGCCATTGACAAAGAGTACCAACAACAAATATATATGTACACAGTAAAAGAAAACAGATTAAATCAATATTGAAGAAATAACGTGCAATAGAAAGTTTACGTAACATAAATTGTGTAAAATAATATTAAAATAATGGTCTAATATAATATACGTGTTAAGATTGTGTTATTGGTTTTTTTTACCGTTGACGAAAGAAACCGGTATATACCGTTAAATGTAATACCATTAATTGTAATAGTTAAATTAATTCTGAAAATAGGCCTAGTATGCAATTGCAGAACTAGTCAATATAGAACATGCCAGGTTGCAAGGCTACAGAACAATTCATTGCTGAGAGAAAAAATAATTAACTTTCATGTATTTTTCAGCGTCGAAAGCTGTATGTCCCCCCTTAAACGTCCCTAAAAAGGGAACAGTGGCGGACGCAGGGGGGGATAGGAGGGTTACATCCCCCCCCCGAAATTTGAAAAAAGGCTATATATGTACTCTAAGTGGCCAGTTTTATAAACTAATTGTATATGTAAGTTAATTAATTTTTTTTAGTATTCTGTCTACCTATTCAAATCCCCACCCGAAAAAAATTTTCTGCGTCCACCACTGAAAGGGAAAGGTAAAACTAAGGAAAATGTTAGGTTTTCTTGTACAGTGGTATTAATGAGAGGTGGCAGTCAGATGCGCGTGAGAGAGGTGACGCATGTAGGAGGAATCATGGGGAGGGGTAAGAATGTTGAACTGCACTTCCAGGAGAGGAGAAGTGATTCTAACAAGGTCTCTTGTTTCTTCACTGCATTATACGATCTTACCGCTCTGAAAGCAACGACACAACTAACCCATACACCCCTCCATGCAGTACGAATGTTTATTGGACTCGTCTGCATCTACTGAGCATCCATGCTTGGACTGCCACGTCTCATTAATACCACTGTATCTTCTACCGTAATGGAGGTAGCCTAGAAAAAACTAGAGAATGGATACGAGTAAACTAGCCCCTACGTAATTTTTACAGAAAAACGAATACCCAATTTATTAATCAAAGTTAGAAGTTTCAAAATTCATATTTTTATAAGATAAAAGTTCAGCTGTGCCAATTTGCAAGATGTATGGACGTTTAGGCAGGAAATACGTATAACGATGCGGAAGACAATAACCATGTCCATGACATTTATTATGGCAATAATTGTAGCCCCCTAAACTTTGCCTGAGGACATGACTTAAAACCCTGGTTAACCCATACTGAAATGTGTGGGTAATGATGACTCTTCTTTACAATGTTAATTACTGAACGTAAATAAGACTCATTAGTGGATCTGCAGGTTGCAGAAAAAGTTTAAATATATGTTAATTATTATGGAGAAAAACAAGAGTTTCAACTCTTACTTCCATCTGCAGGGAAGTGTGACATGGAAGTAGAGCAGATGACAAGCAAGAATAGTCTGATGCATGTCTCTCTGTGTGTGTGTTCTCACTAGCTAAGCAAAATAAACTCTATACGCATCTCTTTGCTTATTTTTCTTTAATGAATGAATAGGATTTTATTTAATATGTATGTGGGTATGTATGACACCCTGCCCTCCGCGCATGAAGCGTCCTGCTTCAGTTCCGAAGACGTTTATTTTCCCAAACAGGATACTCCGCTGTGTGTGAGTAGCATGCCTGCCTTCCACCACGGAGGCCTGGGTTCGATTCCCGGCCGGTTGGGGATTTTTCAGTAGTTATCGTATGATAAACTAAACTTCCTACAAGATTTTAGTTCAGTATTCTTTAGTCAATTGTTGCTGTGGCGTTCTGTAGTAGCAAAAAATGCAGTTTGTGCTTGGCTTTTGTTTGTTAGGGCTATTAAAAATTATAGGCCTAGTACTCGTAAGTTAAAATCTTAGAAATATTTATTCGTGTTAATAATTTGTTACAAATTAGTTTGGTACCATGCAAATTACAAACTACAGTATTTTTCATATGGGAAGCCTTTTCCTTCACCGCCAATCACGTGCACAGGCTAAAAGGCTGCCGCTGTCAGTGAGAGTCTTCCCTCCGTCTCGCCGTCTCTGATTGGACCGCGTATATATGCAGTTGAAGGACATAGGGCTTGTCATCTGCAAAGCACTGTAGTATTCAATCTTGCCGGAGTAAGGAGATATATCAGTTAGAGACTGTTCTTTATTTTTATTTTTATTTGTATGATAAAGCGTCGTTTTTAAAATGGATGCTATTACATTATGTATAGACCAAATTAGGGTGGGTACCGTTCTTTATAATTCTGGATAAATAATAACGCTCTAGGCGACTGAAATTTTTTGGCTTAAAAACTGCCTTCATAATATTACCGGTATGTAATCAAGTAAAGTAAAGTAAAGTCTTCCCTATTATAGACCATTTAGGCCCAAAGGGTTCCAGGAGGTAGAGGCTCCCAGATTTTTAGATATTCGGCACATGAAGGTGGTAAGGTTGTCAGCCTTACCCACCGGCCGCCTTTACCCCCAGGATTGCTCCTGGTACTCATTTCTGTTACAGGCTGAGTCGATCCCAGGGCCATAGTGCCACCTGAAGGATTGGGTCAATTGAAAAACTCCAACGATCTCATAGGGAATCGAACCCGCGACCTTCCGGTTTGTAGCGTAGCGCCTCAACCACTAGGCTACGGCGTGCCCCATGTAATCAAGTAGTTGTTGATTAAACAGACTATTAACAGAACGTTTATATTTGTCAATTAATAATCTCGTTTGTTATGAAGAAAGACTTTCAATGTGATGTTCCTTTTCTGAAAGAGTAAAAGTAAAATAAAGTGTTCCCTATACGGCCCATGGAGGCGCTGAGTGTTCCAGGAAGTCGAGTCCCAGATTTTAGACATTAGGCCCGTAAGGTTGTCAGCCTTCGCACCGGCCGCCTTTACCCTAAGGACCTCTAGAGACTGAATAGGCCCCGGGACCATAGTTCCACCAGAAGGATTGGGCCAACTGAAATTTCCAACGACCTCATCGGGGATCGAACCCGCGACCTTCCGGGATGTAGCGCAGGGCCCAACCACTACGCCACGGCTTACCCCCAATTAATTGTACAGGTCAACGCCTATGGGCAAGTGTAGGCCTATACGATTTCATTTTCCAAGAATTTAGATTTCTTAAAACTAAACTTTACAATACTTCAGATAAATATCCTAAATGTACGAGGCGCGTCCATAAAGTAAGTTTCTCTGGGACCGATTACAGAAAGAAAACACAATTTCAAGGAAATGTTTATTGCAAGAGACATAGCCAGTGTTCAGCTATTTTTGAACATATACCCCACCGGAACTGAAACATTTGTCATACTGTGGAACGAGCAGTTTTGTATGATCTACTTAAGAAATTAGACTTCGTTCTACTATTTGCTTACCTGAACGAATGCTCAGTTCTGTAGGTGATGTCTTCAATGCATTAAAATTTATAAATTATATTCCATCCCTTTGCAGGGCCGGTTTCGATGCAACGGCAGTTATTATTGTTTACAAACAATCGGCTCATGACAGTAATTTTAGCGTCATGCATGATGGCTTTGCTCCCATTGACACCCGCTTATTTGAGAATCGAACCATGATCATTCTGTTTGTAGCACAATTCCCGCAGGCAGCTGAATCAACAATAATTCTTCCAGCTATTTCCTTCAGTAATAGCTTATTATGCCGAAAAAAGTAAGAGACAAAGAAAGGATAATGAGACTACTAACCATCTGCATTAACTTATTTATTGTTAAAGAAGTAATAATTCCATACTACCCATTTTATTATGGATATTAAAGTCCTAGAGATATGTGATGTATATTTGTGCGATTTTCTTGGTTTGGAGTGTACGAAAACTCTTTTTCAAGATGTTAAATAATAACAGACTAGGTCTATTGTTTATATTGTGATAAAATAGTTTATTAATAAGGCACACCTTAGTACAGTCAGTTGAGTGTTTACTAGAAGGTCGCGGGTTCTATCCCCGATTGATACGCCCTGGCGTAGTTGGTTGCAGAACTGCAGAGGTCGTTTGGGTTTTTTTAATTGGCATAATTCTTGTGGTGGCATTTTGGCCCTGGAGTTGATTCGATATAACCTCCAATAGAAATGAGTACCAGGAGCAACCTGGGTGTTAAGGCAGCCGGTTCATATTCTGAAAAACTTACCACCCTCACGTTCTGAAGGCATGAACGGTCTGTATAGGGAACATTTTTACTTTACTTTACTTTACTTTACTTTTATTTTACATAATATGAAACTAAAGAGTTTATTGTGTGAATTATTCACACATCTCCACTTTCTAGCTCACCGATGCACAATATGTTCTCTGAAAGACAGATCTAGGAGAGCCATTTTACACCTTGCTTGCTTCAGATGACAGCATTAAAGCAGAGAAATTAATAGTCTGACTGTAATTGTTTTTCGTAAAATTAAGAAAGCCGTCACGAATGTTCATGACCAATTGTACATCACTTGAATGTTCATTTTCTTTTGCATGTGCTTCCGAAGTCCCCATTGTTAGTAAAATACACTACATTCATCGGTTACACGTTATTGAACAAGCAGTTCCATCCGATTGGTACCCATCACACGTGCCGGAGGACGATTATTAGAAGCTTTCTCCAAGATTTGCGGTATCTTGACATCGTTGTAAGAAATAACTGATATAGAATAAATAGGCAAAATGAGTGGAGAAAAACCTGTTCCGTTGCAACTGGCCGCCTTGTCCACATATTCCAGTCCAGTTCTGATCGTTTTGGAAGTTCCGTGTTGTTTACCACAGTGAAAATGCTGTTTCTCAGAAACTGGAATATCGCTGTAGCTGAAATAATGTTTTCTAAATTGCCAGGTTAGAGGTCTTGCGGTATTAATGTTTGCTACAGTTTCATGCACTAGAAGATGGACGAAGCAAAAGCACAATAATGTTGCTGTAGTAATCATGGAGGTAAAAAGAACATATATTTGTATATTAAAACAGTTTCGAACAGGTAGGTTCAATAATGCATGGAGCTGCTTAATCCAATCCAGCTTTTCTTCCTACTTAAAATAAGACTTCGGCAAGAGAAGTTGTCGAATTTTGATAAAAAGGCTTGATTTTGCCACCCTATTTGAGGCTTGTTAAGGTGTACCTCATTCTTATCTTATGTCGCTATTCACAAGAGTAAGGTATCTTATTTAACTTATACAAAATATAAAACACAACCGAGAATTTATTCGTACCACACCAACTCCCTACAATATATTTTTAAAGAAAGGGGGAAATAGAAGGATTGCGTGTTACATAATACGAGTACCATTACTAAACTAAACTCCTTGGCTTTACATCCCATCTGGGACTTGGCCTACCATCTGAACGCTGAATGATTTGTCCCAATCTATTGTTTTTTAAATCGTTCTGTCGAACGTGAGTTATGTGAATGTGAATACAATGCGCAGTAAAGCTATGGTAAAAATTGTATTTTGTAGTTGTTTAAATATCGCAACTTACGGCCCGGGCCGGCTCTAGGTATTTTAACGCCATAGGCGAGAAATAATTTCGGCGCCCGCCTAAATTACCACTTCAATTATTATATTTTTACCATTTGATTAAACATGGATTTTCACGTTCTCGAGCCAGTATTGGCAAGTGGTTAAATAAAATTTATTTGAATTGGCCTAATTTGAGAAAGGCTTGTATCTATGAAGATGTTATATCTAGATAGTATGGGGATTAAATAAAGAATACGTTTAATTGAAAAGGTTATAAACTTTTTACATTTAGGCCTATATTAAACAAAGATAAACTACATCATAGATTTTTTTTCCCCAGGAGGCAGGAGTTGAATAAAGGCTTAAAATCCTAACGGCAATGATGATTACTATTTATTTTATTTCTATCTGGAACATCTGCAGGTTGCCAATGACAAAGAGTATCGGTTCATAGATTTTAGAATCCAACAACAATGCTTTTGTAAGAGGTGATAAAGCAAATTTCGATTAAGATTGAGTGAATTAGGTCTATGATTGGCTGATTTCAGACTCATTATTATATGTTATTGGTCCAGATCGAAAGAAATACGCATGAGTTAAATAGTCTTAGAAATAGAAATCCTAACAAATAATGGTAATAATATATTGGTCCCATAAGGAGCTTTGGAGCGGATGGTTTAGTAGACTTAACGGACGCCGCTCCCTCTCCGCACTTCTCACAATAATTAAAAAAGAAAGCCACGAATCGTGGCCGTGGAAAGAAAGCAAGGGCCCCAGGAACAAATTTTCCCGGGCCCCCGTCAAATATTAAATTCACTACCCAACTCGCCCTTTATAATGTATGCAACAAAAATATTATGTAATGATATTACATAATTATTAAGTGCCAGAATGGTACCGGTACTTTATGAGATTGTCTGGTAGACAGTACTGTCTGTCTGTCTGTCCGTGTGTCTGTAAGCGCGATAACTCAAATACGCTTTATTGGATTTTCATAAAACTTAGTAATACTATTTATAACGCCCTTGGGACAAAGCCTATTGATTTTGGACCAAATCGGTTAACTGATGCCGGGCATGAAACGGAAAAATATATTAAAATGTTCCAATTAGGAACAATTTTATCTGTATGTACCAGTTTAATCTTTTGAAAATTATGATTTTAAATGCCGAACGTTATGCCGAACGTTAGTGAGGCCTACTACTGAGTCCAAAAGGATTCCTGCTTCTACTTTTAAAAAATAGCAATTTTTCCTCAAGAATAATCCGTTTCAGCTTAACTGATTAATTCCGTGTCACCGTTATACGACAGAACAATGCAGATAAAATAATCACATAAAACATAAAACATAACATAACAAATTTTATTTTAGAGTGAATTTAGAAAGTAAAAAATAAAACCTGGTCGGCCGGGCCCCAAAATGGGTCCGGGCCCCGGGGCTGCAGCCCCGGCTGCCCCTCCCTCTCGTCGGGCCTGGCCACGATCAATATGAAGGCTGCCTTTAACTTAGCAATATAATCTTGCTTAGCAATATTACATATGAGAAAGAATTTGTGACCTCTCTCACATGTTTTATTAATTGTTTACGTCTTGTTTCACTCTTCCTTCTCATTTACCCTCGAACCTGATTTAAGATTTCTTCCTACTTTAACTAACCCATACTTTCATTTCGTTCACTTTTATTAGCGTATTATAATGTAAACAACTAATCATAAATGTAATATACTTCAAGGATTTACTTATTCTGGTCGTGTAATAGAACCAGCTCACGTAATTGAACGCAAAACGGGACTCTGGAGTGGTTTCTTCATATGAACTAAAGGCGTGCCAGTCAGCAACTACAGTTAACCTCTCCATTAAACAAGTGCTTTTAATTTTTTGTGCTTCTCTTTCGCACAAGTGACCGTGAACTATTAAGTGCTAATTTTCGACGTTTTCTATACATAAGCCATGTTGTTTCATTTCTCATTGTGAACACAACAAATAGGATCCGAATGTTAAAGATATGTCATATCCTCTCCTGACGTCCATTTCAGTCATAGTTAGGTTTTTTTATAAACCATGTATTAGTTTTTTAAAATATTAACTCACAGCAGAGAGGAAATGAAAATGACTTCAGCAACATAGGGAATCTTGTAAAATGTAGTAGACACATGCTGTTGTGCGCTTTAAAAATATTCCAAAACTTTTGAAAGATTGAGCTTGTGCGCTTTTGATGAGGATCCCCCGTAAGGAACAGTAAACTTGAGGCCCAGGGAGCCTCCTTGACTCCTCACGGGTAATGGGGTGGCACATGTTAACGGAATTCAATTAACTGTTTTCAAAAAATATTTTATATTTTTATTGGTCCGAATCAAAATAGTCACGTATGAGTGAAATAATTAAGGGAAGATGGCCGTTTGTTTTGTTATTTGTTAAATTGTTAAAAAGCAATATTTTTCTTTGCCTATGATCCATTTTTGCAGTTTTAATCCTTTTTGCAAAAAACTTACTTCAAGTGGAATTTCCTAACATACCGTACTATTTCGTGTCAAGGTACTATATCTAATGTTATCATCCCCAAATTTGCGATTGCTTCTTTCCTACTGTAGTCTCCTTGTATTTTCTTTGAAGTTTCTAGTCTATATTCCAATTCCGATAACAAAACTAAACTTGATTAGAATATCTTCTTGTATCACAGTATCGGTTGGTCTGTTGACTCGAAGAATGCCACAGGATTACTATTACTTTGTTAATAATTTGAAATTTATCTACTTTAATCTCAAAGCAGGATTTGTATCTTTCCTGGCAAGTTAGCACACCAAGCAATAACAAATGTGTAAAGTGTGTTAATAGATGTTCACATATGAGTGATTTATTTTATTCCTAAGTAACGGCTTCTTTTACTACCATACTTACGCCTGTCACCGTTGTTCTTTTATGAGACGTCTGCCTTTCACGCGATATTTTTAATAACTGCCATAAGTCAAGTAAGGTGTGAGTTATAAGGATGACTCTGTCTAAAGGATAGGATTACTTCTATCTTTTGAGAAAGTGGAATGGTCATAAATTAAAATTGTATTTTTGCATCAAGTCTTTGAGGGTTAAGGTACTGTTACCCAGATCAGGAGTATCCACATTATTGGATCATGAACGCTCATTGTCTACAAACTTTGAACTTATCAATGGCTGGATCAATATATTTTATATAAAAGAAAGAAAAAAAAAACGAATTACTTTTAAATGCGTTTTACAGCACTTACACTCTACACTTGACTCAAATAAACTACAGTGAAATTCATTTTGAATCCATAATTTTGTTAAGTTTTTGGCCTAATTTGCTCTGACTGCAAGTTAAAAAGTAAAACGTATTGTGAACTTCGGCAATTCAAGTTGTCTCTATATTTTGACACTGTGAATTTCAAGAAGGAAACAATTGATCACGCCTATAGATAGTTCCAAATACAGATAAGAAATTGCAAGCAAAATCTTTGATTTTGGGTTACGCTTCACTTAACATGGATTGTTCGAAATTAAGGTAGCTGTCACCTATCGAAATTTTCATCATACCTCCCGGTAGTACTGCGTGGAAGTGATTTGACCACAGAAGATCGCAAAAAAGAAATTAAGTAAAAGTACACTGACTTCACTCAGGCATTGAACATGATTTGCTTGATATGCCAATGGCTTTGGATTAGAAAAACTGACATCCTTTGGAAGCGCTTCATTTTCGTGTGCTCACGTCCGGATACGCTAGAATACGACTCGTCATTATTCATTTTCTTACCAACTTGACCTCCAGTACCATAGGAAAAGGACCCCCGAGCAACTTATGATTAGGCTATTTCTGTATCTCTTCTAGATTTAATAATGTAGTAATGTTAAGGAATCCCTGAATAGCCTCAATAGCAGGAAAATGCTATTTCTCATCTCATCTTTCTATAAAATATACTTTAAAAGGGCTAACTTCATATTATTAAAAACATTTCTACTTAGAATATATTCTCATAATAACATTGCCATTAATAAAGTAAGAATATAGTTTACTGCTGATATATTTTAAGTTTCTATAACATCAGATTTTATTACATCGAGAATATAATAGGCTAGTAAGTTTATACAAAAATTATTTTGTGAAATTTTTAATATCGATTAGGGTAATGTACCATCCATAATTTAATTACTGCAACATAATTAAAATTAATGATAGAAAGTTTAAAAAATCTAATTATGTACGGTTATACTTTCCCTATCATTTCCACATTGTTCCCATAAAACAAGGGCCGCGAAAGACAAGGAAAACAATAATTTGTAGAAAAACCTAGTGAGAGAATGAGAACGAGAGAGAGAGCAAAGGGTAGATAGCGAGGAGAAGAAGAAGACGACGAAGAAGTATAAAAATGAACAGGAAGAAGAGGTGGAGGAAGGAGAGGGGGAAAACGATTGGGAGAAAAATGAATGGCAGAATAAAATTAATAAATAAATAAATAATAAACATATTATGTAAATGAAACGTCATATTATGTGTTTCTCTACTTCTCTTATTCATGGCCTCCCATAGAACTATAAAACAACGGCCGCTGAAGACAAGAAAAATAATAATTTGTAGAAAAACCTAATGAAAGAATGAGATAGTTAAGAACGAGAGGGAGAGAGCAAAGGGTAGAGAGCGAGGAGAAGAAGGAGAAGAAGTATCAAATTGAACAGGAAGAAGAAGAGGTGGAGGAGAGAGAGGGGAAAGACGATTGGAAGAAAAATGGATGGTAGTATGAAATAAATAAATAAAATATAAACAAATGTTAATGAAACGTCATATATGTGTTTCTCTACTTTGCTTCATCGTATGTTTCCTCAGTTAAACGGAGTTATTCTCTTTCTTATTCATGTCCTCCCAAAACATAAGACACAATGAGTATAGCACGCTATTTTGAACTTTTTCGGAGTGTTCCTCAATAGTCTGGTGGTATCATGCTTGCAATTAGAAAAAATAAAGTAAAACAGTTGGTTCCACATACAGTAGTAACCTATATTATCGTTAAAGAATTCCATACCTTAAAAACGGGCCCCTTGAACAAAATTTAGAGCCAAATTATCTCTTTGGAGTTGAAGGAAGCACTAAAAAGCCTAAAAGGAAAGAAGGGATCTCTTTAATCATGTTCTTTAAGATGTATCTTTGTGGTACCACGCCTTTAAGCTGTGATCAATCCTTCCTATAAACATACGTAAACCTATTGTTCAGAATAAACTTGCTTTTAATTTAATCAAATAAATGTTGAAGAAAGTTGCCAGTAGAACTCTCGGCGATTTCCAACTTTTATACTGCGAAAGATTTTATGGGTTCCACTTCGTCACCACGCGAAAGCACTCTAGCGTATCCTACTTCCAGAAGAGGAAATCTCCATTGTTGAAGAATGTGTGAAAAGTTAGCAATAAACCATCTTCAACGTTGTAGATGCGTCGATCATACAACTAAGTTGTCGGGACAGTTTTGAGAAGAAAAGGAACGGGTTTGTTAGGTTTCTTTGAGACATCAATAGCTTACGGCAAGAGGTCACTGATATTAACAACGTGCTCGCATCAGGTGGAAGAAGAAGACAGAAGAGAAGGAGTAGAATGTAGCGCAAGTTCAACTCCTCAACCGGCGAGTCGTCCCAGTTCTGTCCTTTCTATCTTGACAGTAGCAGAATAATCGTCTTCGCTTCTTTTATTGGCTTAACGATCAGTGTACTGTGAGTGATAGTTAACCACGCTGTGCTGCAATGATGTGATTTTAATGGTGGTTAATTTTTCCTCGTTCAGTGAACGAATGACCTTATAGTGATACAAATGATGGGTTATGTTGAGGATCAGTGTAATTAATTATGTCTAGACTACTGTCATTAGCAGTGAAGGATTAGAAGTGCGTGAAGACTATTGCAGAAAAGAATTGGATTATCCCTCAACAGGTAAGACTGACATGTATTTCGGTGATCAAGGTAATCTATAAAAGAACGTAAACTTTTAGAAACAGTGACCTTCTGCGTGGTCTAGTGGTTAGCGTTGCTGACTATGGATCCGCAGGTTCGACGGTACCTCCTCGGATTTTTCTGAGGTAGGTAGTCTGGAACTGGATGCACTCAGCTTCGTGACATAAACTGAGGAGCTACTTGATAAAGAAGTAGTGGCTCCGATTCAGTCAGTCATCAATAACAGCTGTGGGAGTCGCCATACTGACCATAAGCCCCCAATCCTGCCATCTGCCTATGGCATATGATGATGCAGCTGTTGGATGGCAGGTCTAGTCCCTCAAAGGGTTGTACGATATGGAGTTTAATTTAGTTTAATTTTAGAAACAGTGAATTTGGTAATCCGCATAGGATTTGAGGTGGGCAGAAGAAAGTTGGGGTATGCTTTCTCAGGTTTTTTTTTGTTTCCCTTTCCGTTTGTCTTCTTTCCTTTAATATAATAACAAAATAATAAATCTACAAAGAAAATTTCCAAATTAATTGGTAATACATCTATTACAGTCCATTTATTAGTAATGAGACCCGAAAGTGCATTAAGAGGATAGTCTGAGGATAGATATAAAATAACAAAAAACTTATATGAAGCACATAACTTCCTCTGCCCAAATAAAAGTTCTGCCTCTTTTTCTAATATATATATATATTATGAATGACATACTAATTGGTCGTAAAAATAAAGAAAATGTCGTCACTCATCGCATCGCTTCACCAAAGAGTAAACAACCCAAATAAAATCTAATTAATGCACTCACGTAGGCCTAACTTTCTTTACTGTAAGCACAGCCTATACATTCTTCTTATATCACATTCTGATATAGAACAAGAGGCCATAGGATGTCTGAGCACGTTTTCAGAGTGGGTGGCTTAGAACTACCCTCCAGAGAATTTTTTTGAATAATTTTTTCAAATAAAAGTTTTAGATCTTAGTATAAGCACCCCATGTATAACATTTAAACAACATCGTTAGAGCCGTTTTCGAGAAAATCGAGACAATCGAAATTTTCTTCGTGTAAAATCCCCTTAAAAATAAGAGAAAGTCGTCGCCAATCTTTGTGTCACATCCCCAGAAGGTACCTAACCCAAATACAATTTTTTATTTCCATGCTATTTTCCGTTAGAAGAGGCCGTATTGCAAAGGGCGCGAATTCAAGAGTGGGTGGCTTATAGGCTAACGATCATTCAGAGAAATTTTTCGAAAAAAATTTCAAACAAAAGTTTTAGCTCTTGGTATAAGCACCCTATGTGTAAAATTGGAAGAAAATCGTTGGAGAAAACCCCCGGAAAAGACCCCACATGGTAACTAGTCCCGTCCAGAAATCGAACCCAGCCCTGCTGCGTGAGGAGAGCGGTCGTATCCCCTGCGCTACAGGAATGATTTAAAGACAACTTAAATAGTATTTTTAGTTGGTACACAGGAACAAGCAAAACGTTATAGTCTAAGCGTTAAAATAAATTGATAAATATTTAATAGTTGAAAATATTTATATGCTGAATATGTAAAGAGCTGTAATGTATTTTTAACGACCTTCGTGAGGTATCCGAAAGTGAAACCCGCTACAACATATCTACCGCGATTATCGTGATGCTATATACATGCATGCGGCCATTATGGGATTTTGTTTATAGTTTAATAGCGTATGAGAGTGCGGGCACGCGCGTATGCGTGAGAACGTGGAATGCGTTTCTCGAATAAGCATTCATATCCCGCTTTTAAAATATTATGATACAGCATGTGCTAAATTTTCGAGCCACTCTGAAATAAAGAGGACTGATGCAACTTAACTCGTTTTCTCCAATATGCCTTCACTAGAATAGGAGTAGCCGAGGATTGATTAGTTGGTTGGTTGGTTGGTTATATGGTTATTTAACGACTGTTAGTGTACTGCAACTTTGATATGTGACCGTCGTCGGTGGGCCCGAATTTTGTCCCATAGGGATTCGATGTGCGGAAATTATGTACTGCATGAAAGAACTCATTTACAGACATGAGCCTGTCACATTTATACATACACTAACAGGTGCACTAGCTTCGCCCGCGATAATTAATTCAGAAATTCTTCCTTCCTTTCTTTCTTTATCGTAGTTTTACCTCTCCCTTTTAGGATTTAAGCGACCCAAGCCGCCCGGGCCTTACAGGGCCGTGATCTGTCGGGAGAGGGATTATCTTTGGATCACATGCATACATTTTTGGTCGGACAAGGACATGGAGGGACTCCCCTGATGAGTGATCAGCCCAATGCCTGGGCCACCTCCGAGACAACACGAAAACATAGGACGAGACACAATATTTACACACGCGCTCACTCCAAACAAGGCGAGGATGGGATGAAGATGATAATGACGGCCAGATGATATCCGGGGACCATAAGGGCCTAAAGTTACCCGACATTTGTCTCAAGGTGAGAAAAAAACCAAGAAAAGAAACACCTAGGTAACTTGTCCCGACTAGAAATCGAACCCGGGCCCGTTGCGTGAGAGGAGGGAACGCATCCCCTACGCCACAGTGGTGGACAAATCAGATATTAAGAGCAAAATAATTAAAACATTATACGGTATTTATTAACACTTGCTTGCGCAACATTCAGAGGTCTAGGCTAAACTAAACGATTAATAATTAATGAAACAGCTAAAAATCCGGCTTTGAAGTGCATTCCACGATTCGAAAGCGCAGCTTTGGGAAAAACGACCTCTGATTCGAGTTTATCCTCTCAATTTTGCATCTCGGCTTTAGTTACCAAATCAAAGCAGAAAAGGTAACACCGTAAGTGGTCTCATTTTTAACCTCAGAGAAGACAAAGAACACGATAGGAAGACTATACACATACAGAAAGACGAACAAACACCCAGTCCTTGTTGGATGGTATTATATCGCACTGCTGAAATCTATTAGAGATTGACTCGCACCATAGGGCACACAAAATCCAATCGAATCCTTTTTACTCCGCACACGTAGCACAGGGCCTAATAGTAAATGTTTCATTTTCGAAGGCTAATTTAGTCACTCTTATTTTCTATAGAGGACAGAGTGACTGGTAGTAGCCTACGCCCAAAAGCTTCGGTGACCACTAAGAGGAAAATAAGAGACTTTATTAGTATTACATGAAAATGGCCAAGGATTTTAGTCTAGAGATTCTAATTTAGGCTTAGGAGGTCTTTAAGGTATCATAAATCTACGGGACCAAACGGTTAATAATCCTCCCGGAGAGCTTCTTCATACCCAAGATTTTTTCGTCCTGAAAAATCCACCCACCTCGGCCGGGTTTGAACCCTGCCATCTTTGGATCCCGGTCACGCTACTAAACCTTTAAGTACGACAGAAATGAAGATATAAATCTGATGAAAATATGAAGTTGTATTCTCATTATACTGTCAGTTCCCCGCTGGGTGTAATCGAAAGTGATGCTTAGTACTTCGTTAGGTCAAAGGTTGAGTCACGCCGTGTTAAAGTGAAACTAAACGAGAAGTGGGAAGGCGCTGTAGTGGTCATTTATATGCTGCTGTGTTTACACAAAAAATTAAGTTGGTGTACTTTCAATTTAATAATGGTCTGGTACTTACATGAGGGACTTTAATGGGGTATAAAATACACTATACCCGACAACAACTTTACAAAGGACGCATCCATTTAATTAAATTATATCGATCTAAGCAAGCGGCAGTTACTTTATCTACGTGATTACTCTTCTATATTAAATTAATGAACCACATCATCACAATCAGACATACCAAAAACAATGTATTAGGCCTATCACCCGCTTTGAATTTTTCATGTTGATGTTAAAAATCATGTACAGCCGTCTGCAAAAAGGATGGATCGACTCGTGTTCGGCATTAAATTAAAGTTCTATGGAGCGGTTCACAAACATAAAATGAACTTACAGGCAAGGCTGTGATGTTTGTTCTTTCGCTTTCTGTGCCGAAGGTTGTGAGTTTACTTCCCCTTAATTCGTTAATAAACAATCAGCTGTGTATATCCGTCATATTGATCCTACTTCAAGCGAATTTTATCCAGGCATCCAAGAAAGGATAAACGTATGCATCCCCGAGCTGGTAGAAACACATTTTCTGTTTTGTTCAATAATACCTATAATACGGGATACCGCTTAGTACCTATGATACGGGTAGAGGAGGAAAAAGTACACAGAATTTAAAAAAATAGATATACATACTTATTTACTTCTTTTTATTTTATGACATAAAAGAAGATACTACCATGCCGGGGATTGAACCGAACTCCCCTAGAACCGTGTTATAGATTGCAGACTACGAGCTACGGTCTAGTGTGTGAAAGGAATAAAGTAACGGAGATGTAAATGTGTGTTTCTTTTATTTCCTTACTGTAATGAAATAAGATGTGTTTTTGCGATATATATTTTACTAATTAGTTCGGAATAATAGTATGTACATATAAATTATAAATACTATTATCGTCGAGATCTAATGCGTTAGTGGAAGCAAAAATCAATAATGCGATCCTAGTTTGTGATGTATGCTTATTCAATGCTACCAAATACTGGCTTGTATGATTATCTAAACCTATGTAAGCCAAATATACAAATAAATCCCAGAATATTAAAAAAATACGGGAAAATTCAAATATAAGTCGCACCGTCGGATGATTGTATCCCGCCCAGTCCGCCCTCACCGAAGCAGTTTCTTTTAAACCACGATCTAGCCTAGCGAATTCTTCTGTCCTCGTATTATGAAGAAACTCGTGATTGGACAATGGAGGTGTGACGTCATACCGCTAGACGAGAGGTGACAGACTGACAAACCTCGCGGGAGATGTAATATGCCACATTTTCGAAATCTACAAACAGTGAAACGTAAATTATTCGAAAACGCAAGGGCGCATCGCTACGGCTGCCGCCTCCGCTCCGCGCACTTAACTATGTGGTTAGTGTTATGCGTTATTTAGCTATATGTAGAGGTGGATACAAGGCACTTGTATCTATACCTTCCGATAACTTTCGGCAGTTATATACCTTCCGTATATAACTGTATTCATGTAGTACTCATTTCAACTTGATCAACGAAATGAACAAACGGCTGACTGCATTGGAGTCAAGGCCCTCAATAATTAAAAACGCGGCATAGTAGTATAATCATGATTTCCCATTTAAAAAGCATGTGACTTTTAGTTAGTCGTTACTCCGATACCGGTCAACTGATTTGGTCCAAAATAAATAGGCTGCTTGCCATGGACATTATAAATGCGTATACCAAGTTTCATAGAAATCCAAAAGCGTATTTGAGTTGTCGCGCGTACAGACACACGGACGGACTGACATTTTTCCGTCCCGTACACAGTCTCTTAAAGTACCAAACTGGCACTTAATAAACGTTGTACATAACCAATTTGTTATTACTTCCTCTGCCCGTACCATAGGTACTATAGGTAGAGGAAGTATTGTTTTCGACCCTAAAATTCGAAGTTGAGTTTTTAGCATATATACACGTTTCAAGGCCCCCTGAATCCAAAAATACTATTTTTGGAAACATGTCTGTGTGTGTGTCTGTGTGTGTGTCTGTCTGTGTGGAAGTTTGTGAACAGGCTACCTCCGAAACGGAGAATCGTATGAAAACAAAATTTCGTATTTGGGTCAGGTACCTTCTGAAGATGTGATTCGAAGATTGGCGACAAATTTCCCTTATTTTTAAGGGGACTTTACATGAAGAAATTTTCGTTTTTCGCGATTTTCTCGAAAACGGCTCTAACGATTTTCTTTAAATTTTGCGCATGGATTTCTTGTACCAAGAGCTAAAACTTTTATTTGAAACATTTTTTCGAACAAATTCTCTGAAGGGTAGTTATAAGCTACCCACTGTGAATACGTGCTTTTTGCAATACGGCTTCTTGTAAATCGTACGAAAACAAAATTTTGTATTTGGGTTAGGTACCTTCTGAGGCTGTGAAGATTGACTACAACCTTTTCTTATATTTAAGGGGACTTGACATGAAGAATATTTTGTTTTTTGCTATTTTCTCATAAACGGCTCTAAAAATTTCCTTTAAATTTTGTACATGGATTGCTTATACCATTTCAAAAACATTCTCTGAAGGGTGGTTGTAACCTACCAACTTGCCTGGTGAACAACTCAATACGCGGATATTTAAGGCATTTTATTCTATATAAGCACGTGAAGAGAGAAAAATGTACTGGTGGCCCTGCTTACAGTAAAGAAATGTCTGAGGGGAATATATGATAAATTTCGGAAATTATTCTTAACAGCAGAAAGTTCAATAAACGTTTGCAGTCACTTGTTTTTTTTTTCCCCATAGCCTGCGTTTTTAGTCGCAACATTCAAAGAAGGGGCTATAAGATATTTATAGCATAATTAGCGTAAATGCTGCAAACTTTTATTTGGGCAGAGGAAGTTATGTGACTTTCACATCAGATTTTTTTTTTCTTTGCAATCCGACATGTGATAATTGTCTGCGCAATTAAACGTAACTTGCATTCGTTTTCTAACGGAGTTTCTCTTGCTGTAAATTTAGTTCGTAAAAGTGACTCTATGAATATTTCAACGTACTTTCTGTCGCTTCCATGCATAACAGATTTCAAGACTGACTACTTTGTTTCTCCCGAGTGCGCTCGCTGAAGTGGTAAGCTCGTTGATTCGTGTTAGGTGGGTCGTGGGTTCACGGTTCTTTACCGGCTGATCTGTTTGGCGTTTTAGGACTTTCTTCACTCTCAGAAACGAATGCCGGATTGGAATTTACTTACTTCTCACTATTGACTTGACTAAATAATGAAAGGAAATAGATCTGAATGACCCTTTGCTGTAGAAAATCCGCCAAACATTTTTAAGTAATAGAAATTATTTATTAGTAATAGAAATATTAATAATAACTCGTTTCATTAAAGAAAGCATAAATACATCGTAAAGGAATTACCAGTCATGCATCAGTAGTTTCTAGGATAGATTTTACAACTATCAAAGTTATCAATTTTCGGGTCTTCTTTAGACATTCTTTAGGACTATTACATTCATACGCCGTGTGTTTGAAATTGGCCAATAAAGTTTAGCAATTCCTCGGATATAGACCAATCACGATCGTTTATCTGATAAAATGTCAGCTCGTTACTTGAAATGTAAGTATCAAAGTGCAGTGATTAATACGTCACATTCTGCCAGTAAACACAATAAAAACGCAATACTTTATACAACATAACTTGTTTGGAAATTGAAATAATATAAAGGTACATTGGTCAAAAATACATTTTCGATTCAGTGCAAGGCAGTTCGTATGATTTTATTCTGTTCTGCTGTTAGCCTGCCTGAATTAGGTTAACTATGTCTTCTTTGCACCATTGGGAGCATTGGTCACAACATGGTAACCCGAATCGATTCTCGGATGGTTGATTCATGGTATGCCGTGATCTCGCAGCTGTTAGTTTTGTTTTTATGTAACAAAGAACGGAAGTAATTATTATTTGTATAATCCGTTTCATTTTTATTCATGGAATAGTTTTAATAGATCCAACTCTAGTTTACGAGTTTCATCAGATAAATTCGCTCCTGCCTCGCAGTCGCGAATCTATCGATAAACTCGTAAATTCTCGTGGGATTACCTATGACTATTCCATTCATACGCCTTGTATTCCACATTGACCAATAACGTTTAGCAATGCCTCGGATATCGGCCAATCACGGTTGTTTATCTTACAAAATCCCTGCAAGATTCAAGGGGATGCGATTTCATCTGATAAAACGTCAGCTGGTTAATGAACCGTCACAGTATCGCTAATGCAATGATTATGTCATCCATTATCGGCGCCAAATTGAAAACAAAAATTGCAGGCTGAAAGTTTGATAATGCGTCTGTTGACGAAATTGATATTATCAGAAATATAAAATGCATATAGATTCAGTTACAAAAGTTCTGTGAAGATCGTACGTACAATTGAATTGAATTGACGAGGGAATCTCAAATGCATCAGATTGGGCTATCAATATGAGAACATTCAACAGAGAAGAAAATTGTGTTTCTAACCAATGCGCATTCAAGTAGAATAGCAATTTACAAATAAATTACGTTATTGAAAAAAGTGTTTTTATTTTGTTCCGATTTTAGCTTATCTTAATTTTGAGGTTAACTCTTTTGTCACTACTTCGTTCGTAGCATTGCTTTGTATTTCATAATGCATACTGTTCATTAATTTAGTAGGCCTATGCCGTGATTTGACAGCTGACACTATTACCGATTTTATTTTAAACAAACCAGAAATAAATATTTGTATTAGAATATATTATTTATGTAATCAGTTACATTTTATTCATTGAATAGTCTTAATAAATTCAACTCGAGATTACGAGTTTCATCAGATAAATCTATCGATAAACTTGTAATCTCTCGTGAGATTAGGCCAACCTATGATAAAATATGTTTAAGGCGTATAGGAGGAAATAAATAATGCAAATTGTAATTGTTTTAATTTATTATAAATACTCTTTGATTTAGTGAATAAAATACGTAGTTGAGGATTAATATTTAATTTATGATGGAGAGGTCAGTAGATCACAAAAGTCGTGTTTTTATTATAGCATTTATAGTAGTTGTAATGCGATGAGCTTACCACCTGTCTCTAGTACCTCTGCTCTCTCTCTCTCTCACTCTCTCTCTCTCTCTCTCTCTCTCTCTCTCTCTCTCTCTCTCTCTCTCTCTCTCTCTCTCTCTCTCTCTCTCCCTCTCGGATAATAAGCGTTATCAAATTAGTCTAGATACCGAAACCTCAAGTTGGAGGCCCAATGCTTCAAGACAATGCCACATTTAAACCTTTCGTATATTAATACTTATTAGGAAGTTTTATGATGACCATATCATCTGATTTGATATAGGGCAAAATAACATTGTTTCTGTATGCAGCCGAAATCACTTAAATTCTGATTAACGCTAATATGTGGAACTTTGGTTTCTAGGCACTGTTAAAAGTACCTAAAATTGTCTTCTTGGTATGACAGCTTTACATAGCCTTGCTCGGAAATTACTCATTTCCATGTAAAAGAATAAAAACAAGAAAGTTGTTCTACTTAAGAACTAAAATGGCATGGCATGGGCGACTGAACAAGCTGGGTGGAATCTTCATTATTTCCAGTTTAATCAGTTGCACCATCACATATTTTAAATGGAAAGTTTAATGCTGCCGGTTTCCTTAAAACATGGGTTAAGTGGAAAGTGTGATTTTTATAATAAACAGCAGTAAAACTGCAGGAAACTCTATTGTCTAAGAAAATAGTGACGCAAGCAAAGGTTTTCAGGACAGAGCTCCTTTTTAATATTTATTACCAAAGATAATATAGTATCAAGCAAGTTATATGATCCAAGCGGTAATATAGCTGGCTCACATTACAAAAGTCATCGGTTCAATTCCGACACACTGTGTTAAAAACCTTGAAGAATGATCCTGCAAAATGTAGTCAAGATAGATTATTTGGAGATAGGTAGTGGTTGAATGGTTTTATGAGTTTTTAACAACGAGGGAATACTGCAACTTAGGCCCAATACCGTCCCCGGAGTGCCGGGATTTTCTTCCATAAATGTCAATATGTCATCCACCTGGGCTGGGATCGAACCCACGAACTTAAGGCGTAGAAGGTAATTTTAGAAGAAGATAATCTGTCAAAATTGCACGGGCGTCTATTATTGCTAAAGGACATTAAACAGTAATTATGAAAAATTTTGAACTATATGGTAAAAGAGGGAAGAGTTAAATTTATTCCAAAATAATATTGGGAGAGAAGGCAAAGAAAGGGTTGAGAAAACGTAAGGTTTCCAAATAAAATTCTCCAAGTAAGCTATTGTTATTATTACTATTATTGTTATTATTGTAATTGTTGTAATTGTTATTATATTTACTATTATTATCGTTTATTTTCCGGTGTTTTCTCTAACCTCTGAGACAAATGTTGGGTAATTTTAGGGCTTTGTGGTTTCCGAATATCAACTGGCTGTCATTATCATCTCATCCGCGCTTTGTTCGGAATGAATTTGTGTGCGACTGGTGTCTCAGAGGTGGCCCCGGCCCTTCTGGTCCTAATGGTCCTTGTCTGGTCAAAAAAGTAGGCCTACTATCTCCGATGCATAATTAATCCAGACAGGTCGAGGTCCTGTAAAGCCCGGGCCATGGGTATATATATATACAACGCCATAATCTCTGGATCTCACTTCTCCGAAGATGACGACGCAGACAGTCGCCGAAAGCTTAGAATTTAGTTCTCTCACTAGCCGACTGGAAACCCGTGAACAATTTTTACAATAAAGGTCTTGTTTGATAAGCATATGTGAAGTAATAATTATGTGGATAGTGTTATTTGTCAAAGCTACCTATATTGCAACTTCCAAAGCCGTATAACGATGTGTTGTCGTGATAACTGATTTGCGTTTGATAAATTCTTTCTAATATACGAGTATTGCCATAAAATAGGCACTAAATTGGGCTTTACTCCGGTACCGGTCAACCGATTTGGTTCAATACCTATAGGTTTCTTTCCATGGACATTATAAGTGCATTTACCAAGTTTCATGAAAATCCGATAAAGCGTATTTGAGTTATCGCGTGTACCGGACCACGGACGGACGGACAGATGGACAGACATTTTCCCGTCCCCCACACATTCTTATAAAGTACCATTCTTGCACTTAATAATAATAACCTTCATTCTTTGCGTTTAAATGAGATTTTCGCACACATCCATTTGAGCGGACACCTCCATGGGTAATTAGAAAGATGAATCTCGAGTTGAGACAGCAATTTTCACAGTGCATAAATCTTCCCATAATGAATTTCTTGAACAATGCATGTTTAACAGTGTTTAACCGTCAGGCTCAGAAACATAAACGAGTGAGTTCGTGCTATGCTGTCCTTTCAGTATAGAACTTCCATCAACACCACTGAAAAACAAGAGCAATTTAATATTTATATTTCTTCAGACTCCACACTGAAGTCGAAGTTCGTTTCTTTATCACTCCTTGAGTTTTGAAGTTTGGTGAAGCAGGAGTATCCGCAAATAGGTAACAATGAAGGGAACAGATCAAAACATAAGTAACATAAGTAACATAAGGAAACGAAAGACTTAAATAAAGAAAATGACATGAGCATATTTTAACTATCACTTTTAAATTATTACTATTTTAAAATTTCCAAATTTTTATCACAAATACTTTTTAAACCGCTGCCCATTTTGTGCAACTGATTGTATAGACGGAGCACATTATAAAGAGGATGAGTGTCAGAGTCAGTGTTTGATTTTGGTATTTAAAAAAAAAAAAAAAAAAATTATACCATGGAACATAAAAAAATATATTTCTTCGAGAATAATAATATAATCTATTTCGTTATTAATGTAAAGAAATAAATACCCTTTGTCATTTACTTCGAAACTTAAGTTTATTTATTCCATTACGGGCATAACATATTAAGTTAATAATCCATTAATCCTTTCATTGCTGAATTGATATATTGATAATAAGGCAATCGTCAAGTAAAATCAACTGGGGACTCTAATTGTAAGTTTAAAATTAATTAGGAAAATGGCTGCGAAATAGCTGGTTACTACGAATGACAAATCTAACATATGGATAGAAATCCTCACATTTTACACACATCAGTTCTTTACCAGTTTTATAACTCTGCGATTATAGCCTACAATTTTTGAGGCGACGCCGCATTTATACGTCAATAGCAGTGAAGAGTTTAACATACCGACAGGATACTGGGAACTTAAAACTTTACAGAAAAAATATACAGTCCAAGCATACATAATATACAGTCCAAGCATGGATGTGCAGTATATGAAGATGAGTCAATTATTAAGGATAGTTTCGCGTGGAGGGATGTATGGGCCAGTTATGTTCATTGAAGAAGTTGTTGTTGTTGTTGTTATTATTATTATTATAATTATATTAATAATTGAAGTGAACAAACAAAGTAGAAAACAACAAGGCATTTATTTTATTTATTTATTTATATTTCCCTCTGGTCTAATTAAGGCCTTAAAGGCCTTCTCTTCCATTAGCCAGAGGTGGATACATTCAAACAATACCAAAGAATCTAATTAAGAATAAATAAGCGAGGCATTTGATTATATTATATAAATGCAAATTAGGTTAATGAAAACTATAATTAAAACTATATTAACTATAATAATGAAATTTCAACATGGTAAGTAGAAGGAATGAAAGAAAGAAAAAATAATAATAGGAAGAAATAAAAACAAATGAAATAAAATTACAATATAAAACGAACAATAATTTTTAAAGTGAGAGTAGTATAATAATATAAATGTTAATGATTGGTGGTCAGGTGGTTAACTAACTTGATGTTGAACGTTCTGAATGTTCGGAAGCCATTTATATCCTCAGGTAAGGAATTCCACAGACCAGCTGTCCCGACAGTGAAGGATGAAGAATAAATTACAGTATTGTGAGGGGGGATAGATAAGGCAGAGCTCTGATGAGATCTTGTTCCGAGGTCGTGATATTCTGATAAGTAGTGAAAACGGCAGGCCCAGTAGTTGGTTGACCCTTGAAAGAGAATGTAGCTTTTTGCGTTCACGCAGAGGTAGCCATGATTAGAACTCCAGAGAGCGTGAAATATGATCATATCGACGTACATTACAGACAAAACGTGCACACGCATAGTGAAGTCGCTGAAGTCTTTTGTGATAGGTTTAAGTTTGTCCGGAAGTAGAGAGTCACAATAATCGAAATGTGGCATTACGATAGGGTGCCCATATAATGTTTATATGAAAACGGGATACTTTACTTTTTTGTTGTTGTAGAAAACCTGGGACAATTAACGAAAAAAGGGGACAATCATTTAATTCACAAAATTTAGGGAATATTTACAATTTACCTTTGCCTCATGCACACAAATTATCCCAAATGACTTCTTAAAAATTTTCTGCAGACTGGTGTAAATAATTTATTCCACACAAATAGATGCCTCAGTGTCACTGTACATTTCACTTTTATGTATTCTATCAAGAAGTGCGTTTCTTTTTTATAATTTATCATAAAAGTCAGCACATATTACTCCATTAAAGTATGTTTTGACAATGAGCAAGACCTTCACTGTTGTAACATTCATTAATATAGCGTGAAACATAATGGCCAATCACCATCACAGAAAAGAGCGACCTTTGAGTGCCCCCAATAAAACTTTCGAGACGGTTGGGCATTTTGTCAAAAAACGCGACTGTCCCGGGAAACGGGACGAATGGACATCCTGCATTATGAGCGTGCGAACAAGATTGTTTTTAATGTCAATGGCAGGGAATTCCTTAAAGCGCATAAACGAATAGATTATAGAAGAGATTTTTTTTACATAGCTCTATAACATGACAATTGTAGCTTAGGTTCTTATCAATATTAACTCCAAGATTTTAAAAATAGAATCTTTGTCTATTATAGCGATATCGTTTAGCTTGTCTGAAGGGACGTCGTTTAGATCAATGGTGTTTAGTAGTCGGTGGTGACCAATGATGACTGGGTCTTGTCCGGATTTAGTTTGAGTCCATATTTGACTGACCAGAGTGAGAGAGAACTTAGATCGTAGTTTACCTTGTCACTTGTATCGTCCAGCAGTTTAGCAGTAGGCCTAGTGTGCGTGTAAATCTGCAAGTGGTCTGCAAAGAGATGATACAGTCAAACCTCTGTATAACAACGATCGATATAACGATAAACCCGCATAAAGCAATATTTTCATTTGGTCCCGGCGAATTTCTTATCTTAATAATGTTAAATGTGACTCACTATAACGATGAAGCTATTTTAGAAACGCTATTTGGAGGTTGAATTGTTACTGCAAACTAGTAGCTTAGCTCTAAGGATGGTAGCTGGTATCATATCATTATCAAGCCCAGCCACCAATATTGTTTTCTGGGTGCCTGATATCTATTACGTTTCTTAGAAATTCCAGAAAAGAAAGATTCATGAGGGTTGGAAAATAGGATCACTGAGGCTAAAATTATCCCTTATGTGTGCAAAAACATACTGTGAGATTGGTTATTACTGTACTTCAACATTACATCCGAGCAATTAAAACACCATAAGGAGCAACTGTTTTAATTTTGCCTTAGATACGTGGTGAATGTGCTTGTCATTTTCTTCCCTCTTCCCACCATCTACGAATTTGTCATTTCTGACACATGGCTGGGCTCAAAAGGTGCCATGATCCGTGATGTTAAACCAGTCTGAATAGTAAAGTTGCTATGGTTACAATTCAACGGAAGTCAGTAAGTTGAGTAACAAAACTAGGGTTTTTAAAAATATTTATTAAGTGCCAGTATGGTACTTTATGAGATTGTGTGTGGGGACGAAAATGTCTGTCTGTCTGTCTGTCTGTCCGTCTGTCCGTCCGTCCGTCCGTGTGTCTGTACGCGCGATAACTCAAATACGCTTTGTCGAATTTTAATGAAACTTGGTATACACATTTATAATGTCCATGGGAAGAACCCTATTGATATTGAACCAAATCGGTTCACCGGTACCGGTGTAATGCCCAATTTAGTGCCTATTTTAATACATTATGGCGCCTTTCTAATAGAAAGGCGCCATAACTCAAATACGCTGTATCGGATTTCCATGAAACTTGGTATACTCATTTATGACGTTCATGAGAAGTGCCCTATTGAATTTGAACCTAATCTGTTGACCGGTACCGGAGTAAACCCCAATTTAATGTCTACTTTAAAGGCGCAATAACTCAAATACGCTTTATCGTATATTTATGAAACTTGGTATACGCATTTATAATGTCCATGGGAAGACGTCTATTTATAATAGATGAAATCGGTTGACCTGTTTCGGAGTAATGCTCAATTTAGTGCCTATTTTTTGGTAATATACGTATTCGAAAGAATTTATTAAAAAAAAATGAAAATCAATTATCTTGACAACACTGCCTATTGTTTTACTGTTATCTTATAAGGCCTTGGAAATTAAAATACAGGTAGCTATGACAAAAAACACTATCGATTTACAACCGCTTATCCAACTAGACCGTTAAAATGACCCCGGTGGCCGAGATGGTAACGCTTTGGCCTCACATTCTGGAGTTCATGGTTCAAAACCCGAAACCGGCCAATTTGAATTTTTTTTTTGACATTTTTATGTGAGTGTGCGATTGTCATGATATCACATATCTGTACAGTTCAGGTGATGCTGGAAGATTTTAATCTCATTAAATAAAACTAGACCTTTGTTCTTCCGTAAGCCCTGCTTAATGAATAAATCTGGAGCTTAACTTGGAAATCAATTAAAAAAAACATATTCTGCATATCATAATTGCAGTCATAACTGTTTAAACAAAAACATACTGGCACTTTGTTACATCAGTTTACCTGATTTTATTTGGATTTGTGATTGATTATTTTCCACTTCGTCACATATCCGATTCCATGAACCATCCTGTAGAATACACAGTTTTCTGCGGTAAATTACAGCCCCTCAATAAACAATAACTCTCATACAACAATACAATCTGCTAGGGCCCACAAATGCCATTATACGGAGGTTTCACTGTATTTACAATGACATATGGTGCTGAAAGTTGTTCACAAACAGAAGGTGGTTCTCTAGTGTACGTAACCCATAATTAAGGTTTGCGGAGTCAGAAGAACTTATTATTTCTGCATCATCATGAGATATCAAAAGAGAAAGGTGTCAATATCTTCTTCGGAGGAATCACACTCCCAGTATTGGGTTTACGTGCCACCTTCACTTTATCTTGCTGCTTTTTTTATCCGTCTTCGCTCTCATTTAACTCATATTCATACCTGCTGCCCTCCTTACCTGTTACTAGTGAGCCATCCAAGTAATGAAGATGTGATTCCACTTGAGATGATTGAGAAGAAACCCCTGTGGCTGTTATTAGAAGGATGGGCTGTGGAGAAACCATGCATATTTGCTGCTAGTAGACCATCGGTTTATCAGTTTTTTTTATAGCTTCGTGATATTACCCCCAATATTAGAAATGAAACTTTCGCTTCTTTCGGTAACGCTTCCTACGAAATTGGTGTTGATTGTTTTAAATATTAAGCTATGTATTATAGTATCATTATTATAGTTCATTATAGATATCACCATTAGTACTATGTTACTATGCAGTATGCCTTCAACTAGCCTCTATTACTCCTACTACCACCAGGGCCGTAGCTAGGCGGTGGCGAGGTGGGCCCCCGCCAAGGGCGCAGGTACAAAGAGGGCGCAAACCATGAAAAATCCCCCCTTTTTTAGACTGGTGCAATTTATCAAGCAATAACAATTCCACGATAATGGAAGAAATCTTTCAAGTTATTAAACATCACTGCACGTGAACTATCTGTAGTATTATGCCGATTGTCTACAAACAAAAAGCAGTCATGCAACGTTCTTTAATTAACACGTAGTTCAACCATCTGAAAATAAGGTTTAGTACCTTGAAAGTCCAACACTTAGTTCATTTTCAAATTGAGGTTTAGGTTTTCTTTGATAATAACAGTGTTTTTATATTAAAATAATAAACAATTTTACAGAAATTTACAAAAAAAATTCAGACCCCCCAGTATTGAAGGGCGCAGATTTGTCAAAGTCGCCAAGGGCGCAGAAGGGCCTCTCTACGGCCCTGACTACCACCACTACTTCAATTATTACTCGTAGTTGGCCTACTATTACTTTCATTCCTTCTGCTATAATAATAATAATAATAATAATAATAATAATAATGGCATCGATATGTATTCATGAACCTACAGAATAAAATGTCTGTTGAACATTACATGTGCATATTTTAGGAGAAAAATTCCTCTGACACTGTGACTCGAACTCTTGCAACTTAGGTCTGAGACCGTCGCCGGTGTGCCGGAAGTTTGTCCCGCAGGAGTTATTTTAAATGCCTGTAAATATAGTCATCGGTCTGTCACATTTATGTACACATAAATGCCATCAACCTGGGCCGGGAACGAACCCGCAACCCGACGTTACCGCCTCGGCCACTAGGTACTTAGAAAATTGAAAGCATAAACACATTCTTGTTTCACATGCTTTGACTAACTAAAGTATGACAATTTTTGTCCCCGGAGGAAATCGGTCCCGATCTTCTAGAACAACGTTTTTCAACTGGTGTGCCGCGGCAATTAGTGTGCCTGAAAGAGCCGCTGGTATGCTGCGAGAAAATTAAAATAAAGTTAACAATCCTTGATATAAATTCTTAATTACTCAAATCCTGAATAAAACACACTATAAGAGACATGTTCATTAATAGTAATAGCCCCTGATCATTTCTTTGTTGTTTGTTATTGTTGCAATTACCATTCCCCAATATGAAAATGATATGAAAGTGTTCTTTTATTAGGGCTTCCCTTTTTAAGTGAAGCAGGTTTTTCTACAATGAGCACAGTGAAGTGTAAGAACAAGTCACAATTGTTAACTCTGAAAGACGATATGAGGGTGTGTTTATCAACTAGTCGGCCACAAATAAAGAAGATTTCAAAAGCACACACACTAAAATTTCGCCAACTTGTTTGAATTATTATTGAAAATTTGTAACATTAATTTATTATTGTTATTATTATTATTATTATTATTATTATTTTAACATAATTACGTTAACCATTTAAACAAATTCCAAAATGTAAATCATTATGCTTATATTACATTACAATAGTTTTTCTCGTTAAATTACAATTACATTTACATCATAAGCTTACAAATAATAAAAAAAAATATTTTTAATTGAGAATAATGTGTAAGATCAATGAGTATGCCATGTGAATTCAAGTTACTTATCTTCCATGTGCTGGAATTTGAAAAAATTTGGGAAACACTGTTCTAGAAAATTGATTTAAAGTAACTTACTTGAGAATCAGTACATGTATTCACTGTGTTCTGTTTTCAGGGTTACAATTTGGAGATGGGGCTCCTGAAACACTGGCGTCGCATCTTTAATATTGTAACACTTGCCACAGTTATGATAGCATTTCACATCGGAGGCTGCCTTCAAGAAGTATCCATTAACCAAGAAGCTAATGCGATTATAGGTATGTTATATTTACTAATATCAATTTATTATTTGTTTTCTATATCCATGATCCAGTGGTAGTTGACTATGGATTTTGAGACACAGGTTGGTTTCCTGGACCTCCTCGGATTAGTCGTGAATTTACTTTATAAGGGACTAACAATTCCGGTCAATCATGTCATCTTTCAGTGAAGTCGAAAGATGAAGTCAAATGATGAAACAGTTTGATGGTAGGCCCTTTCCACCGTGGAATGTAGCACCATGAATATTAGTTTTTTTAATTGATAGTTTATAATCCTTCTAATAATTAGATTATGTAAAGATAGATAAAATGTAAGTTATGGTGATTACATTTGTTATTATTATTATTATTATTATTATTATTATTATTATTACAATATTATCATTACTATTGCTGTTACTACTACATTTCACAACAGTTTAGCAGTTATTTATTAAATTAATTATTATAATTTACAAAAAAGATAAATAAACTATAGAAACAAATAATTTAATGTCTTCTGTTGGATCTCTTGCAGAAGTACTGTATATCAGGTGTCCCCACACACAGAATGCATCATTGAAATTTCTGGGGGGTTTGAATATTTTTGCAAAATTAGCATTTTATATGTTATAAATGAAAACGGTAAAGTTTTATAACTTCAAAATGCAATAAGAACTCTTCTTATTCATTAGATATATCCAGGGCTAGGATTTATATGTAATTACATATTTCTTAATTTCACATATAGACACATTTTTTTTCACTTATCTCCATCTATTATGTTGTCCTCTATTCAAATTAAACAAATTTATCTTACATATTTTTCCATATTTCTGACATTAGTACATATTTATATGTAAAATAAATATTTGTCCATATTTAGTGATTTTAATGCAATATTCGTGCATATTTCATTCTTAAGAGTAAAACTATATAAAATTGTCGTTTTCAGTGACAGAAAATATGGTAGCACAGGATAAGTTTACAGTTATGTACAGAAATGAATGTGTGAAAAATGATGTGTTACATTGAATCAAATTTTTCTAATATAACAAAAATAATTTAGAAACTACAAAATAATAATCTCACATTACCTGGAAATATTGACATTGTGAAAAACATGATTCGTGAACTCAAATGTATACGTGGACATTTAGCCGATCTTTTCAAATGTAAAGTGGACAATGTGTCTTCAAGAAATCTAGGCTTTGAAGAAATGTGTAAAATCAGTGCAATCTTAAGTGGCTCATCAAATGTAAAACTAGAATCAGTGAATTTTAAACACGCGCCAATCACTTCATGTGCAGTAGAACGAAGCTTCAGCCAATACAAATCACTTTTGAAAATTTAAAACAACATTTTGTGGCATACTGTTGTGGTAGCAGAAATAATCAATGAATGAATACAAATAAAGTAAATGATCTGAAAAAAAATTGAATAATTTAATTTATGAATCCAGTATTTGTAATGCATTTTTATAGTTTCTAAAAGTAACAAAATGCAATGTCTAGTGGTTAAATTTGTTTTGATGTCCATATTTTACAAAATATATTTGCATATATATGTACGTATTTTGACATTTTTAGTACATATATATGTACATATTTTGACATTTTTAAGTACATATATATGTACATATTTTGACATTTTTTAGTACATATAAATCCTAGCCCTGGATATATCATGTAAAAGCAGCCTCATACTTTTTCAATTGACACTTTTTATTTCAAATACAGCAATACCTTCCCATTGGGAAGAAGTTTTAGAGTAGGCATACTGTTAGGGGGCGGTTACTTTTCATGGTGTTGGGGTGATATGAAGTTGGGGGCTACTTTCATGAAACTGGGGGTGAGTCATGAAGATAAGGGGGGAGAGCACCACTGTGTATATAGAGTTATAAAAAAGAAAATTTTCCAGAAAACTTAGAGAAACAAATGTGTATGCAGTGGCGGACACAGAATTTTTTTCCAGGGGAGATTTGAATATGTAGAAAGAATACTAAAAAAATAATTAACTTACATAGGCTATATAATTAATTTATAAAACTGGCCACTTAGAGTGTATATATAGCCTTTTTTTCATATTCATATCCCCCCGCGTCTGCCACTGTGTGTATGATATAATATTTGGAGATGGATTAAACTTTGATTCTATTATGGCACCACAAGGCAGTTCTGTAAATGTCCAGATTCAGTTGATTTGTGATTTGGAGGTTGATCCCCATAGAGCCATACTGGTTGGATTAAAGATAGATGTGTAATTCTTTTTAATTGATGTGATAAAGGAGAAGATCCTTTAATGAGATGTTTAACCCAAGGAATTCTGTATCTGAGTCTCTACGTTAGTTGGGTAGTCTTTGCTTTTCACATCAATAAGCTCTGTGATCATAAAACCAGGAAAAAGCTTCAGAATTTACAAAGACTTGTAAGAGGCCTATACCTGTACTTCAAGTTTACTACGAAATGCTATAGTAACAATTTCTTTCAATTCACAGGAGTTGTAATGCAAGTGAGAGAAAGAGGGAATGGTGTATTTGGATGTGATTCTCCAATAGAAAAAGGAATTGTGAGATACGAAGCAATGAGGTGGATAACTTCAGTATTAAACCAGAAGACAGGAGTCAGCTTCTTACCAAACATTTCTCTAGGTAAGTTTTAAGTTAATGTATTTCATTTTCTATAGCTATTTTGCTGCCTTTTCTGTTGTAGATTGAGATGCGTGGAATAATTCACAGAACCTTTTTGAATTTTTTTGAGTTAGGGATAGGGTAACCAGATTCAAGTCGATAAAAGAGAGAATAAATTTTAATAAAAGGCAGAACAAGTTAGGAAAAAAGGAAAACATATCATATTTGGTTTTGTGTTTTTAACCCTAATATTAAATAAATCAAACCCCTGGAATTGGATACTACTGAAAGACAGAAAACGAGTACTAAGATGAAGATCCTGGACAAATGTGTTTTTCCGACACTAGTATATGGCTGCCAGACATGGTCTCTAACTGCGAAGCAGAAGCATTCGCTCCAAGTCTGCCAGAGAAGGATGGAACAAAAAATACTCAAAATCTCAACCAGGGACAGAATCAGGAATGCTGACATAAGGAGGAGGACAAAACTAAGGGACATAGTTGAAAGGGTGGAGGTGGGGAGGACATGTCACAAGAATGGACCACTATAGATGGACACACCGAGTGACTATTTGGGACCCAAGGGAAGGACAAATGACTGTAGGGAGGCAAGACATGAGATGGTCAGACTTCTTCAAAAGAGCAACAGGAGGACAATGGTCGAGGGAAGCAAGAGACAGGGAAAGTGGAAGCAACTGGAACCAAATAGTAACCACACCACCAGACGTTAGAGCAAACTACAACACCAGCATCATCAACAGCAACGAACCCATAAGAAGTGAAAAGTGTCAGTGGTATTGTTCAGTGTAGTGGCTCCCTAGGAATAGCTCACCTTAGGAGCGTCAAAATGAGCTAATCCCTGTGTAAACAGGAGGCCTTGGCCCTTTAAGGGATGTACGTAGGTTAAATTTATTATTATTATTATTTTTTAAGTAAATTAAAAAAATAATTAAACAATAATAATAATTATCGAAACTTTATAAAGATTTAGCAGTGCCATCTCTCCATTAGGTTCTAAGTGTTGTGCTTTAACTAAAAACCAGAAACATAAAATTGAGATCTTAGAAGTGTGATTTTTCAGGTCACTCATAGGTTACAAACAATTAATAAAAAAAGTGCAATACAAACAATTGACGAGAATATAGCATATTTGATCTAACTCAGAAGATAGAAGATTATCAACCACATCCTAGAATGACAGATTACTGCATCCCCCCCCAAAAAAAGAAAATTCTACCACGAGGTAGACAAGAAAGAGGGAGACCAAGAAAGAGATGACCACACCAGTTCCTATGAGAGGTCAGAACAGGCCAAAATGCCTAATCCTTATGGGTTATAGATAATGATAATTATTGGCCTTTTAGTAGCCTATTCCATAAATATTAAATCTACGGTGAAGTAGCCTAGACAGCATCAACTCCACACAAGAACACAACGGAAATCAATTATAATTTTACTTCTTACTACAAACATTTTTTACTCAGCTTGAAATTTATGTAATGTATTGTAATTGACGATGAGAAATAATAATGCTTGTACATTTGTGATCTACATGCTAAACCCGTTCACACAAATTTTCAATTTTTTGCAATCACAGTAATTGTAATTTGCACTAATTTCTTTATTAGATGAGAGATGGGCATATATATGCAACACAGTGCAGTTTAATAATACAGTAACAATGTTTTATTGGTCCAGAAAAGTAAATGATATACAAGGTATAACCATTGGTTTAGGTGAGGGTATAATCAGGTACAGTATTAATCTTATTTGTTAGTATTTATCTTCTGTTTTATTACTTATATCTTCTGTTTTAGTTACTGTTTAAGTTATTTTACTTGTGTATTTATTAATTATATTATTTATTAGACCATTCTGCCATTGACTTGGAAGGTAAGTTACATTGATCATAACTTTAATCTCCTCGAACTTTAGAACAGGGCACAAAATTTCAAGCCTGAAAAATACATAATAAACATCATAGGCCTACACTTACTGAAACATCTTCCCCATAAAAAAATATGTATATATTTATATATATTATATGTGTGTGTATAGCCTATATATATATATATATATATATATTAGTTTGTATTTTTAACGGCAGAAACTAAATTTAACAAACTGTTAAAAACAACTGAACATTTTGGAAGTATTGCAACTGATTGCATGCTTTAAAGGCTCCAACGATCAATAGCCAAAAATAAGGTAGACTGTTTATAAGTACAAAAACTAGAGCAACGACTGGCTAAAAAACAGAAAACCAAAACCAAAAAAGTTGCATGGGAAATTCAAATTAAATTGGTAGCTACCAAATATTTTTGAACACATCCAAATAAATACAAATATTCAGACAGCTTGTTCATATCAATAGTGACTGCCTGTGACAATATTAAATTTGATTTTTTTTAGGGAACTAAAATAAAATAAGGTAGCAGTTTTCAAAATTATATTTTTGCACCCAAATCAGATTTCTGGCTGCCAATGGTGATCTGTCAACTGGAAATTTCTTGCTCTGCTTTAGAGTATACCCTATGACAATTATGGGACTATAACACTGGGTACAGCTGTTGTTGGAGAGGTCATAACATCTTTTGTAGTAAAGGGTAATGCAGTTTTATGATGGAGTCCATATTTCAGTGGGCAATTGTTTAAGCTTCATATTTTCACTCTCCCAACATGCATGGAAGAATATAATAATTTTTACAGTGTATCTAAGCTTTCATTTGCTAGAATTTGGGAGATTGTAAGCTCATTTCATTCAGTTTGAAATTTTCTGCCCCATCAAACCGTTTTTATCTACATAAAAGAAGTCAAGATTTTGCTAATATGATTTTTTCTCTCTAAATAGGAATCAGAGTGTTTGACTCGTGTGGGAGACTGAGAGTTGCAGTCACACAATTGGGAGAATTTCTACCAACTCTGAAGGGAGTCAACAACTCTTTCTTTATACCGTCAGCAATAAAGCTAGGTTTATTGGATGATGCAGGTCTTTCTGACGATCCAGAAGTTCAAGTAGCTTTAAATGAAATCCAATTCCCAGTCATAAAATTAGATCCAGAGCTTTTAGTTTCCTCTGCTGAAGAAAGAGCAAAGGTAAGTGTTTTTTGTTTTGAATATATACAGGTACTGGTACTAAAAACTCGTGCCCCTTAAGAAAAGACTATTTTCTTTCTGCTATTTCAGTCCTAAACCTTCATTCTTTGCATTTAATAAATAATGTCATATGAAACAAGATTATAATGACCTCTAGTTGGTACTGCATGATTAATTCATGCGTCGGCCCTCATACTTTCAAAATGTCAATAACTAAATAGGCCTATATACAAAAAGGAAAACTGGGATTTCTTTAAACAAATTTAAACAAATTAAAGAAATCTGAACTTTCATTCATATGTTTATTTCGTTAATGTTATTTTGGGGAATCAAGGGCCAACAGATGAATTAATTGTGCGGGTCCATTATGTTTTATGTTTGTCTCATGCAGTTAAGTTATACAACTCAGTCCATATGCTGGTTTATGGAATTCGGGGGACTCCTGCTGGATTTACTGTTGGGGCCCCATCAGATTTATCAGGTTTATCAAGCCAAGGCCTATCTTGTGTTGATAATAATTTTCATAACTTTTCCTACGAGGGATATAATTGTTTTCTATAGTGTGTAAAAGAATTTCATTTATTCCCTTGAATTTTGGTTTTTTAAAATTTGCTTGTTATACTAACAGCTTATTAGCCTTGTCATCTCTAAAATCTGTAGTCGTCAATATTATAAAACATTAAAATATTTTAGGTTCAATATTCCATGGGATGGATGATATATTTCAGCTTTTATTCCGCCATCTTCAGGTCCTAAAAAGTTATAAAATATATTAGCTGTCTATTTCTAACTATGTGTATACAATCTTATGCATAAAGTCTTGACATACCTTTTTCTCTTTTCAGATGATCTTAATTCCTTTTCAACTGATTGCATGGTGTGTGCATTATTGGCAAATGAAAACACCATCAATGCATAGGATGTAATTGATGCGTTTACTTTTATAAGGGTCTAAGTGCCAAAATCATGATTTTTCAGCTGATAATTTTAAATTGATCTATGTACAGTCGGTCAAATAAAAAATGTCGGGACTCGTATGCAGTTAAAATTAAAGTTTTATCGCATTAGTTCACAAGTTTCCTATAAAAACATAAAATACAGGTCATTTTCGGAACATATGAGGCCATGCGACAGGAGGGAAGAAATGAACAACGAGGGAAAAATGAAAAACGCGGAAAGCGCAATACACGATATTCAACTTAATGTATTGTCATAATTCATTTTGCTTTGTCATCGCACCACATACAAATGCCAGCTTGAGAGAAAGTGTAGTTAGGGCTGTAATTGACCTGCATTTTTCGGCCTCTGAAGCAGCGAGAAGGTTCCATATTTCTTAAAGAGGTGGGTACTTCACTATAATGCGACCGGAAGTTTTCATAGGAATCGGGATCTGGCCGGCCATGTATTTCGATGCTAGATTGGTGGCAGAAGTTGAACATAAGTTATTGATTTTGCACTGCAAGTACCGGTATTATAAAATAAAATCTTTAAAAAATGCTCCTTGAATAATCATATTCCTTGCAAATTTATTAATTATTATTATTATAAGAATTTGCAACCAAGAATATGGCGGATGTGAGACATATAGCCACAGCCTTCTATACACGTTTGTTTTGGAACAAAACTGACTAAATAATCAAGAAAATACATGGAGAGACAAGAGGCAGGTGTGAACCTAACCTTAAGTCTTCCTGTACATGCGCATATGCTCGTTCGTGATACTTAATCAAATACCGCCCGACATTTTTTTATTTGATCGACTGTACCTAGACCAATGCATTTCAGATGGGTCCAAGATCCAGGGAAAGCCACGTTAGTAGCAATAAATTCCAAGATGTAGTACTGGGTCTATCTCCAGCACGTCTTTCTTTGGCTGTATGTCTCATTTTCTCGCAATCATGATTGTGGCAATTAAACCCTTTTAAAAGTAAATGCTTCTATTGTTTTTAAATGGTGCAAGTAAGTAGGCCTACATAAAATCTTGTTTTTTCCAGGCAATCTTAGAAATGGTAAAAAAATTGAACTGGCATCATGTGGTTATTGTGCATAATGAAGACACATATACTACTGAAGTGGCTAATGTTTTGATGAAGTTTGCTGGTACAGATAATAACCTATGTATACTGTCTATGGAGCAGTATGTGCACTATGAAAGGTCAGGGACTACTGACAATGAGGTTACCCAAACTGCAAATAAGGAAGCTGTACAGTCATTGTTAACAGGAACAGTACCCAGCACACCTGTTGTTGCCATAATGCACCCTTCTTCATACCAAGATTTCCTTCGCTCTGTGAAAGAACAAATCCAAACAAACAATCTTACCTCTCTACAGATGCTCTTCTCAAATTTGTTGACTCATGAAGATTTTTCAATTATATCATCTCAAAATGTAATGCTGTATTCTCTCTCCTATAACACCGACCAATTAAAACCATTTGAAAACTATTGGTACACTCGGATTCAAGATGTATGGGTAAGTAGTATTTTAAAAATCAATATTTATTTATTCATTATTTGACTGGTTTTATGCAGTGTTTTAGTTGGGAACTTCGGTAGAGCTGTGTAAAAGCTTCCATAAGACTATATTGATGTACGATTTCTTTTATCTCTTGTCTCTGACAAGCTATTGAACATCAGTTATTCAAATTGATTGGGACTGAGGGTGGTTCAGATTTTCAGTTTGTTTGGATTATTAAATATATGGACGGCTCTCATATATTATATAATTCAATTCTGTCTTTTTCTCTTTAAATGAGAATTATGTTAGTATTTTGGACCCAAGTATTAACTGTTTCTATAAAGTCTGGGACGGGTTTGCATATTGTGTAAGAAATTGAGTCTTGTGCATTAAAGGATTAAATCTGGGGTGCGCGGGCAAAGAGAGTTAAGTCCACTTTCTTGTTACTGAGAATTAGAGTAACTTAACACACTATAACAGCCCAATGTAGCTTTAGAGATGGATAAACCCATGATGCACACATCCATAACTACAGTACGTTTTTGAATATGACATACTGGACTTAACACAAATGTAGAGAACATTTTTATCTATAACTCTATGGACATATCTAAATTTTTTAGGATGGTGGACTTAACTCTCTTTGCCCGCACACCTCGGAAATATAATTTTTAGTATATGAACTGAAAAAATAGACTAATTGATTTCTGTTTCTGTATTTTAGCAAACAAAAGTATATCCATCTCCTGAAAATGAATGGTTATGGAGCTACCTGAAAACACAGAGGAACTGCCATCCTCATTCCATTGATTCTGATGCTGAATGCTCTGATTTCTTGAATGAAGAAATATCAGAAGATGATCTGCACATAGCGCTAAGAGCAGAAAATGCTTTGATAGCCAGTCAAGCAGTGATAACATTAGCTACAGCTTTGCAGAATGCTTGGAAAGATGTTTGTTCGAATGGTGAAAAACAGCCATGTCCTGAATTGATGAGAATCTCTCATCAGGAATTCAAACATTCATATTTCAAAGAAGTATTACTAAACCAAAGAAGTGGATTCAGATTACCTCACTATGATAAAGACTGGCTAAATGAACCTGTTGACCCACCTAACATATTATTGCTGGAATACATTTCTGATCATAGACAAGAGAAAGCTGTAATTCTTCTGAAGGTAAGCATTTTATAAAATAATTTAATTGCTTCAAAACATTTTGTATTTTATCCTCTTAATCAGTCAGCCTTCCGTTTAGAGGTTTCTTTGCCAAAGATTAATTTAGTTACACTTATGTTCATGCAGAGGTCAAGGATAATAGGACCATAATCTCGACAATCCTCTGAAGCATGTAATTTTTTTATTTGAAACCAATGTATGCATATCATGCCTAGCATGAAGTTTGCTCTTTGGGGTTGTATGAGGCGCGTCCAGAAAGTAAGTTTTCCTGGGAACATTTACAGAAACAAAACACAATTTCATTAAAATATTTATTGCAACAGATACAGCAAATGTTCAGCTATTTTTCAACATATTCACCACTGGAATTGAGACATTTGCCATACCGTGAGACCAACGTTTTAATGGTTGTGTCGTAGAAGTCTGCCGCCTGGGATTTGAACCACTGTGTGATAACCATCTCTGCCTCTTTCATTCTCTGTCATTTCTTGAGGTGTAGGAAAAGATGAAAATCACTGGGAATGAGATCTGGGATGTAGAGTGGATTTTTAAACACCTCCCAGAAAATCTCCTGCAGAAGTTCCCAGCCGAACTTGTTGCAGTGTTGGCTTGTGTAAAATGAAATGACATGAACAGACAGGTGTTAGATGTTTTGCTATGCGGTGTTCACCACAGATGTATAGACTTCCAAAAACACTCGTAACCTGTAACTAAGTACTGGTTAATGGACTCCTAAAGGAAAGTAAAATCAATTAAAAACTTTGTTACTGGTTGAAAAATAGTTGCTTTCAATTTAATATTGTATTATGTGTGTTTCAATGAGTCATGTATTATTTTATGAATAAATATTTTTAATTCTGTCATGTAGGGTATTATCTTATATATGAATAAATATCCTTCATTTAATTCCTTCGGCTACTGTTATCAATCAGTTAATATTATCAGATTAGCTGCATCCCAAAGTGATTACAATAAATAGCATGCACTGTATATGCTCAAATTGTTTACAGATGACATTGTTATTTTCCCTTAGGTTATGGAATACAGTGCAAACTATGGGATTAGATTGCTGGATAACAACTTCCAGCCGGCCACAGCAGAGGCCTGTGCTGATGATGCAGATGACTGTGGACCTTGTCTTCATGCCACACATGATCGTGCAGTTGCTGGAAGACGATTGGGCTTGATAGATTTCGAATCACAGTTACTACATCCAAAACCACATTCGTCTAAACATCGTACACAACATTCTTCAGATGATTATCTTACAATACTTCCATCACCTCAGAATTTATATATTGCTGGTCTGTTTGCAGTACAAAAGAGAACTGATGAAGAATCTTTGCTGAAATGTAGAAGAGATGAAGTAGATCTGAAGGCTGTGAGACAAGTTGAAGCTTTCCTTTGGGCACTGAATAAGGTCAATGCCCATTTGCTACGGAATGTGGATGGTATAAAATTAGGAGCTTTACTGATAGATACATGTAACTCTAGAGTGAGGACCATGATGCTAACAGCTGGGTTTGACTCTTTCAATAACAAAGTGAGGCAATTTAGCAATCCTCAAAACAGTGAACACAACATACTTGCTGTGGTTAACACACTGCCCTTTCAAGATGCAAGAGTTGCGAATGAGATCCTGTCTAGAATGAATGTAACATCTGTGTCAACAGGACAAGCAGCTGCGGTGGACCCTGGTAATGATTACATTCTTCAGGTATTGTTATCAGTCATTTTACTCCTTATATTTATATTTATGTGACAGAGATACACAGAGATACAGCTTATTTATTGAAATGTTTGTGTGTGTGTGAATAAACCATAACATCAGGGCAAGAAATTTTAGTAAAATAATAACAAAATATTGAATTGAGATACCGTATTTCAAACATTTTAAATTTGAAATCGTGAATAATTTGGAATTTCCAGTATTGTCTCTTGATATCCCTATACACAAATTAAAATTTCTGTAATTCGAAATTGTGATTCAATTTTGTTGTTGGTCCCTTCAGTTTCGAATTATTCAAGATTGACTGTGATATCCCTATACACAAATTAAAATTTCTGTAATTCGAAATTGTGATTCAATTTTGTTGTTGGTCCCTTCAGTTTCGAATTATTCAAGATTGACTGTAACTTTCTTCTCAACCTCTTTTATTCTTTTCCCTAGGTCTTTTGTTACATTCAACCATCTTCAGGGAATCTTGCTGAAAATGGTTGAATGTATCCGAAAATAAAATAAAATCAGGCAAACTGATGTAACCAATTGCCAGAATGCTTTTGTTTATTCAGTGATAATTGTTGTAATCAATTTCCGAGTTAAGCTCCAGATCAGGAAAATGTCTGTCCCTCTGTTTGTTTGTCTGTCTGTCTGTCCGTCTGTGTGTCTGCACACACAATAACTCAAATACGCTTTATCAGTTTTTCATGAAACTTGGTATACACATTTATAATATCCATGGGAAGAAGGGTATTGATATTGGACCAGATAGGCAGGCCCGACGAGACAGGGGGGCAGCCGGGACTACAGCCCCGGGGCCCGGACCTCAAAGGGGCCCGGCCCGGCCGACCAGGTTTTACTTTTTACCTTCTAAATTTACACTAACATAAAATGGATTATAAGTCAATATAGTATATTGCGATACAAGTGCCGTAAAGCACGTTTACGGGTCGAGGAAACAGGTTGAAAACCCGAGGCGCAGCCGAGGGTTTTTAAGTTTTCGAGACCCGTAAATGCCTTTACGGCCCGTGTGTTGCATGCTATTTTTTGCACGACGGTTACTTATATCAATTTAATTATATTAATTGTGATATTACCTGAAAATATTATGTGTATACATTCTTGAAGAGAGATGTTTATTTCAGAAAGTGATTCGCATGTGTTTGTGTTATGGGAACCGAATATTTGTCCTGGGGGCCTTGTTCATAAAGGCATGTATTATGAAGTGTATCGTAATGAATTATGACGTAGCGCAAGGACCGTAAGTAATTTAACCTCATCGCAACCGCCCTTAGCAACAAGACTGTGTGGGAATGTCAACTTATGATCCATGTAAACAACGTTCGTAAGTACCACTTACTAGCTAAGGAGTGCAAAAAACAGATTAAGTTATGTTTTATGTGCTTATTTTTATTTGCATTGTCCTGTCGTATAACAGTGACACAGAATTAATAAGTTAATCTGAAACGGATCATTTTAAGAAAAATTGCTATTTTTGAAAAGTAGAAGCAGAAATTCGTTTGGACTGAACAGTAGGCCTCACTGACATTCGGTATTTTAAATAATAATTTTCAAAAGATTAATTTTCGAACATACAGATAAAATTGGTACATAGGCCTACCTGTGCAAAGTTATCCCCGGAATTCCTTTTGTTTTGCTATTTTCACATAGTTGGATCTATAATTTAAGTGTTTTTATTTTTAGTTGAAAAGTCAAAGACACAAGTTGTACAGTGATTAGTTTTTATGATTACTGATAACATTTTTCAAAACACAATTGAAAAGTTTTTAAACTTTTAAGGTTTTATTTTTTATACAATATTACTAACTTTTTTAATGACTAACAAAAATATATGTCTTCAAGTAATAGGTTACCTTCCTAACATTACATATATAATAATTATGTAATATCTTTACATAATCTTTTTTGTTGCATACATTATAAAGGACAAGGTTGGGTTTAGTGGTGAATTTAATATTTGACGGGGGCCAGGGAACTTTTGTCCCTGAGGCCCTTGCTTTCTCTCCACAACCCTGCAATAGGTTGACCGGTACTGGAGTAATTCCCACTTTAGTGCCTACTTTATGGTAATATATTAGAAAGAATTTATGGATTTTCATGAAACTTGGTATATGCATTTAAAACGTCCATGGGAAAAAGCCTATTGACATAGGAACAAATCGGTTAACCTGTACCACAGTAATGCCCAGTTTAGTGTCTGTTTTATGGTTGTATATTAGAAAGAATTTATCAAATGCAGATCAGTTCTCATGGCAGCATATTGTTTTACAGTGTTCATATACGGCTTTGCAAGTTACAATACAGGTAAGTATGACAAACAACACTCCCCACACATTCCTTCACATATGCTTATCATATCAATCTTTAGACCTTTGTTTTCCGTAAGGCCTGCTTAATGAATCGGTGTGGAGGTTAATTTGGAAATCGATTACAAAAATAACTTATTTTATGCATATTATAATTGCAATTATCACTGGTTAAACAAAAGAATTCTGGCACATGGTTACATCAGTTTACTTGATTTTATTTTTCCCATCATGGTTGCTGAGTAATTCGAACTGTCGGTGCCGAGTGTATTAATTTTCAATTCAATGCATTACATCGCCTTACTAGCGTTGTAAATGCATCTTACTTAATAGCGTTATTCTCATCACGTATAGTAGTGCATGCTCGTTTAACACCACCACCTTATGCTTTGTAAGTTTATTTATAACTAGCTCTTACGTAACGTTCCGTAGGGCAAAGTAGGTGACGAAGCATTTACAAATTAGTAGCAATAAAAGGGGTGACTTAATGTCTGAATGTTCAGGATGTTGAGAGGGAATATTAAAATGGCACATAGACAATTAGTCCAGTCAATGAAAAGTTGTAGAGGGAAATGGAAGGAACACAATTTTTGACTTTGGGACTTTGTTTGGACTAGTAAGGAGGTAAACATACTAAAAGTCCCCACTCCTAGGAGGTGAGCGGGGGGCAGGGGGGCCCTTAAAAGGTACCTTTTTTCGGTTTTTCGCTTATATCTCGGAAACTATGGGTCCGAGCGATAAGACCCCTCTGTACAAAATTAAAGCTGACAAAATGCTCCACAAGATTAATTTAATTCATTTTTTCGCTATCTTGCCTAGTTCCCGAGATATCCGTGCTCAAATTTAGCTAATTTTGAAAAAAATAAAATTTCCTCGCTTTTTTGCCTTATTTTGTTAGCTAATTCTTCGGCCCTTCGTCCTACAAAAAAGTTATAAGGAAGAACGTTTTAGAGCATTAAATTTCCTTCAAGAATATATGTTAGTTTACATTTTACCTTCAACCGTTCAAAAGTTAGAGCAATTTTAACTTTTTGTGTAAATTCCGGGATTTTGCAAAAAACTTAACTTTCGTATTTTCCATTCTTCCACTGCTGAAACTCTATATAAAATCCAATATATGCGTATTATATATATTTATATGTATAAACAGTATGTATTATATATAAATGGCACATAAAGAAATTATGTGTATATATAGGCTATGTATTTATAATATATTTTCAAGTATATATGGAGTTCTTGAAAAGTAATATTGTTCGGTGTCATTTAATACTAATTTCGAACCCCAAACCCAGTGGAACCACTTTGAGAGCTCCATCATTTACCCTACAGAAATACAATTACTATAATATATGATGGAAATTTTTGATAATACTCAAAATTGACAATTTATCGAGGATCGACGAATCTATATTGTTATTTAGGAGCCATAATTACCCTTTACATAGGCAATAATACTTGTATTCAATGTATATATAATGTACAGTTAATACAATATATAGGCCTATATTAACTATACATTCGCTCCGCAAAGACATTCGGGTAGGATTATTCCAGAGTCAACAACAATTTCTACGTAACTTTTTTTTATTAACACATTAACTCATAAATGTTTTTTGAAACTGTGTTACATTTACTTTAATAATATATTTACACCTTATAGTACAATTGAACAGCAATAATTATTACAAATTCCTGACTCTCTTGGAGCCGGACGGTCCTTCCACGACATGGTAACTTGGTCCTGGGCATTGTTCTGCTTAGTTTTCTTCTTCATCCATTGAGAAAGGGGATACATCTTCTAGGATAACTGGCAGAGGATCGATGTCGAGTTCTTCATCCTCATTTTCCAAGAGGGGGCCCCCCATTAAGACAGTTCACCTGACAGTTTTGGCACGAGGGAACACTTGAGAGATGCCTTTCTGCCTCCGCCTTTTGGTGGTGGCACAATCCTTTGTGCACAGACCAAAAAAAAACCTTAATATTTCATCCGGTGCAGCCTGGTGCTTACTGTGCAACGGAGTTAGAAATTTGTTGGTTAACTCCAACCCATACATCTGAGGAGGCAGCTCATGTCCCAATCACATCTCGACTTGGTGATATGTCCTCAGAATGTTGTTTCGCTGCCCCCTCAGTTGGTGGGAGGCACGAGATGTATTGGCTACCGATTTTACATAGGATTGGTAACGGTAAGCGTTTAAAGATTTCTCTTTAGGTGGGACCCCGAATCACCTCAAAATACACTTTTCCCCAGCTTCCTCTACATCATCCTTGGTTGAGGGTGGGTCTGAGAAAACTGCAGCAGTTCCCTGGACATCTGGAGACTTCAAATACAGTTTGATAAATCCCAGCTTACTGCTTCAGAAGGCTGCTGAGGTGGTATCGCACCCAGTGAAGGCATGTAGAAAACAATGTAGGTTTTATGTTTCCACGCCCAGGCTTGAAGAAAATTATGTTCTGGTAACTAGGTGTTTTGGCCATCAACAGGACTATTAGGTCGACATCCTCACCAATAACTGCAAGAGCGGTGGTATGTGACAACTCCATAGCCACGTCTACAATGAGGACATCCGCATCATTCCGTGCTTGCAGGGTTCTGACTCCATGTGACTGTCGTGTGACTTTCAGCATGTTAATCAGCAGGCCTTTGTTGTAGACATTTGACAGGAAGTCTTCCTGCTTCACAGTTATGACTGCCTACTGACTGAAATGTATGTCGGCTGTATGCTGAGACAGTACCGCCTTTGCTGCTCAGCGACCTTTGTACTTGCGGATGAGCTCGTGTACCCATCAAACACTACAGTGCAACTCCTTCCACGATAGTGACTGTTCATAAAATTGACATATCTATCACCAATGGCAGATATCGTGGAACCTCTTTGCCAAATAACTTTGTGCAGGAGAAGTCCTCCGCCCATAACAATGTCAAAGTGTGTCACACGTACAATTTGATATTTGGATTGAGCTCTTTCTAGAGAACTGAAATCGTAGGTTTCCTCATCCCACCCTCATTGAAGAAGGCCAAAGGGAAAGGGGCTAATTCATATTGCAAATAAGTTTTCAAATCTTCGTCGGTTTTCTTACTTGTGAATTTGCACTGGAATAGCAAAAAAAAAGGATCCATAGACACCCTTTCATCGTTAATCTTGATTGACGAGCTGACAGTCAAAGGGGAGTGCTCGATCTTTCCGAGACAGTTTGATACTTATTTTCAAACTCTAGAGAAAAAAAATAGTTGTTATTCTTGAAAATTAATTTCCGATCACATACAAGTTTAAAATAAACTATGCGAGATAGCGAAAAAGTAAACGGAATCAGTCTTGATGGAACATTTTATCAGGTTTAATTTTGTATAGAGTGGTATTAACGCTAGGACCCATAGATATAAGCGAAAAACCGAAAAAAGAGACCTTCTACGGGCCTCCCTGCCCCCTGCTCACCTCCTAAGAGTGGGGACTTTTAGTACGTTTAACTTCTAACTAGTCCAAACAAAGTCCCAAAGTCAAAAACCGTGTTCCTTCCATTTCCCTCTATTCATTCAATCATTGACTGGACTATACATAAGCATATATATTTCTTGAAAATATATTACAATATATATATATATATTGATTCATTTATGTACAACTTATATATAATACATACTATTTATACATATATATACGTAATATTGGCTTTTATACAGAGTTAGAGCAGTGAAATAATGGAAAATACGAAAGTTAAGTTTTTCTGCAAAATCCCGGAATTTACACATAAAGTTAATATTGCTCTAACGTTTGAACGGTTGAAGATAAAAAAGTAAACTAACATATATTCTTGAAGAAAATTTAATGCTCTACAACTTCCTTCCTTATGATTTTTTCGTAGAACGAAGGGCCGAAGAGTTAGCTAACGAAATAAGGCAAAAAACCGCGAGGCAATTATATTTTTTTCAAAATTAGCTAATTTTGAGCGCAGATATCTCGGAAACTAGGAAAGATAGCGAAAAAATGAATGGGATCAACCTTGTGGAGCATTTTTTAATCTTTATTTTTGTATAGAAAAATTTTATCGCTAGGACTCATAGTTTCTGAGATATAAGAGAAAAACCGAAAAAAGGGACCTTCTAAGGGCCCCCCTGCCCCCCGCTCACCCCCTAGGAGTGGGGACTTTTAGTATGTTTACCTCCTAACTAGTCCAAACAAAGTCCCAAAGTCAAAAATTGTGTTCCTTCCATTTCCCTCTACACCTCTTTTTGAGCATTCATTGACTGGACTAAATAGGTTCTGCCAAGAAGAGAGTCAAATAACTATACATTCCAAGGTATACTCCGAGGCTACCTGAAGGATGACCTAATGAATTTATGTTCTTATACCATTTTTCTGTACCTTGTTATAATTACAATAATAAGTTTGCACATAAAGCAATATGAAATTATTATTCTATGAATATTTATATTCTAAGTTATTATTCTAAGTAGGATATAGATAGAAATCAAAACTGACAGAATTATTTAATATTGATATGACATTGCTATAAACGCTGATCAGCAGGGCTAGGATTTCTATGTAAATACATATTTCTTTTTTATTACACACATTCCTAGGGATGCTGATCAGCATCATATACTTTCACAGAATTATTCTATATGACTTTATGATCAATGATTCAGTTCTGGAAGTGGATTTCAAAGTAAGAGCATCTTCCAAACGATAAAAAATTAAGCTTATGTAGAGTAATATTATGATTGAAAATTTTGACTCTTACCATAATTTAGATGCCAACTATAAATCATTTTAACAACAAAGCTAATTCATAACACAAAAATAAAATAATTTCCACATTCATCAGCCTATTTCTTTATTTTAAGGTGTACACTGTTGATAGAATCTCTACAAAAATTTACAAACCATATGGTTAAGAGCCTTCGTTGTTGGAACCGTATTTGGAAACTGAACATTTGTCTATATAATATTTTACTTAAATTTTTATAACCACTCCATCCAGCTCTGTCCTGAGCTGATTTCTCCTTCACTGCTCTATAATGAATTGCTCTCTCCTCTGCTGCTTTCTCCTCTGCTGCTTTCTCCTCTATCATGAGCTGCTATCTCCTCCGCTGCTCTATCATGAACTGCTATCTCCTTCGCAGCTCTATCCTGAGCTGTAATCTCTTCCGCTGCTCTGCCATGAGCTTATCTCCTCCGCTGCTCTATCATGACTGCTCTGTCCTCTGCTGCTCTACCATGAGCTGCTATCTCTTCCGCTGCTCTACCATGAGCTGCTATCTCCTCTGCTGCTCTATCATAAGCTGCTATCTCCTCCGCTGTTCTATCATGAGCTGCTATCTCCTCCGCTTCTCTCTGCCTTGAAAAGCTGTATCCTCCGCTGTTCTATCATGAGCTGCCATCTCCTCCACTGCTCTATCATGAGCTGCCATCTCCTCTGCTGCTCTATCATGAGCTGCTATCTCCTCCACTGCTCTATCATGAGCTGCTATCTCCTCCACTACTCTACCATGAGCTGCTACCTCTTCCACTGCTCTACCAAGAGCTGCTATCACCTCTGCTGCTCTATCATGAGCTGCTATCTCCTCTGCTGCTCTACCATGCGCTGCTATCTCTTCCGCTGCTCTATCATGAACTGCTTTCTCCTCTGCTGCTCTATCATGAACTGCAACCTTCACTGCTGCTCTACCATAAGTTGCTATCTCTTCTGCTGCTCTACCATGAGTTACTATCTCCTCTGCTGCTCTATCATGAGCTGCTATTTCCTCCACTGCTCCATCAAGAGCTGCTATCTCCACCACTTCTCTCTGTCATGAAAAGCTGTATCCTCTGCTGCTCTATCATGGCCTACTATCTCCTCTGCTGCTCTATCATGAGCTGCCATCTCCTCAGCTGCTCTATCATGATCTGCTATGTCCTTCGCTGCTCTATCATGAGCTCCTATCTCTTCCGCTGCTCAACCATGAGCTGCTATCTCCTCTGCTCCTCTATCATGAGCTGCTATCTCCTCCGCTGCTCTACCATGAGCTGCTATCTCTTCCACTGCTCTATCATGAACTGCTATTTCCTCTGCTGTTCTATCATGATCTGCTACCTTCTCTGCTGCTCTACCATAGGCTGCTATCTCTTCCGCTGCTCTACCATGAGTTACTATCTCCTCCTCTGCTCTATCATGAGCTGCTATCTCCTCCACTGTTCAATCATGAGCTGGCATCTCCTCTGCTCCTCTATCATGAGCTGCTATCTCCTCCGCTGCTCTATCATGAGCTGCTATCTCCTCTGCTGCTCTATCATGAGCTGCTAACTCCTCCGCTGATCTATCTTGAGCTGCTGTCTCCTCACTTCTCTCTGTCATGAAAATATGTATCCTCCGCTGCTCTACCATGAGCTTATCTCCTCCACTGCTCTATCATTACTGCTATGTCTTCTGCTGCTCTACCATGAGCTGTTATCTCTTCCGCTGCTCTACCATGAGCTGCTATCTCCTCTGCTGCTCTATCATAAGCTGCTATCTCCTCCACTGCTCTATCATGAGCTGCTATCTCCTCCGCTGCTCTATCATGAGCTGCTATCTTCTCCGTTTCTCTCTGTTATGAAAAGCTGTATCTTCTGCTGCTCTATCATGAGCTGCCAACTCCTCCACTGCTCTATCATGACCTGCTATCTCCTCCGCTGCTCTATCATGAGCTGCTTTCTCCTCCGCTGCTCTATCATGAGCTGCTCTCTCCTCCGCTGCTCTATCATGAACTGCTATCTCCTCTGCTGCTCTATCTCGAGCTGCTATCACCTCCGCTTCTCACTGTTATGAAAAGTTGTATCCTCTGCTGCTCTATCACGAGCTGCCATCTCCTCCACTGCTCTATCATGAGCTGCTATTTCCTCCGCTGCTCTATCATGAGCTGCTATCTCCTCCACTGCTCTATCATGAGCTGCTATCTCCTCCACTGCTCTATCACGAACTGCTATCTCCTCCGCTGCTCTACCATGAACTGCTATGTCCTCCGCTGCTCTACCATGAGCTGCTATATCTTCCACTGCTCTACCATGAGCTGCTATCTCCACCACCACTCTATCATGAGCTGCTCCCTCCTCCGCTGCTCTATCATGAACTGTTATCTCCTCTGCTGCTCTATCACGAGCTGCTCTCTCCTCCGCTTCTCACTGTCTTGAAAAGCTGTATCCTCCGCTGCTCTATCATGAGCTGACATCTCCTCCACTGCTCTATCATGAGCTGCTATCTCCTCCGCTGCTCTATCATTAGATGCTATCTCCTCCGCTGCTCTATCATGAGCTGCCATCTCCTCCGCTGCTCTTTCATGATCTGCTATACCTTCTGCTGCTCTACCATGAGCTGCTATCTCCTCCGCTGCTCTATCATGAGCTGCTATCTCCTCCACTGTTCTATCACGAACTGCTATCTCCTCCGCTGCTCTACCATGAACTGCTATGTCCTCCGCTGCTCTACCATTAGCTGCTGTATCTTCCACTGCTCTACCATGAGCTGCTATCTTCTCCACCGCTCTATCATGAGCTGGTATCTCCTCCGCTGCTCTACTATGAACTGCTCTCTCCTCTGCTGCTATATAATGAACTGTGACATTCTCTGCTGCTCTACCATAAGCTGCTATCTCTTTTGTTGCTCTACCATGAGCCACTATCTCCTCCTCTGCCGTATCATGAGCTGCTATCTCCTCCACTGCTCTAACATGAGCTGCTATCTCCTCCGCTGTTCTATCTTGAACTGCTATCTCCTCCAATGCTCTATCATGAGCTGCTAACTCCTCTGCTGCTCTATCGTGAGCTGCCATCAACTCTGCTGCTCTATCATGAGCTGCTATCTCTTCCGCTTCTCTCTGTCATGAAAAGCTGTATCCTCCGCTCCTCTATCATAGCTGCCATCTCCTCTGCTGCTCTATCATGATCTGCTATCTCCCCTGCTGCTCTATCATGAACTGCTACCTTCTCTGCTACTCTACCATAAGTTGCTATCTCTTTCGCTGCTCTACCATGAGCCACTATCTCCTCCACTGCTGTATCATGAGCTGCTATCTCCTCCACTGATCTAACATGAGCTGCTATCTCCTCCGCTGTTCTATCTTGAGCTGCTACCTCCTCCGCTTCTCTCTGTCATGAAAAGCTGTATCATCCGCTCTTCTATCATAGCTACCATCTCCTTCGCTGCTCTATCATGATCTGCTATCTCCTCTGCTGCTCTATCATGAACTGCTACCTTCTCTGCTGCTCTACCATAAGCTGCTATCTCTTTCGCTGCTTTACCTTGAGCCACTATCTCCACCTCCTCTGTAACATGAGCTGCTATCTCCTCCACTGCTCTAACATGAGCTGCTATCTCCTCCGCTGTTCTATCTTGAGCTGCTATCTCCTCCACTGCTCTATCATGAGCTGCTAACTCCTCTGCTGCTCTATCGTGAGCTGCTATCTCCTCCACTGCTCTATCATGAGCTGCTATCTCTTCCGCTTCTCTCTGTCATGAAAAACTGTATCCTCCGCTCCTCTATCATAGCTGCCATCTCCTCTGCTGCTCTATCATGATCTGCTATCTCCTCCGCTGCTCTATCACGAGCTGCTATCTCATCCGCTGCTCTATCATAAGCTGCTATCTCTTCTGCTTCTCTATCATGAACTCCTATCTCCTCCGCGTTCTGTTATGAGCTGCTATCGTCTCCACTGCTCTATCATGAGCTGCTTTCTCCTCCGCTGATCTATCAAGAGCTGCCATCACCTCCGCTGCTCTATCATGAACTGCTATCTCCTCTGCTGCTCTATCACGAGCTGCTATCTCCTCCGCTTCTCACTGTCTTCAAAAGCTGTATCCTCCGCTGCTCTATCATGAGCTGCCATTTCCTCCACTGCTCTATTATCATCTGCTGTCTCCTCCGCTGCTCTATCACTATCTGCTTTCTCCTCCGCTACTCTATCGTGAACTGCTATCTCCTCTGCTGCTCTTTCATTAGCTGCCATCTCCTCCGCTGCTCTATCATGAGCAACCATCTCCTCCACTGCTCTATCATGATCTGCTATTCCTTCTGCTGCTCTACCATGAGCTGCTATCTCCTCCGCTGCTCTATCATGAGCTGTTATCTCCTCCACTGCTCTATCATGAGCTGCTATCTCCTCCACTGCTCTATCACGAACTGCTACCTTCTCTGCTGCTCTACCATAAGCTGCTATCTCTTTCGCTGCTCTACCATGAGCCACTATCTCCTCCTCTGCTGTATCATGAGCTGCTATCTCCTCCACTGCTCTAACATGATTTGCTATCTCCTCCACTGCTCTATCATGAGCTGCTAACTCCTCTGCTGCTCTATCGTGAGCTGCTATCTCCTCTGCTGCTCTATCATGAGCTGCTATCTCTTCCGCTTCTCTCTGTCATGAAAATCTGTATTCTCCTTTCCTTTATCATAGCTGCCATCTTCTCTGCTGCTCTATCATGATCTGCTATCTCCTCAGCTGCTCTATCATGAACTGCTACCTTCTCTGCTGCTCTACCATAAGCTGCTATCTCTTTCGCTGCTCTACCATGAGCCACTATCTCCTCCTCTGCTGTATCATGAGCTGCTATCTCCTCCACTGATCTAACATGAGCTGCTATCTCCTCCGCTGTTCTATCTTGATTTGCTATTTCTTACGCTTCTCTCTGTCATGAAAAGCTGTATCCTCCGCTCCTCTATCATAGCTGCCATCTCCTCCGCTGCTCTATCATGATCTGCTATCACCTCTGCTGCTCTATCATGAGCTGCTATCTCCTCTGCTGCTCTACCATGCGCTGCTATCTCTTCCGCTGCTCTATCATGAACTGCTTTCTCCTCTGCTGCTCTATCATGAACTGCAACCTTCACTGCTGCTCTACCATAAGTTGCTATCTCTTCTGCTGCTCTACCATGAGTTACTATCTCCTCTGCTGCTCTATCATGAGCTGCTATTTCCTCCACTGCTCCATCATGAGCTGCTATCTCCACCACTTCTCTCTGTCATGAAAAGCTGTATCCTCTGCTGCTCTATCATGGCCTACTATCTCCTCTGCTGCTCTATCATGAGCTGCCATCTCCTCAGCTGCTCTATCATGATCTGCTATGTCCTTCGCTGCTCTATCATGAGCTCCTATCTCTTCCGCTGCTCAACCATGAGCTGCTATCTCCTCTGCTGCTCTATCATGAGCTGCTATCTCCTCTGCTGCTCTACCATGAGCTGCTATCTCTTCCACTGCTCTATCATGAACTGCTATTTCCTCTCCTGTTCTATCATGATCTGCTACCTTCTCTGCTGCTCTACCATAGGCTGCTATCTCTTCCGCTGCTCTACCATGAGTTACTATCTCCTCCTCTGCTCTATCATGAGCTGCTATCTCCTCCACTGTTCAATCATGAGCTGGCATCTCCTCTGCTCCTCTATCATGAGCTGCTATCTCCTCCGCTGCTCTATCATGAGCTGCTATCTCCTCTGCTGCTCTATCATGAGCTGCTAACTCCTCCGCTGATCTATCTTGGCTGCTGTCTCCTCACTTCTCTCTGTCATGAAAATATGTATCCTCCGCTGCTCTACCATGAGCTTATCTCCTCCACTGCTCTATCATTACTGCTATGTCTTCTGCTGCTCTACCATGAGCTGTTATCTCTTCCGCTGCTCTACCATGAGCTGCTATCTCCTCTGCTGCTCTATCATAAGCTGCTATCTCCTCCACTGCTCTATCATGAGCTGCTATCTCCTCCGCTGCTCTATCATGAGCTGCTATCTTCTCCGCTTCTCTCTGTTATGAAAAGCTGTATCTTCTGCTGCTCTATCATGAGCTGCCAACTCCTCCACTGCTCTATCATGACCTGCTATCTCCTCCGCTGCTCTATCATGAGCTGCTTTCTCCTCCGCTGCTCTATCATGAGCTGCTCTCTCCTCCGCTGCTCTATCATGAACTGCTATCTCCTCTGCTGCTCTATCTCGAGCTGCTATCACCTCCGCTTCTCACTGTTATGAAAAGTTGTATCCTCTGCTGCTCTATCACGAGCTGCCATCTCCTCCACTGCTCTATCATGAGCTGCTATTTCCTCCGCTGCTCTATCATGAGCTGCTATCTCCTCCACTGCTCTATCATGAGCTGCTATCTCCTCCACTGCTCTATCACGAACTGCTATCTCCTCCGCTGCTCTACCATGAACTGCTATGTCCTCCGCTGCTCTACCATGAGCTGCTATATCTTCCACTGTTCTACCATGAGCTGCTATCTCCACCACCACTCTATCATGAGCTGCTCCCTCCTCCTCTGCTCTATCATGAACTGTTATCTCCTCTGCTGCTCTATCACGAGCTGCTCTCTCCTCCGCTTCTCACTGTCTTGAAAAGCTGTATCCTCCGCTTCTCTATCATGAGCTGCCATCTCCTCCACTGCTCTATCATGAGCTGCTATCTCCTCCGCTGCTCTATCATTAGATGCTATCTCCTCCGCTGCTCTATCATGAGCTGCCATCTCCTCCGCTGCTCTTTCATGATCTGCTATACCTTCTGCTGCTCTACCATGAGCTGCTATCTCCTCCGCTGCTCTATCATGAGCTGCTATCTCCTCCACTGTTCTATCACGAACTGCTATCTCCTCCGCTGCTCTACCATGAACTGCTATGTCCTCCGCTGCTCTACCATTAGCTGCTGTATCTTCCACTGCTCTACCATGAGCTGCTATCTTCTCCACCGCTCTATCATGAGCTGGTATCTCCTCCGCTGCTCTACTATGAACTGCTCTCTCCTCTGCTGCTATATAATGAACTGTGACATTCTCTGCTGCTCTACCATAAGCTGCTATCTCTTTTGCTGCTCTACCATGAGCCACTATCTCCTCCTCTGCCGTATCATGAGCTGCTATCTCCTCCACTGCTCTAACATGAGCTGCTATCTCCTCCGCTGTTCTATCTTGAACTGCTATCTCCTCCAATGCTCTATCATGAGCTGCTAACTCCTCTGCTGCTCTATCGTGAGCTGCTATCAACTCTGCTGCTCTATCATCTGATGCTATCTCTTCCGCTTCTCTCTGTCATGAAAAGCTGTATCCTCCGCTCCTCTATCATAGCTGCCATCTCCTCTGCTGCTCTATCATGATCTGCTATCTCCCCTGCTGCTCTATCATGAACTGCTACCTTCTCTGCTACTCTACCATAAGCTGCTATCTCTTTCGCTGCTCTACCATGAGCCACTATCTCCTCCACTGCTGTATCATGAGCTGCTATCTCCTCCACTGATCTAACATGAGCTGCTATCTCCTCCGCTGTTCTATCTTGAGCTGCTATCTCCTCCGCTTCTCTCTGTCATGAAAAGCTGTATCATCCGCTCTTCTATCATAGCTACCATCTCCTTCGCTGCTCTATCATGATCTGCTATCTCCTCTGCTGCTCTATCATGAACTGCTACCTTCTCTGCTGCTCTACCATAAGCTGCTATCTCTTTCGCTGCTCTACCTTGAGCCACTATCTCCTCCTCCTCTGTATCATGAGCTGCTATCTCCTCCACTGCTCTAACATGAGCTGCTATCTCCTCCGCTGTTCTATCTTGAGCTGCTATCTCCTCCACTGCTCTATCATGAGCTGCTAACTCCTCTGCTGCTCTATCGTGAGCTGCTATCTCCTCCACTGCTCTATCATGAGCTGCTATCTCTTCCGCTTCTCTCTGTCATGAAAAACTGTATCCTCCGCTCCTCTATCATAGCTGCCATCTCCTCTGCTGCTCTATCATGATCTGCTATCTCCTCCGCTGCTCTATCACGAGCTGCTATCTCATCCGCTGCTCTATCATAAGCTGCTATCTCTTCTGCTTCTCTATCATGAACTCCTATCTCCTGCGCTGCTCTGTTATGAGCTGCTATCGTCTCCACTGCTCTATCATGAGCTGCTTTCTCCTCCGCTGATCTATCAAGAGCTGCCATCACCTCCGCTGCTCTATCATGAACTGCTATCTCCTCTGCTGCTCTATCACGAGCTGCTATCTCCTCCGCTTCTCACTGTCTTCAAAAGCTGTATCCTCCGCTGCTCTATCATGAGCTGCCATTTCCTCCACTGCTCTATTATCATCTGCTGTCTCCTCCGCTGCTCTATCACTATCTGCTTTCTCCTCCGCTACTCTATCGTGAACTGCTATCTCCTCTGCTGCTCTTTCATTAGCTGCCATCTCCTCCGCTGCTCTATCATGAGCAACCATCTCCTCCACTGCTCTATCATGATCTGCTATTCCTTCTGCTGCTCTACCATGAGCTGCTATCTCCTCCGCTGCTCTATCATGAGCTGTTATCTCCTCCACTGCTCTATCATGAGCTGCTATCTCCTCCACTGCTCTATCACGAACTGCTACCTTCTCTGCTGCTCTACCATAAGCTGCTATCTCTTTCGCTGCTCTACCATGAGCCACTATCTCCTCCTCTGCTGTATCATGAGCTGCTATCTCCTCCACTGCTCTAACATGATTTGCTATCTCCTCCACTGCTCTATCATGAGCTGCTAACTCCTCTGCTGCTCTATCGTGAGCTGCTATCTCCTCTGCTGCTCTATCATGAGCTGCTATCTCTTCCGCTTCTCTCTGTCATGAAAATCTGTATTCTCCTTTCCTTTATCATAGCTGCCATCTTCTCTGCTGTTCTATCATGATCTGCTATCTCCTCAGCTGCTCTATCATGAACTGCTACCTTCTCTGCTGCTCTACCATAAGCTGCTATCTCTTTCGCTGCTCTACCATGAGCCACTATCTCCTCCTCTGCTGTATCATGAGCTGCTATCTCCTCCACTGATCTAACATGAGCTGCTATCTCCTCCGCTGTTCTATCTTGATTTGCTATCTCTTACGCTTCTCTCTGTCATGAAAAGATGTATCCTCCGCTCCTCTATCATAGCTGCCATCTCCTCCGCTGCTCTATCATGATCTGCTATCTCCTCTGCTGCTCTATCATGAACTGCTACCTTCTCTGCTGCTCTACCATAAGCTGCTATCTCTTTCACTGCTTTACCATGAGCCACTATCTCCTCCTCCTCTGTATCATGAGCTGCTATCTCCTCCACTGCTCTATCATGAATTGCTAACTCCTCTGCTGCTCTATCGTGAGTTGCTATCTTTTCCGCTACCCTGCCATGAGCTGCTATCTCTTCAGCTTCTCTCTGTCATGAAAAGCTGTATCCTCCGCTCCTCTATCATAGCTGCTATCTTCTCTGCTGCTCTATCATGATCTGCTATCTCCTCCGCTGCTCTATCATGAGCTGCTATTCCTCCGCTGCTCTATCATAAGCTGCTATCTCTTCTGCTTTTCTATCATGAACTCCTATCTCCTGCGCTGCTCTGTTATGAGCTGCTATCTCCTCTGCTGCTCTATCATGAGCAGCTATTTCCTCTGCTGCTCTATCATGAGCAACTATCTTCTCCACTCCTCTACCATGAGCTGCTATCTCCTCTGCTGTTACATACTCTGCTGCTATATCATCTGCTGCTGTAGCATGAGCTGCTATCTCCTCCGCTACTGTATCCTGAGCTGTTATCTCCTCTTCTTTTACCTACTCTGTTGCTATCTCCTCCACTGCTCTATCCAGGGTTTTTATCTCTTCCGCTCCCCTACCATAAAAACTGTATCCTCCTCTGCTCTATCATGAGCTGCCATCTCCTCTGCTGTTACCTACTCTGTTGCTATCTCCTCCACTTCTCTATCCAGAGTTGTTATCTGTTCTGCTCCTCTCTGTCATGAAAAGCTGTATCCTCCGCTGCTCTATCATGAGCTGCCATCTCCTCCACTGCTGTATTATGCGCTGCTATCTCCTCCGCTGCTCTATCATTAGCTGCTATTTCCTCATCAGTTCTATCATAAACTGATATCTCCTCCGCTGCTCTAACATGAGCTGCTATCTCCTCCGCTGCTCTATCAAGACCTGCTATCTCCTCTGCTGCTCTTTCATGAGCTGCTATCTCCTCTGGTTCTCTATCATGAGCTGCTATATCCTCCACTCCTCTCTGTCATGAAAAGCTGTATCCTCCACTGCTCAATCATGAGCTGCCATCTCCTCCGCTGCTCTATCATGAGCTGCTATCTCCTCCGCTGCTCTATCATTAGCTGCTAACTCCTCCTCTGTTCTATCATGAGCTGCTATCTCCTCTGCTGCTCTATCATGAACTGCTACCTTCTCTGCTGCTCTACCATGAGCTGCTATCTCTTCAGCTGCTCTATCATGAACTGCTATCTCCTCTGCTGCTCTATCATGAACTGCTACCTTCTCTGCTGCTCTACCATAAGCTGCTATCTCTTTCGCTGCTCTACCATGAGCCACTGTCTCCTCCTCTGCTGTATCATGAGCTGCTATCTCCTCCACTGCTCTATCATGAGCTGCTATCTCCTCCGCTGTTCTATCTTGAGCTGCTATCTCCTCCACTGCTCTATCATGAGCTGCTATCTCCTCTGCTGCTCTATTGTGAGCTGCTATCTCCTCTGCTGCTCTATCATGAGCTGCTATCTCCTCCGCTTCTCTCTGTCATGAAAAGCTGTATCCTCCGCTGCTCTATCATGAGCTGCCATCTCCTCTGCTGCGCTATCATGATCTGTTATCTCCTCCGCTGCATGACTGGGATGGAGTGGACAACGCTTTTCAGCCACCAAGTGACTAGTTTTGCGACTACCATGAGAAATTCAACGTTCTGAGCTCAGCAAATGCCTCTGCAAACTTTCCTTTGCTCTTCGTGTCCTGTCTAAAACCTGCTCCACACAAGTCTTGAAAGTAGTCTACTACTCTTGTGTTGAATCCCTAATTAGATACGGGATCCCCTTTTGGGGCTCACCTCCAAAAGCTGATTGCATTTTCAAATTGCAAAAGCGGATACTAAAAACAATAATCCACTTACCCATTAGAACACCAACCAAAGAGCTCCTTGGAAAAGTAGGAATCTTACCTGTACCGTGCTTATATAAACTTGAAACTTTACTCTTCATCCACAAGAATAAAACCGAATTTCGTCTAAACTCTGAGATACATAATCATCACACAGAACATTTAATAACTTACATTTGGACAGCCATAGACTTACCAAAAGCTTACTTAGCATATCTCACACAGGAATTCTCATGTACAATAAACTCCCACCAGAAATAACAAAATCCAACATCAAAACTTTCAAGGGAAAACTAAAAGATATACTCCTGAATGGCAAGTTCCTTAGTATTAAAGATTACTTAGACTCAACGTTTTAACTAAAACAACTCCATTCATAGTCTCGACTAGTCAATGTAAGCAAGCTAACTCCTGTAGTAATTAATAATTTTCATTGTAATCATCTATGTTTTATTCATTTGTTTTTTATTGTAATCATCTATGTTTTATTCATTTGTATTGTATTGTATTGTAATCATCTATATTTTGTTAATTTGCATTGTATTGTATTGTATTTTGTTGTCCACTTCAACAGTACTTATTGTATAACTCCATCAAATTGTGTCCCATATCATTTTGTAATGATCCAGAGGATGAAATAAACTAAACTAAACTAAACTAAACTATTTAAAAAGGCGTAAGCCTAATGAATTTCAACATTACCAAAATTTATCAAACTGAGTATTTTTAATATTCATATGCAAATATTTTTTAACTCAGTAAATATTTTCCGTGATACTGAAACTATATTTGGTTACCCTGGAATGTTATAATTTTATACCACTCAGTGGCATAATTTTCTCCTTTTAATTAATATCATCTACCGTTAAAAGAGCTTCTTTTACCTTCGACTGTCTACAAGGTATTTTAAAGTATTTTCCAAGTACTGTCTATGTTATATTAGGCTATGATTTATATCTTAGTACTGACCTTATAGGCCATCTCCAGTGGTTAGCATTGTTGACCACGGATCTTCCCAGATTCAATTTGGGGAGCATCAGTTCCATGGAAGAACTATTTGATAGGACTAGCAATCCGATCAGGGAACAATATCGGATTTGACAGATTGCACATTGGCCAGGCCTTACCATCCTACCATGTGTTAGATAGTGGGGGCTTGAAGACAGTTTAGAGACCTCCCGCACATCAGCCTAAAAGACTTATTGTGCTGTACCATGTGTTAATGAAGACGCAAGGTTGGATTTTACTTCCGAGGTTTTTTTTAGTTTACTGAAAAGCTATCATAGACCGGACCCTGAAATAAAAGCAACTTTGGTCGACAATCATGAAGTGAATATAATTGGTCCAGTAGCCTATGCATAGATATGCATAACGATACCCTTGGAGGTATTTGCAGGACTTTTAGGGATTACAGTAGTATTTATAGATTACGGTAGTATTTTATATAGAATAAGTTATCCGGTAAAATGAAATAACCAAGCACTACCAAAGAAACTGATTCACTGGTGAGGACGGTGCATGGTCTAATCTAATTTCATTAAAGCTAATTATTTGCTGACCACCATATAGACTGCCATCAAGTTTCAGCCATTGCCTGCACCATGTGACCCAACGATTCCCTTTCCCTGAGCAGTCGATTCTGTGAACACGCATTATTTTATAGCGCCATTTTAGGTTAATTTTGTGCGAACTTCTTAGCGATTTTATTTATATTTACAATACTCCAGGAAATAGATGTAATAACATGGATTCTCCAAACATTCTCATAGTCTCAAACACAGATAACTTTGTGCTCAGACTCTGATTTTGAATAGATTTGTTTGGAAGGATGTTATAAACCAAGGAAGGGTTCCTTTGTTGAACTTGTCCTTCTGGATTGCATCAGTTTACAAATAAGTGAGTCGGCTTTGGTACAGTCAGTATCGTGCTGGCTTTCTGTGCCCAAGATTGAGAGTTCGATCCCAGCCCAGGTCTCCTATATTTATGTATGCATAAATGTAATAGGCCCATGTCTGTAGGTTTACAGGCATATAAAGTAACTCCTGCTGGACAAAATTAAGGCTCAGCAGCGACGATCACAGGCCTAAGTTGCAGTACTTTATCGTTAAATGACCATAAAACCAACAAACAAGTCAGTTCCATTGGCAAGAAAGTGCTATGAATTTAAAAACAATCTTTTGTCTAGTCAGGTTGATGCTATCTTTGCTCGCTTGTATCAACATTTTCTCTATGCTAAGGACCTGATCAAACTCTTCTGCGGCCGGCGGGTTATACGAGGAACTCTATGAACCTCTGCTGTAGACTAACAATAAATGACTTGTTAATTTAAACATGTCTACGGTAAAACATGAGACTTTCTGCTAGGCCTATAACTTCATAAAAAGTGTTGTGCTAAAATTACATCAGCACTAATTCTATTAGGCAACATTCCAAAATACGGTTTGAAATAACGTTATAGGCTATAAAGTTCAGAAGTTCTTAAACCATTATCTCCTACATGGATATCATGAGCTGTTTAATACTAAATGAAGCAACATTTTTTATTAAAAGTATATGCTTTATCTTCTAATTTGGGTGTTTCACGCAAAAATATGCTTTCCAGATTACAAATAAAATTATTTAAATACCCGCATCAATACAGCTGCAAACCCACACAAGAATACAGTACTCATGCCGAAGTTATATAAGAAACAAGGACAAAAAGGCTATAAATACCTGAATTCTAAGCCTATCGAGTGTTGTGACGAAAGTTGTAGTCTTCGGAGATTCCACTTTATATGCTTTTGAGAAATAGAAATGTTTCTAAAAAAACTACTAATTTTGATCCATGCCGAAAATGAAGAACAATCTCTTAGCAACAAAATTCTTTGATGGTGTACAAGAATTTAGTAATATCTTGGCAACGTTTACATAACTTATTTTTAAAAATGTATTTCTCTATGAGGGAAAAAATTACTAAGTGCTATTGACCGGCTTGAATCTGGAAATAACAGTTGGTTCGCTTTGTTTTGAACAATTCTCTGGCAGAATATCAATATTCAGATTCCTGGGATGAGAATGAAAAATAAATTTGATTTATGAACGAAAAATAAATTTCCATTGTTTTCTCTATGTATCTTCATGACTTAAGTGGTTTGACAGAAATATCCCATACTTAATGACCATTTCATTAAGACTTAATTATTCGCAACAACATCCAAAAGTTTATTTTAATTAGGAATTATTTAATAAAATCAGGTAAACTGATATAACAAAGTGCCAGAATGCTTTTGTTGAATCAAATATAATATCAATTATGATATGCAGAAAATAAGTTTTTTTAATCAGATTAAAATCGACCAGAGTCAGCAGAACTACAGATTTATGATATCTTGACAACTGTGCACTCACATAAAAATATAAAATAAAATAAAAAAAACCCATGTCAATCAGCCAGCTCCGGGATTTGATCCAGGGATCTCCAGAATACAAGTCCAAGACATTACCATTCAGCCAACTCAATCAGCTTGACGATTTAGTTTGATAAGCATATGTGAAGGAATAGTGTTATTTGTCAAATCTAAATGTATTGCAACTCTTAAAATATGTCAACATTCACAAAATTCAGTGGCAAATAACTCCGCTAATTATTCCACAGTAATGTACCTTCTGTATATAACAAGATTCATGTAGTACTCAATTTCAACCAGATCAACGAAATAAACAAACTTCTGACTGCATTGCAAACAAAGCCCTGAATGTTTAGAAATGCAGCATTGTAGTATAGACATGATTAAAAAAAAACATGTGACCTTTAATTAGTTGTTGCTCTGGTACCGGTCAACCGATTTGGTCCAAAGTAAATAAGCTTTGTGCCATGGACATTATAAATGGGTATACCAAGTTTCATGAAAATCTGATAAAGCATATTTGAGTTATCACTCGCACAGACACTCCGACGGACAGACGGACTGACGGACTGACGGACTGACGGACGGACAGACATTTTCCCGTCTCCCACACAATCTCATAAAGTACCATACTGGCACTTAATAAAAGAGTTTGAGAAGAAAGGTATTATATTATTATTTTATTGATATACCTCACCAGTACTATCCGCATGATTTTAAATACTTTAGAAGAAATTTCAGCTCCAAAGACAATAACTAATCCATGAATTCTAGTCGCCATTATTGTAACATAAGGTATAGCATTACAACACTCCAAGAATTATAAAGAACTACCCCTGCCCCATTTGCTCTTTACATATAAAATACTACAGCATATATCCCTTTTAAATATGCAAAAACAAATAAAAAATACACAAATAAATAAACTATGCATACCAACAACTTTTTTATTATCATTTGTTATCAAACACTTTACAAATCTTGCATAAAGCTGTATTATTAAACTACTCAGTACGTTAACATGCGGTACATCAAAGGCATGTGATATCATTATTGTTCTTCGCCGCATTGTCACTTGATAAGAATGCGCTGTTGTCAATGTAACTTAGCGCCCACAGACCAGTCAGATGAAATATACAAACAATCATTAATATACTCGCTCTTAATAGTTTGCATGCACGGCCAAGAGATCTTGCAACTCTGCTAAAGTATTCATGTGGAGTTGACATGTAGCTGTCAAAATGCATTCTTAGAATCTGATTGGCTGAAATTCCTGAGGTAACAATCTGATTGGTGCGGCTATCTCCTGTATTAAATATCGAAGGCATTCTGCATCTTAATGATTCCCGTCTCAGAATAAGACCTACTTTCTTTTCGAAGTCCCCAGATGAGCAAAGCTCATGTATAGGGGCTGCAATTTTCTTAATATCTATTAATAAGAGAGAACAGAGAAAATTACAACTATATACACTAATGTATATACTATACTATACTATATGTATTAATCAATAACATATTGATGGTATTGTACAGTAACCTCGTATTTCAAAACTTCAATTTTATAGGTGAGCGAAAAAACAGTTTAGTTAGGCCTAGTATCCTGGGTTATAATCGTAAAAGAGCAGGAGAGACTGAATGCTAATGTGAAGAATGGAGGAAAACAGTTGGCATGCAAGTTAACAGCATATTAATCTCGTAGGGAATGAATGAAATACGTCTTAGAAGAAGATAAATAAATTTGAGAATATTTTTAAAGTCATTTTTTTTTAGTTTTTAACCATGCCTTGACATACAATGTTTTTAAGAAGATTCAGGAAGACGTCTTTTATGGGAATCAAAAGAAATCTCATTTTGTAAATGTTTTGACATAATAATAATGATATAAACTAAAAACACTTAAAGCATTTTTACAAAAGAAGATTACAATAGCAAGTTCAAAATTACTGAAACTAGACCTCCATTTTACTAATATGTGCCTTCCACTCCGGCGGCCCGGGTTCGCTTTCCGGCCGGGTCGGGGATTTTTCAGTAGTGAAAAATTTCTTTCCTGAGTTCAGGACTGGGTGTGTGTGTGTGTCCTTAGGTTTAAGTAGGTAGGGGACTGGCACACCCCGGTAACAAATCCGCTGTGAATATCCCCTTACGGGATCACCAGGGGTCACTAGCAAACCTGAGGAATAAACTGATTTATAATTTAGAAATAGAAATAGTGGAAGAAATTAAAATTAAACAAAAGAAAGTCAACAAATGATAGGATTTTATTATTGATATGAAAGGGGTTTTCTATTTCTTTTATTCCCTTATTTTAATTTTTACAGTTTGTATTGTTGTAACTTATGTTTTTAAGTTTAAAAATCTACAGTTCATTTTTATCTATGGTACTTGCTGTAACCTGATCAGCAACAAGGATTGTGGTAGCATGGTGCTATCTGCTACAACTGTGTCTGGTTGCTCAGTACATTGGCCACACAATTTAAGTTTTCATCATAAAAACTACAAAACCTGCAAAACCTGCACTATAAACCCTGACTCACTCTGTTACAGTAGTTGAAAAACATTTTTATATAATGAAGAGAATAATCGGTTTATTAATCAGAGTGGTTTTGGGTGGTTCAATTTTAAGTTGAATTATTTTTTCTAGTGATCTCTATTCACTGTAATGGTCTCTATTCACTGTAATATACTTAGGCTTATTTCTTAATTTTATTTATTCTCATGCAATACTTTTTGGCTTAATTCCTTGAACTCCATCTCATGGCAAGAGAGTAGGTGTAGGCCTATGTCACTTAATAAATGGACCTTATTGGACCCATATTTTATAACTGTAGATCATTAATTTGATACTGTCACCCAGAGCTTTTCCATTGATTTGTGGGGCTTGTTGAAAAGTAAATTGTGGGGTCAATGATGTAGGTAAAAATCCAGCATGAATAAGTTATTTTGCACCAAACTATACTTTGTATAAACTTGTATAATTAGCATTTCCCATAACATGTACATGTTCCGAGGATGAAAAAAATGCTATTCTATTCCATTCTATATTAAAAACTTCACATTGAATACTTCCTCTACCTATAGTAGGCCTACCTATGGGTAGAGGAAGTAAAAATGGCTCTGTATTAGATTCCGTACTGATGAAGTGTTGTATCCTGTGTTACTTAGGTTGAAGCTCCACTATCATCGATGGTGGATGCAATTCTGAATGTGCTCAAGTACTTGGGCTGGAACTACTTAAGTGTCATATATTCAGCTTCTGATAGTGAGTACATGGCCGGTTATAGGAAGTTCCAAGAAGCAGCTGTCAGGAATGGAATCTGCATTGCTTTAGAAGAAGGAGTACCTTCTGATATCAGTGAAGTAAGTAAACTGACTAAAATTTAGGTTTTAATAGTAACTCAATAATGTATTCGTAATTCCACTTTAAAATCATGTATATTTTGTTAAGGCTAGTCTACATAGTAAAACTAAGTTTTGTAACTACTTTTATGATTTTTATTTTGTGCTTTGCTTTTGCCGTAAAGGGGAGCTTTATAATTTATTATTGAAAATTTAATATATATCTATGAAAATATCAAATTTTTAATAATAGATTATAAAGAGGATAAAAATCAAAACATGCATCATCATGTGAAGAAAATGGTTTATTTCATTCTCGTCACTTTCATCTTTGCTTCACTTTTCTCTTTGCTCTGACATGAATGCTTCCATTCTCCCTGGCATAGCAGTGCTGTTTCTAGTAATGTTTATTGTTGCTTCCAACATTTATGCACTTTTAGCTGTTTTTATTAAATTTATTGGATTTTAATACCTATTTCCTTTAGTGTCATTCAATTCAATTCAATTCAATTCTTTATTCATCCTCTGGATCATATTACAATGATATGGGAATAATCATGATCATCATGATCCTTCTCAGTCGGATTTATTATTATGTCAGTTTTGTTGTATAAATTATCCACTCTAACTTGAATTTTGCTCTATATTTAATGATTCAGTAGGAACAAGACTATTATTTCAGAGTAAATTTTTCTTATATAGACCTAATTATAGGGTTGTTGTAATTCAGGAGTGAAAAAATAGGACATAATTTACTAAATCGATAGTCGATATTAATACTGTTTTCTGAAATGACTATACGTATCTAAAAAAAGGACTTGAATTTTCAATATTACACTTATTAGATTTGACATTTTCATTAGAATTTTCCTTAAAGTCAAAATATTGGACTAAAACAGATTTTAACATGTTTATAGCTAATTAATAGCATCTGTGCTGAGACAATTGGCAACTATTGCACAATCTACAAATACAGGATGGTAAAGAATACCATATTTCATTCATGGCAAGAGCATAGTTATCTGATAGCAATTTATGTTGACCAAATTGCAGGCTTTGTGTTTTCTGCCTACACATGGGGCAATCCTATTTATAAAGAGAACTTATTTTATTGCATTGCATTCTTAACATGCTGTATCTAGATCCTTGTACCTTTACAAATTAGCATTATGCTTTTGAATGGCCAAGTATTAAAACTTAGTAACCCTGCGCTAACATTCCATTTGGTCATGGAATTGTCTTATTATTAAAAATTACATTCGTCGTTGATACTGCAATACATTGTATGTAAAAAAGTTGCCATTTTAATTTTAGTGCTTTTGTGATCATAATGATCAGACCTACCTTCTTGTAAGAAGGCAATTTTATACATACGACATATTGCAGTATCAACGACGATATGTACTTTGAACAGAAGATTAAAAACTGTTTATTATCAATGCATTATTAGAAGCAATGTGATGTTACAGATTAGTCATTTTTCTGCCAGTGGAGCACGCTCAGAACTTATGAATCAACTAGTGGGAGCACGTGCAAGGGGGGCGCGAGCAGTATTATTATGGACCCATCCAGAACACACACAAGCCCTAATGCAAGCTGTCAGTCAAGAAATCGCTCATGGTTCACTGAGGAGGGAAGACTTATTTTGGTTAATAGCCAGTCCAGATGGTCATGCACCTCAAATTCTACGTAAATTTGGCAATGCCATAGGAGGAGCTCTGCTTTTCAGGTATTTATAACTTATAAATTATTAAGCCCAAGCAATGCATTTGTACAGTGAGTCCCACGCAAGAGTTGGCGGGTTTCTGCATCACGGCGGGCACAGCTCCAACCCCCAAGCGATCGGGTAAAATATCTATGCAAATAAAGCCGTGATCAGTGTAATGATTCAGTTTCTCACATTTACAGTTGGAATTACAATGAAAATAACCACTCACCTCACAGGAGATATTGGAAATGCATCCACACAACACTGGCACCTTTTTAGGAAATTGTCTTTCACGTGCATAAGTTAAGCTTCCGAGATAGAGTTAATTTCTCTTGTGAAACTGTCTTTAAGTTCTTCTAACAATAGTCTATGTGACTATTATTTATGGCGGAACTTAAAAAATAAAGTCTATAGGTCAATTCCCCATACATTAGAAGAACTTAAAGATAGTATTACAAGAGAAATTAACTCTATCTCAGAAGCTGAACTTATTCACATGAAAGAAAATTTCCTCAATTTCATTGTAATTTTAACTGTAAATGAGAGAACCTGAATCATTACACCGATCGCGGCTTTATTTGCATAGATATTTCACCCGATTGCTCGGGAGTTGGAGCTGTGCCCGCCACGATGCAGAAACCCACAACATTGGCCAACTCTTGCGTGGGACTCACTGTATATTTGAATTATATTGATTTGATTTGATTTGATTTATTAAGTCCATCGGAACATATGCATGTTATGGGACACGTCAATATAATTACAAATACAAATATAAACTTACAGTTGAAGAAATATGTACAATATGAAAATTTCTTTACAGAGTATAAAATATAGATATTAGCAAATTATTGACTTATATTAATTTATAGCCTAAGTACCAATTTTATAATTCAGATAAGTAAAATTATAAAAAATAAAAATACAAAAAATAAAAATACAAATACAAATACAAATACAAAGGTGCTGAGTTATCCTGTTGTTTAATTATTTATATCAATAGGTTATAAATACTGAATGATCTCTTCTAGTAATAAAAATTAGGAATAGGATAAATACCTGTTAATGTAGTATTCAAATAGTAACTCATAATTACATGACAATGTAACATAATGAAGGTAAATAAATAAGTATAAAATTTAGAACAGGAAAAGTAGATGAAGGTTCCTCCAGCCTTAGCGAGCTCACTCCACCTACAAAACCCTAGCAACAGGGAACCAGAGTCAACCAAGCCGCTCTCCGAAAGATTGAGCCAGTCCTAACTGTTGCATGACCCTATTACCAGAATAATTCAACACCTGTCCTAGTTCTACAGTACATGGAGATTTTAATGATTAAGTCATTTTTCCATAAGTCATCACTACATGAGGCCATTTGGTCCATATCATGTTTCACACTGTCACTATATGAACTCGTGGGTTTATCCGGCCGCAAATCCTCTAGCAGGCTATCTGAAATCAAGATAAATAAAAAATTTTGAAAAACAAAACTGCTTATAAATGATTGTGGTCAAAGAATTCATCCATTGAATAAAAACAGTGGCTGTGAAGAAATTCACATACCTTTCTTTTAAATTTACATAGTGCAGGTATTTCTTTAATGGATTGGGGTAAACCATTTTATAATTTGAGTCCTGTATATGTGAAGCTTTTCTCAAATAAGTATTTTACAGAAAAATAATAACTATTGTTATCAAATACTTGTATGATGTGCATAGTACCTGATCATTTACAGATTATCATTAATATACAGTACTTATGCCCCAAGAATTATATTTTATCACTGTACTACATAAATTAAATTAATTAATTTGGTACTCTATGACAAAAATGGGGTCTTTGAAAATAATAATAATAATAATAATACAGGTACCGGTATACTAAAGTAAACCCATGCAAAGTTTTTGCACTCTGCCTCTTTGCTACTCCTCTTGTTTACCCACTCTCTAATTAAAAAATTAGGTTTCCCTTAATATGCAACTTCTTTATATGGCAGTCTAATAAAAGCAATATATAAAATTATATTTATTTAATAAGATATAATATTATATCTCTATATATAGGCCTACTTGCTTTTAGACTAAAATTAGTATATATGTTAACACAATGCATGGAACAGCCCATATAGCTAACATTGTTTCCATGAAGTTTGGACGTTCTATAACTTCATACAACTCAAATACGTTGACGTAAGAATTGCTTAATACTTGTAGTAATATCAATTATGTAAATGTGAGATTCACTGACATGTAGGCCTACATTAAAGCTAGAAAATAGATATAGATTGAAAATAAGCAGCTTTTTGCCTTATCAATTATGTAAATGTGAGATTCACTGACATGTAGGCCTACATTAAAGCTAGAAAATAGATATAGATTGAAAATAAGCAGCTTTTTGCCTTTTTGCTTTTTGCCTTATCAATTATGTAAATGTGAGATTCACTGACATGTAGGCCTACATTAAAGCTAGAAAATAGATATAGATTGAAAATAAGCAGCTTTTTGCCTTTGAGAGTAGATGAGAACTGACTCTTCAGGCCAAATTTACTACGGTAGCTCTCTAAATCACTATACTTTGAACATTTTAAAAGTTGTAGATAGAAGAGCTTTTTGGCAAATCAGTTTGCTTTGCACCAAATGTGAGTGCAGATAGAGATGGCTAGAGAAAGAATTCTATCCTACTGCTGCTTTCGAACTCTTTACTGCCACATCCAAACTTTTTCTTGCCATTAAGATACAGAGTTTACATGGGTGTTGGTTTGGAGTCCATGCTAAGCTACAGGACCCCACCATCAATCATGCATACTTTTTTCATCCATAATAACCACTATCATTTTATATTTAATTTATTGAACACAATGTGTATGTAATAATATAATTAATACAATCAAATTTTAAAATTGTCATCGTTAACATAGTATCTTAGGGATTCAGTCCTCTCTGTACAGTCTAGGATATGGTATTGTGGACAAAATTGTCCGCACAGCACACACTTGCACATCTCAGATACTTGGTGATATCCTCTTTGGTCACATAGTCGGTGATGGAATCCATGCGCAGCCACCCTCGTGTATACGTGCCGGAGATAAAAATTGGGTTCCTTCCATTCCTCTGTGATCATGGCAGGCGTCGTATAGAATTCCTGCTCGTCATTTGCTGCTTTTTGCTCCCATTCCCTAATGTGTGAATCGTATGCAGGTGTCCTGGGTAGTCTATTTTTCACTCTTATTTCTCTAATAAAGTAGTCTGTGTTGGCCAGGATATACGCTATTCTAATCCGGGTTGTTTTGGATAGTCGGAGAACTCTTCTTATATAAGTAGCTTTTACTGTTTTCAGTCTCCTCATATTTGCCGGTGAGAGATAGGACCATATCTGTGGGATTGCATAGCATGCTATGGGAGCGATCTTGATATGGAAGAGTCGTAGAGCTGTTCTTAATGACAGTTTTCCAAGTTCTTTATTTCAAACATAGCCTTGATTGCTGCCGTGCACCTTTCCTCTGTATGCTTTGTGAAGGTTTTGCCAGTTACTTGAAATGTAATGCCCAGGTACTTGTAGGAGTCAACCAGTTACAGTTGGTCTTTGCCACAAATAAAAGTATCCGCTTTGCTGACATTTCCTCCTCTCCTAAATTACATTATTTTTGTTTTACTAGTGTTTATCTCTAGTTCATTCCTCTGCGACCATATATGCAGCTTTTCTAGGCCTCTCTGTAGGGCTGGTTTTTTCTGTGATAGCATGATCATATCATCAGCGTACAGCAGCATTGTGATATCTTCAGAGGCTACCTCTTGTACTACGTCGTGTGTCAGAGTGTTAAACAATGTTGGACTTAGCGGATCGCCTTGAAGAACACCATTTGTTTGCGTGATGAAATCGGATTGACTTACACCGTCGCTGATGGTCATTAGGTTGGAGCTCAAAATGCATGCTATTACTTGCAGAAGGGGGTTTTCCTGCCCAAGGATGGAGGACAGTTTTCTCATCAGTACATTCCTATTGACTCCGTCGAAGGCTTTGGCATAGTCTATAAAAGCAGCATATATGTGTCCTCCTGCTGTACTTATTGCATTCCATATGACGTCTAACACTTTTTCAATAGCTTGAATAGTGGACGTTCCAGTTACAAAGCCATACTGGTGCTCAGGTATGTATGTCATGACTTGTGGCGAGATGCGGTTCAGTAAAATCTTGGTGAATGCTTTGAAGGGTGCACATTCCAGAGCGATCCCACGATAAGAATCTGGTGTGTCCTTCGGGCCTTTTCCCTTATATAATAATTTGATTACAGACTGTCTCCATTCTGCAGGTACCTTTGCTTCTTCAATACATCTGTTGAAAAGTGCTGTCCATATGCTGATAGTCTGTGGTAACGATTCCTTGAGAACTTCATTAGTGAGATTGTCAGGTCCTGGGGCTTTCCTTTTCTTACTTTCTTGAAACGCTAGCCATACTTCTTCTTCTGTTATGGGTGCGAGGTTATCTCTGGATGTCTGTATGGACCATTCTGCACTTAATTGAGTCCGTTGAAATATCTTCCCGAAATGTTCTTCCCAGACTTCCATGGGTATTTGGGAATTTATTTTGGTTCTTCGGGGTTCTAAAATCCTGTGAGGGGTCGTTTCTGCCGCCACGATAGCCTCCACCTCTTTTCTGTGTGCATACTGGAGTCATTTTTCTCTTAGGATATTCTGGTACCTTCTCCTTTCTTCTGTGTATTTAGCTAGCATTTCGTCTGTTTTGTGGGCTCTCCAACTATGCAGTTTTCATTTTAACATTGGGTATTTTAAGTTCAAGTGTGTTTGCCAAGAGACTAATCAACTGAGTGAAGGAGAAAGTGACTTTTGAGTTTTCTAAATCTGGACAATCTTGTAATTATAGACCACAACACAGACCTGTTCAAGAATTTTTACATCATTTGCAACATCTTCACCATAGTGCTAGAGGAGGAAATAAAAATCCATGGCTTCAGAAATATTACCAAGAGGTAAGTTCTTGTAGAAAATATTGTTTTCACTCTCTATCAGTTGCATGGCATCCAGAAAGTGCAGCATTAGTTTTTTGCACACTACTTCACTATGCACACTTGTAGCTAACTTTCTTACCAATAATCTTCCTTTTATATCAAGTTGGAGATTGTCATTGTTGATGTTAAACTCGTTGTAAGCTTATTATCCTGTCTTGGAACTTACTAGACGTCACTGAACTGGATTTTAATATTGTTTTAGCATGGCATAGCTATCAACAATTTGTTACTGACGATCCTAGAGGGTTGGAAGAACTTTCAATTTATTTTATAATGAATAACTGAACATTTTTAGTATGGTGAATAAAAGTTTGAAACTGAAAAGGCTAATAGTAAAGAGTCAGAGATTAGCATTTTTTAAAGAAAAAATCCATATTAAAAAGGAATGGAGTTAAATTACAATAAACTATTGAAAGACATAAAAATCTGTATAGCAAATGTACATGTTTTTAAAAGAAAACTGTGTAAATTTCTAGTTGACAAGGTGTTTTATTCAATTGACAAATTTATTGTTAATAATGCAGAATGAGTTATTTTTATGTTAATAATTTAATTATTATGTACATGAATTATAAAGATCAGTATTGAATATATTTGTGTATTTGACAATGTCATCTTTGCAAGCAATAAAAATTGTTATTAATAGTACAACATTTTGTAAAGACCAATATCTGTAAATGGTAGACTTTCTTGAATGTTGAAATGGAATGCATTACAACGTAAGAGAAATTAAACTTCAATTTTGCTCTACTCTAACATGTTAAAGGTGTATTTACTGTCATAAAAAATTTCCAAGCAATAAAAATTGTTATTAATAGTACAACATTTTGTAAAGACCAATATCTGTAAATGGTAGACTTTCTTGAATGTTGAAATGGAATGCATTACAACGTAAGAGAAATTAAACTTCAATTTTGCTCTACTCTAACATGTTAAAGGTGTATTTACTGTCATAAAAAATTTCCAAGTGCATTAAATTATTATTCATTTCTCCTGTTGAAGGGTTTACTATGCAATGATCCCGAGTGCAAACTGCTTTTGGAGATGGACAGTCAAGCTGATTTCAATACAGTGCAGGCTGTTTATTCTGTTGGAGCAGCCCTTGCTGCCATGTTCAATAGACTGTGCAAGAACAGCAGCACCATTGAGTCTTCAGAGTCTTCTTGCTTTAACATGTACACCAGGTATGTCAAATAAATAAATTCCATCATATAACATAAACATGATAAATTAACTTGTTGGAAAATATTTTTCCAGCAGAAAGATGCTATAATCTCGACTCAGTTTCTCAGGGAGGGCGCTCGTCTATCGTGAGCCATCCTCTCTTCCGATAGGTCCGGGTTTTGTGGGCCTGCATTTGGTTTTAGAAAACCCACAAAACCCACTCTAAAACCAAATGCAGGTCCACAAAATCCAGACCTTTTAGAAAAGCCAAAGGCCCACAAAACCCAGACCTATCGGAAGAGACCAACCAGAGCCGACCAACCAGAGCGCAAGGAGGAGGTATAAATACCAGTAGTTTGAGAGCTTGTCAGCAGTTCACAGCTGACCACCTAGCTGTAACCAGCTCTGAAGATGCCTGACGTAGTTCGTGCCAAAATGTCAGCAATATCAACGGACAGACCATGGCCATACAGCCGGAAATGGAAATATCATTGAACGCTGGCCGTGAAAGTCTTAGTAGTTATATCCCATTTTAATATTTATATCTTATTTATTCAATGCCATTTCCAAAACTAGATTATTATATTCACTGCATATGTCAGTAGAACTCAAAAGCTGTAAATTCATTCTAAATTTATAATGAGATAGAAACATTCATCCAAGATTATGAAAACTGACCAATTCCATGTAAATGTTTTCAGAGCAAAGTTACTTTACACATTGTTATTGTGGATAAATCTATATTAATAAAAGGAAGTGTCTGTCCTCCGTCTGTCTGTCCTCCGTCTGACTGTCCTTCGTCTGTCTGTCCGCGATGCCCAGCGAAATCTACTCAACACAGAGATCTGAAATTTTATAAGTAGGCGGACTAAAGGGTCGGAATGTGCACCTCGAAGCCGGAATTTTAATTTTCGCCTCCGTTCGTGAGTTATGAGTGAAAAACTGGCAGAAAACGTGCATTTTTTTGCGTTTTAGAAGCATCAGTTTCAGTAATAAATTTCAATATCAAATCACTTACAGATGGCTTTGGCTATTTTTGTCAACATACCTCATAGCCTACCTTGAAAATAAAAGCAACGCGACGCGATTTTGTTAGTCCATCCTAGACGATTCATTTGTTTAGAGTGTCAAGGCCCACAGACATATGACATTTTCAACCTACACGGAAGAAGGATAATCAACCCTAAATATGGTCAAACATGTTCGATTTGAACGAAACTCACTATACAGGGGTTTTCTGGGCCAAGGAACTCGAATCTGAGGTCGCTTTTACCAGGGGACGCTACCTAATCGTGGAATGCACTCCACGTGATTTAGGTGTTAATAATTATAATTTGAAATAATTATCGCGGGGGAAGCCGCGGGCACATGCGGGCACATGCTGTTTGTCTGTCTGTCCACGATGCCCATCGAAATCTACTGAACGCAAAGATCTGAAAATTTAAAGATAGATGGACTGAAAGGTGGGCGAATGCACCTCGAAGCCGAATTTTTAATTTTAGCTTTCGTTCGCGAGTTATGAGTGAAAAACTGGCAGAAAACGTGATTTTAGCGCTGTCGAAGCATCAGATTTCAGTAATACATTTCAATGTCAAATCAATTGCAGTTGGCTTTGGCTATTTCTGTCATACCGTGGAAATAAAAGCATCGCGATCGCTAGATTGTTGTAAGCCCATGCTGGTCGATTCATTTATTTAGAATGTCAAGGCCCGTAGACATATGAAATTTTCAACCTACACGGAAGAGGGATAGGCCTAAATATGGTCAAACATTGTTAGATTTGGACGAAACTCACTGTACAGGGGTATTCAGGGCCAAGGAAATCGAATCTGAGGTCGCTTTTACCAGGCGACGCTATCTAATCGTGGTATGCAGTCCACGTGATTTAGGTGTTAATAAATATAATGATTTAACTATTATGCTCTTAATTTTTAATTTTTGAAATAATTATCGCGGGCGAAGCCACGGGCACATGCTAGTATATAATAAGAGCCTATGTTTTAGGTCAGATATAAGAGCAGCCTTGAACACAGAATTACATAAAACAAGTGCTAAAAGAGCAGATGGAACTTCCACCGAAGACTTTCAGTTTACAGAAGATGGAATGGGGAATGTTCCAATTGAGATTTTGAACTTAAGACGTAACTTTCGAGGACGAAGTCGCACCATAGGAGATATTTACTTTGAACGGGTAAGTTGTTGCATTCAAATATTATCTGATGGTTTCAATATTCCATTAAATAGTCAGCATGAAGCTTCTATTGGATTAAGGGATTATTATGGCCCCTATTTAAATAAATAATTACCGTACATTTATTAACTATCATTTGGATTATTACTTTATTTTTTATTTTAAACTGCATAAACACCTGTCAATAAATGGGTTTTTTGATCACCATGCTTGTTCAAGCTCAGAATGAGACGAAGTAATCAGGATGACAGCAGGAGTTTCTGCAGTGAAAGTCATCCCATGTGTGTCCCATGATGGTACCACTTTATAACTTGAGAGAACAAAATACTTGCACATATGTTGGGTTCCTGTCTTTGTGGTGAGGTTTTGTGGAATAGTCATCATCACTGGTAGTATCAGAGAAAATGGATACCAGATATTTGAAGTACTGTATGGTCAGGCTATTGATGGAAGTAATTGGCATGTTGTTAGCCATCTGATAACTATGAAGTGCTTGTAGACCCCACAGTCAAATTTAAGGCTGACAATGAAAACCTGGTGAGTTGAACACTAAGAAAAGACCCGTTTATGAACTGACCATTGACTCTGATAAAGAAGAATGTGGTTTAGCCCATGTCTTAGCATATATAGCACTGTGGTTGAGTTACTGATTGGAGCAAGTGAAAGTGAAAGTGAAAGAATTTTGTGCAAGCAACTTTATTCAAAATTGCTTCCTTATGTTGCATTAAATTATGAAATCATTATGTAATATTCAGAATTAAATTTTTAATAATTTCAGAATTACAGATTAATAATTTTAAGGCTTGATATTTACCTTTGTTTTAGTGGCAACTCTTCTTTAAGGGAAGTCAAAAATAAAAAATATATTGAAGTCAGAAAATTATCTTAAATCTAACTGAAATAGGCCCTCATTATTTTAATATGAAATAAGGAATCATCGCCTTAAATACATATTAAACAAGCAAACTTGTGCACTAGCAGAAAATTTATTAATACATAAACAAACTTGTTTTATTAGTAACTTTTTCAAGCCAGATTGTACTATAACATTCGAAAGAAATAATAAATAGTTAAGACAAAGTGAAGATAGGGTCAATGGTTCCCAATTCACATTAATGCAAGTGCAACTGAGTGATAAATTCTCAATGTTTTAATTTAATTTAGTATCACTTCACTACATAAAGCATTCCAATTTAGAAAGTATCCAGCTAATTCATTAATAAGGTTTGTATTCATTACAATTCATTTCAGGTTGGGCAACATCTTCACAAACTTAAAAACCTGGAACATGTTCTGGCATACCGTGACTCCGGTGATGAAATTGAGGTGATAACACTGTCTTCACAATGCAGTGCTCATAGCAATTGTCCACGCTGTAGAAGACGACACGACAGTGCATCTCTGACAGACTGGGTCACTATGATGAAGCCTAAAGAGAGCACAGAAGAAGAGAATGACAAAGATGTAGTGCTGTACATAGCTGCTACTCTTAATGTCCATGAGGCATCAAGAAATCCTTTGGAATGTGGAGGAGAAGTTAGCAAGCAGGGTATTGAGCAACTGGAAGCATTTCTCTGGGCTATTGATCAGGTAAATTAAGTCTACTAAACTAATCAATATTACTAGGAAAATAGCACAGTGAAGTGTTAACATCTGCAGCAAGACTGAGTTCAGAAATATGCACACTATCTTCATTATTAGGCATATTTACCCAGAACAATCATTTCAATGGGTATACCCATCATCATCATAAGATAAGATAAGATAAGATTTATTTAGTCCAGCTGAACATGTAGGCCTACATGTTATGGGACGTATCAAAAACAATTACAAACAAAATTATGTAGGCCTATATATGATCTTTTCTAGGACTCTGGAAAATGCTGTAAGGATTGAAATGGAGCGATAATTTACGATAATGTTCTTATCTCTCTTTTTGAAGATTGGTATAGTTTTGGCAGTTTTGAATTATTCTGGGAAAATTCCTGTAGAGATAGAAAGGTTACATATATACAAAAGTGGTTTGGTGAGAAATTGGTACTCTTCTTATCAATAATATTTGGAATTTCATCTATACCAAAGGAGGAAGATTTTTTGAAGGATTTAACTATCTTGAAGATTTCTTCTTGAAGAATGAAAAATTGAAGACAGAAAAATGGTATTTTCAACAGATGGATAGTTATTTGATTGGTAGTGAGAGGGTGTGTTTATGATATCTTTAGAATCATTAGGAAAATAGCTTGTTGAATGCTTGGGTGATTTCAAGGTGGTCGGATAATTGTTTACTATTGAGTCCCAGTTCAATTTTTTCTTTAGATTTTGTAGATTGTCTTGACAATTTTCCTAGTGCTTTTGATTTATTTTCAGTCTTCAAAATATACAAACTGCTTTGGTTTCTTTTACCCTCTAGAATGACTGTATTTTAATATTGCTCTATATCTTTTGTAATAGTCTAAGAAAACTGGGTTATTGGTAGTTTTGCTTATGTCACTAAGTAGAATTTTTTTTCTACAAGACATTCTGATTCCTTTAGTGATCCACTTATTATTCTTATTATTGGAGTTCTTATTAGGATTAAATTTGCTGCATTGCTGTGGCTCTAATCAAAACTTCTTCAGCAGTCCAGCAACTGCAGTATTCTTAATTGTTCTTACTGTTACAGGTAAATCGCAACAATTCACATCTATCTTTAGCAGCAATCGCATTGGACACATGTGGCAGCATAGTCAAGACATCCAGGGATGTTTCGAACTTCCTCAATCAGGAAGAAAAAATATTTGAGAAATGGAATAACAAGGACATAAACATAGTCGCTCTGCTAGCTGGAGGAGATTCAGAACTTGCAGGGTCAGTCACTGATGCAGTTGGTCACCTTGGAGTTGCTGTTTTAGCTCCACAAGCTGGAGGACCACCTGCTCAGCGTAAGAAATACGCACCCTATCCATTACAATTAGCGCCTTCTAATGTTGTTCGTGCTGCATCGCTTCTTGCCCTACTTCATCACCTGCAATGGAATTGCTTCTCAGTAATGTATCATCAGGATGGAGTTGAATTTGAAGATATGTTTAGATACGTTGAGAAACATGCTGCGTCATCGATACAGCTAGAGCTTAAATCAGGAATTCCAATCCCTTTAGCCTCACTTAATGTTACTTCTCTCCTGCGTAAATGCATCATGATGCTTAGAGCTCAGAAAACAGATGGAACCAGGATTGTTGTCCTCATGTTGCCTTCAGAAAGGATTGAACTTATTTTCAGAGTCATAAAATCTTTGGAGGATGAAGGCATAACCTCGCCTGGAGATTTTACTTGGATTATGGTTGGATCAGAAGAAAATTTTGAGTACAGGTAAGTACATGCAAGGAACTTTGTTCTCTAACTAGAAAAGAGTAAGGCAACCTAATATGGTGAGAAGCAGGTGTGGATACAGGATTTCGTTTGGGGGGGGGGGCAATTTTTGTGTGATTTTACCTATCTTCCATTTAATACTTGCATTTGAATAATGCTCTGTTTTTTAATCTTACTCCAATCTCTTCCTATCGCCGGTTTTTGCAAATCTTGTAATCACTTTCTCTCGATGTCAATAGGACTATGCCTATGGATCCCGGCCGGCTGGCTACTACTCATGCCTTAGTCTTCTGTACCTATAGGCAGTGGCGGACGCAGAATTTTTTTCGGGGGGGGGATTTGAATAGGTAGAAAGAATATTTAGTTTATAAAACTGGCCACTTAGACTCCATATATAGTCTTTTTCCAAATTTCGGGGGGGATATAACCCCCCTATCCCCCCCTCTGTGTCCGCCACTGCCTATAGGTATAGAGAACAAAATACATATGGCATAAATTTGTTCCATCATTCGTTTGTTGGCAAGAGGCCTGGAGCTCAAGTTTTGAATTGATCAATCAAACTTCGCGATGTTATTTTTATCAGAAATTTTTAGTGAAACACACTTGATCGATCGATATAATCTACTTAGGTAGTAATGAGTACAAATTAATTTTTACAGTGTGGAGTCAGCAGGTTCACTCATATTACAACCAAAAGCAGGGAAGGTTCTTGAATTTGAAGACCACTTTCGCAGTCTCAGTTTGACTTCTAACTCCTGGAATCCATGGTTCTCTGAATTCTGGTCCAGTGTGTTCCACTGCAGAGGTGCCACATGTCACAGTGATCGCTATCAAGATCTCCATAGTTACCAGTTCATGCATGTGAGTACGATGACAGAAATATTTGTAACATTGCTCTAAATGCACTAAAGAGAACTTGTAAATGGAAAATAAGCAGTTTTACTACATGTCTTTTACTCAAATATTTTATAAAAAGTTTCTAGGTGTATGAACCTAACAACTAAGAATAGAAAGCTTACCATGTTGCTCTCCAAATGTTGATGCCACTTTTCTCCCAACAGATAAAGTACCTGTAACCAAGTTCCTAATCCAGTGGAATGTTTCTTACTAGCAGGTGCCCGCGGCTTCGCCCACAATAATTAATTGAAAAATTAAATATTAAGAGTATAATAATTATTAAAGCATTATATTTATTAACACTTGCATGCGAATCATTCATAAACTAAGCCATTAATAATTAATGAAACAGCTAAAATTCCTGCTTTAGAGTAAGTACATTCCACGATATGAAAGCCTGGGAAAATGATCTCAGATTCAATTATGCAGTTCCAAAGCAACCTGTTAACACTAATAATACGTATTGTTTCTCAACTGTTTGTTGACAGATGAATATGATGTGAATTTTATTTGATAAATTCAGTGTAATTTTCAGAAATTATATAATTTTTCAAGGGAAGGAGTTATTTTGTTTGGATTTTTATTGTCCGCGATACTGCCCGCGGCTTCACCCACCATTATTAATTGACTCCAGGATTTTTAAGAAATTTACACTGGCAGTTTATTTAAAATGTTTGTGGTTCAGAGCTATGAAAATTGTAAGTAAAAATAAAATTAGAATATTTGTTCATTGTGTTCATTTCACTTAGGCTTTATATAATAAACGGTTTTCCTAATTTTGTACTCTATGTGAAAGTTTAGACTGCGAGAGACAAACATCGCCGAGTATACCCAATGTTTCACGAAGTGGGCGAGCGAGTGAGCACGCTATTTAGGGCCATTGAATTGTATAAGAGTAGATAATAATCTTTTATGAAGTACTGGTAACAAGAGTTTAAAAAAGCTCAAAATGTGTTTTATATTTTCAGAATCCATTGGTGGTTAATACCATAAACTCCGTTCTTGCCATTTCTCATGCACTGGGAACTGTAAAAAGAGAACTGTGTCCAGGTAAGATATGGCGCTAATTATTTAAACATAAATTTCCATAACTATAACTTTGTTCAAGGGTGGGAAATCTAAATAACTAAGAAATGGTATGTTCTATTTGATGTTCAATTTAACCTCTGCCTCTGCTTTTCATCATTTCGAGGGGTTCACATTATCAGATACATAAGAGCATAACTAGTAATAACAAGCAGAAAACAAAAATAATTATAGTCCATTCATAGTTTGTGTCAGCCTTAGTGATGTTCAGGTAATGTGCTCATCCCTGGATCTGGGTCAAGGGTTCATATCCACCTAAGGTTGATAGACTTTCAGTGTAAAAATCCTAAGAATGAGTCCTTAGGGAAAATGGGTCCCATGTTTTATGACATGTTAAACTCCAAACCTGAATTAGAACTTTTGAATTAAATTTCCTGGTCATTTCATGTCCAAGTAATATTTTAAATATCTACTAGATGGTTGTCAATGTGATGGGCTTCTACCATCTTCCACTTGATCCTCTTCAGGTTTGGTAACTGAAACCTCTACCAGGTATCATATGCTCAGAGCTACAAAACTTTTTTTAACAATTTAGAATGAACTACTGTGTAGATTTTTCACTAAAAACTTAAAGTATGTTTTATCCAGATTATAATCTGTACAGATAGTTTCACGTTCACTGTATGTGTAGAATTTATCTTTTTTGGCAAATCTTCTCTATAATTTTATTCTAAAACACTCATTCTCAAACACTCATTAGCTGTTTTGTCTGGGTTAATGTTTTATATTTTGCTAAACTGCTGTTGTAGTTTACATGGTAGGGTTTGAGTTATTTTATTCTTTTATTAAGGAATGAAAATGATCACTCGCAAACGTTACTTGAAGTAACAATTAAACTTCTCATCCACTTCCACATATAACATTATCTTGTGGATAGTATTTAGATTTTCCACTTGGGTAAGCATCTTTGTCAGTCAAAACCACATGTTTTTAACTTTTAAACACGTTCTACTTCAGGTTTGGAGTTTAACATGCCATGAAGAAGAATATCAGCTTAGCTCACTCCAAACAGGCACATGAATTTATTATGTGTTGAAATGTCTTAAAATCAGTTGCAATTATTTTTTTCACCACTTGTTCGTGGGAATGTATGGTATTTTGTAGCTTTTCCATATTTTATTTTTCCTTTATTCTAGATTTGGATATTTATTCTAGATTCAGATATTTCCCCATAATGTGAAAGTGGATTCCATAATTTTCTTATACCGTATATGAGTTCAGAAGTTAAAATATTTAATAAAGCTAGTCGAGTGCAAGGATCAGTTAGGGGTTAAAGGATTTTTTAAACCCCAGAAAACATGCAAACTGCAAAACTTAAGAGAAACTTTATGATATTCATGAAGAAATTTTTCTTTACTATCAACTGAGTACTACACCATTTACAAAGACAATACTTATAGTATTTCTAACCAGCTATATCTAAAATTTATCACTTCAGATTTCAAGTCTGTGCCTCATTTCTTTGCAAAGGCCCCAAAGATACCAGATTTATTTCTTACAGTATTAATTTATTTACCTTTGGGCAATTTTGGTTGCAATTGGTCATTTTACAACACAATAAAGTAGTAGTAGTAGTAAGTATTCTGCCTTCCGGCAGGTTTTCAAACTTGGTACGCGAATTTTGTTTTCCAAAACTGTCTATCCTCTGCTTCCTCCTTCAGCATCCAATATTTCTGCTTTTCCCTTAAATCGTCCAACAGCTGAATTCTTCTTCTTCCAAGTCTAGTTGTACCCTCCAATCTTCCTTCTACGACATCATGTAATAAGCAGTTCCTTCTGAGAATGTGCCCAACCCAGTTTGCTTTCCTCTGACGAATTGTGTGTATGATTGACTTCTTCTCACCCACTCTACTCAGAACCTCTTCGTTTCTCCATGTCCATCCACTTTATATTTTCTATCTGTCTCCAGCACCACATTTCAAAACTTTCTAAATATTTCTTCTCTAATTTCCTCAAAGTCCATGTCTCAAATGAAGAATAGAAAGGCCACAGGAGACGATGACATACCAGTGGACCTACTGAAGGAATTAGGAGAAAATGGGATGAGGAAACTTACCAAACTTATCAACCGAATTTATGACACTGGAGAATGGCCTCAAGATTTCCTAGAGGTAACTATGATTGCACTAAAGAAGAAGAAATGTGCCAAGATGTGTAGTGATCACAGAACTATCAGCTTGCTATCTCACGTAGGAAAAATTGTGGCACGGATACTAACTAGAAGACTGGAAAGAAGAATAGAAGACGTAATAGGAGAAGACCAATTTGGTTTCCGGAAAGGAAAAGGAACTAGAGATGCAATTGGAATGCTAAGGATTATATCAGAGAGAGTTTTAGCGGTCAACAAAGAAGTGTGTGTCTGCTTTATTGATTGGCAAAAAGCTTTTGACCGAGTGAACTGGGAAAAGTTAATGGACATACTCAAAAAAATAGGCATTGACTGGAAGGACAGTAGACTAATCCGCAATTTGTACCTGGGACAAAAAGTGAAAGTGCGTCTAGAACATGGAGTGACCAACAGTGTAGAAATAGGAAGAGGTGTGCGTCAAGGATGTTGTATGTCACCCATCTTGTTCAACCTTTATGGAGACTGGCTAGCAAAAGAAGCCTTAGAAGGAGTTAGGGATTTTGTGATAGGAGGATACGCTATTAACACCATCAAATATGCGGACGACCTGGTGATTCTGGCAAAGAAACAAGAAATATTGCAAGGAATGATTGACAGGCTGGTGGAAACAGGAAGAAAGTATGGAATGGAAATCAACATAGGTAAATCGAAGGTGATGAGGATATCGAAGAGAGAAGAGCCGCTTCAAATTATCATGGGAAATCAAGAATTAGAGAACGTGAACCAGTTCAAATACTTAGGAAGTGTACTGACGAAAGATGCCTATTGCACCAAGGAGATAAGATCAAGAATTGCCATGGCCAAGAAAGCATTTATGAAGAAGAGAACTCTGCTAACTAGTAGTCTGAACCTAGAGCTACGTAAAAACTTGGTGAAGTGTTATATTTGGAGTATTGCTTTGTATGGATCAGAGACATGGACAATAAAGTACAATATTATATACAACTAATTTTACAAATGATTGTAGGCCAAGCCTAATATTTACATTTTTCATAATAACAAATATAGCTAACTCTACAGTAAATGATAAAAAAGAATTAAAATAAGAAATTAAAATGTAATTTCAAAAAATTCATCTACCTTATAAATACAATTTTCAGTCAATATTTGTTTTACTGCTTTTATATATGTGTGTATATATATATATATATTTTTTTTACACAATTTACACAATTTATTTATTTTGTCTAAAACACAACTCAACACAAAACCACCCGATTGAGCAAGCGCTCGTTCTCGGGCACAGTTCAGTCATTTACGTTAAAAAACACACATAAGTAAAGAAAACATTACTAATTTTAAATCAATAGGCCTACCTAGAAAAATAATAACTAGAAGAAAGAATAGAAAAAAGAAAAAGGAAAAAGGAAATGTAGTAAGAACCTAATATAGGATTTAGATGCAGCAAGAATTAATGCTAGGATTTTTTAAAATGTACCTAATGGATTTTAATATAATATTTCAGATGGCAGTTTATGCAAAACAATGCATGACATTGCAAGAGTTCGTAGAAGACTATTTGAAGTAGCGCCACATATGGCATTTGTTGGAGTTGGATTGAATGCTGTGGCATTCTCCAGTGCTGGGGAAAACTCACATGCAGATATAGAAGTATGTATTTCACATTTATAAATCCATTTAAAACTAAATTGAAATAATCATGTTTATGAAGAGGTTTCTTGTATAATATCATATCTGGTGATGGAAGAAGTAGCCAAATATCGTAGAAAGGCGAATTAATTTTAGATGTGAAACTAGTGGGTGAAAGTCCTGGAGATGCAAATGCTGAAAAACACAGTATTTATGAGACTTCAGTGAAATGCTTGAATTTAAATGCAAGATATCTAGCATCACACTGGTGGGTATGTTTGTAGGTGCAAGATGAAGTGGTATTTTAATGAACTGTCTTTAACTCTTTGTATTGCTTTGTACAAAATAATTAACTGTGGGTCACATGATTAATTGTGAATGCATACATCGCATTACATAGGTAAACTTACAAGTTATTTGCTTTGCATTTTGATTTAACTTACTTTTCATTGTGAATGGCCAGCAGGTCATAATTTTCTTGTCTTCCCAGCTTCATCACATATTATTAGTTTACAGATATAAAGTATTAATTTAAAGGTGTACCAAAGCAGACCAGTTGTTGTGAAAAATGTTTAGTACTTTGTTCATAAAAATAATTGTGAATTCAGGCTGTTTAAATGTGGTTGTAAAAAATGAAGAGATAAACCATTGAACATGAAAATGCCAGATTTGGAGTTCTTCCAATTCAGGTGTAACTAATGCTAATAGATTATATTAAGCCTACATTAATTTTATATATATATATATTTTATCAAAAATGTATGATGTAACCAATGATATAGAGCACTTCCTGTTACAGGTTTTGAATCTCCATCTGGCTGAAAACAAAGCAAAGCCAGTGTCTTTGGGATATATCAGTACAATTGGAAAGGTTCAACTTGATCTTTCAAACATGAAATCCTACGTGACAAGCAATAGAACAGAAATTTTGTTACAAGAATCACATTCTCAGTGTCAAGGCAGTTTTGGTTCTGGAAGTGGTATACCTCATGTCATAGAGGTATGTAGAATACTACATTTATGGCTCATGCTATATGAAGGAAAATGGTATACACCAATCACTGCTGGCTCTATATGTGCTGCTGCCATGCATGTCAGAAGGAAGACAGAGAGAACATATTTGCTGCAACTATTCTCTGGTGACAGACGAATTTGCAAGTTTAATTCAATTTTCTCTTACACAATCAAGTCTAAATGAATGTTGGAATATCACGATTTTGTAAGATTATTGCTTAAAAAAACTTCTCTGAAATTAAGAGGAATAGGCCCATTACAAGGGCCATTCTTTTCAAAGGATGCTTTCTTTTACACTCTTTTAGAATTTGAAATAATGTACCGTATTAATAATTATATCATGCTATAGTCTTAAAAGTCGGCCACGGTGGTGGTCATCTTTGATCTGCGGTAGCTGCTCATCTTAGGTCTGAAGGTCGTGGGATCAAACCTGGCCACGATCAGTGGATTTTCAGGATGTAAAAAACCTTGGCACAAAACCTAGGCACAGAGTCCTCCAGGAGGGACTTCAAGCTGGGGAGCCCCTATCATAGATTTATCATAGATTTAAGCCTAAATTAGAGCCTCTGGACAAAATTCCTCGGCCCTTTCATGTCCAAGAAATCCCTTAGTTTCTGGAAAGAGGGGTTTGTGAAGCAATGGGCTTGTCCCTCTGTCCTCTCTCTCAGAAAACAAGCTTAATAAAATTAATCTAGGTACTGAAACCTCTAATCGGAGGCCTTATGCCTCACTATATGGGTTACAAGAAAAAATCAGTCAGTCAGTCATAGTCATAAGAACTGCTTTCAAATACAATTCAGTTTCAACATGCACTTCTTTAGATTATACTCCTTATAGATTCAGCACTCCTACTCTTATCACAATCTGCACCACTCTATACGCTTAACAAAAGAAGTAAATCCAAAACAAAAGTATGGTACCGTATGTATGATCTTTTAATTAAAGTATGAATATCTAAGACAATGCAGCAGTAACAGAATTGTCAAGAACATATCCTTATACTGAAATGGGATCAGGTGTAGTTGTTTAGGGAAGGACATCTGGATGTTATTAAACTGATAATACAAGAAAACAAACATGATCCAGGTGCATGAATGCTCAACAATCTTATCATTCAGCACACTGAAGCTCAATAACCATGAGATGTAAAAATATGGTTTTTGTACAGCTGGCTTAAGAAACATTTCATCAGTTGAGAAGAGAGACCTCATAACTAGGAAATAGCCTTTTTCTGTTATAGATGTGAAATATTTAGAAAAAAATCTCTAAGTTTTTGTTGAAGCCTTGAGTGCAAACAACAATCAATTTTGGTGCTACAAATTGATTGAAGTTGAACTATTTCCATCCTTACAATGCTGGAAATGAAATGTTTTTTATTGTTTCTTGGAAAGTTGCCATTTTGGAGATACGAGTTAATCATCTTAGCCAACGATTTGTTCTTTATCACAGCAGAAATTGTTGGAAATTGTTGGTTTGTGTATAGTTTCTTAGCATGCAATTGAAATTGCACAACGTGATGCATCTGTTAGAATTTATATTTTCATTTGAATTGCTAAAGTGTCTCATGATACTTGTATATTAAAATTAATTAATTAATTTATTTATTCCACCTGCGTAAAACACAATACAATCATTACAGGTGCCCGAATGAGCAAAAGCTTGTGCTTGGGCACAGTTTGGCACAGTGACAGAAAACATAACAAATACTGGAACTACAAACTACAAATTTAGAGAAAAAACACTCTACATACAATGCATACCCATACACACACGACACACATAAACGTACACGCCAACAAGGCAAACAGTACATAATACAAACCAAGAGCAAAATAAACATATTAAACAACACGCATTTTTGAGATAAACGATACACATGAACAACAAAAATGAAAAGCAAAACACTTGGATAATGCAAAATGAGTTACACACTAGGCTGTATAAATTTTCCAAATTTGTTTCTTGAATCTGCATAAATTTAGTTCATATAGTTCAGGATGAGCTCTTATTAGTGAGTTGTATCATCTTGGGCCGAAATTTATACTGTGATTTAATAATTTAAAGGATACCAGTAGTAGGAATATATCTCATATAAGCTAATTGAATCTTAACAATTTTGTTTGAAATAGATTGGCACTACAGGGACCAATCAGACTAAGGTCTCTCTTCTTGGAGTGGCACCTGTTCATCAGCAAGGGATTGGACACTTCAACTGTGGAAAATTACATCCAACAGCCATGCTACACCTGGCAGCGCTTCATTATGCTCTGAATCTAGTCAATCACAACTCGTCCACGCTTCCTGGAATTGAAGTTGGACTCATACTCTTTGACAGTTGTTCAAGACCTTCTCGTGCCTACAACTCTATATACAACTTCTTGTCCTTTCCTAAAGAAGCCCTCAAAGCAATGACAATAGGTAATCCAAATCTTTGTTAAATTCATTATTATGAAATCAAATGCAAGATCAAGGGAAACTTGCAAGTCTCACTTATTCCAAATTATCTGGGTGATATTTGTGGGGGTTGTTATCAGTTTGTCAGATTAATAGATTTATTCACTGTATTGTGATAAATATAAGCACAAAATGGTAACTGATTTATAGATTAATTCCATCATTGTTTCATTCAGTTATTTATTATTTGTCCATATAGCTGTGTAAGTAATTCAGGTTAGGATGCACACTGACATTTAGCTGACTGAGCTCAAACCTCACAAACCTGAAAATCACAATGTAAGTAAAACACAACAGCATAAAAACGTTCACAAATACTCAATTTGTTCACTCAGAATGAAACTATTTGACACACTGACCTAAAAGAGATTTGTAAAGTGTTATCTAGTGGTATTTTCTCATATTACCACTTGGTTACGTGATACTCATTTCTTGGTAACTTTTTGGTAGCACCTCGTGTGTCATGTGTCGTGTTTCATTTGAGCAAATGTAAATACATAAATGACAGTGGGTACCAATTCTCAAACTCAGTTGGATTTGATGCAGTTCAAAAACATAATAAATCTTGAATCTTGAAAACTAGTGTGCAAAGTTTAAACCATTGGCAAACTAATTAACTCTTGGCAAAAATTCCCTTACAATGTGGTGTAATTAACCTGCTGAAGAAAGAATGATAGATTGGTATCTTTTGCAAGGAATAAACTCCATTACCTAAACCTGTCTTATTTTTTTTTGTATCAAGCTTAAACTTTCAATTTTGTGCCACCATTTTGTTGCTATTAACGAAATTGTATTTTTAATAAGTTATCCTTAACAAACTTTTAGGTTGTTTTGGTACATGTACAGCAAATCAAGACTGCAATAACCCCTGATATTGACAAATATCTGGTATACCTTTTGATTTACATATTTATTTACAGTACAATTATTTTATTGTTTAGTAGGACAAAAATTAATAAAAGGAAGAAGTAAAATCTATTTTCTGATAATTTAAAATAGTAATTACTTTTCAGGAATGGAAATGCAAACTAGACCCAATGACATTGTGGCAGCACTTATATTGGATTCTGCAGCAGCTGACACAGTTACATCTTTATTAAATGCTCAGAATATAGCTCCTCTAGTGGTTCCGGTAGAGCCTTTTGCTACTCAAAGAATTCAGCTATCTTCCGAAACTAGTAAGGTAAGTTATGGTAAATACAATACAGGACACCTTGCGATATATTGAGGGACAATATCGTGAGCACCATCTAGTGGCCCAACCTACTACTTCTGAATACAGATGCAGTATCTAGATACAAAGATGTCAACCAGTTTCTATTAGAGGAACTGAAATAGCCAACCTCGGCTTGCTATATATAAGAGATATGATTTTTCTATCTATCTATGGTCCAGAAAAGCAATTTTGCTGCTTGAAAACAAATGCATTAAAAAAAATTAAACAAAGACGAAGCATTGAAAAAAAACAATGGTAAGAGAATGAGTTGCTGAGTTTGAAATATTTATTGTGTTTTCGTTAATATTATGTGAACTATTACATAAGTTAGGTGTTTTTTTTTGCTTATTATTATTGTAATAATTATTTTATCAGTGTTTTGGTGCTCAGTGGTTGGTGAAATATTAAACATTACGGTTTATATGTTAAAGTAGCTCTTCAATTTGAATCACAAGGCTGAGTGCACCCCGTTTATGTTTTGAATATTTTAATTTGGCCCCTAGTTTCCAGATTGTCCACCAGGAGTAGGCCTACAGCAAAATCTGTCCCCCATGTTTCCATTGTTAAAGTAGTGTCTGGGGTTATCCTCTATTGTATTTGGTTACGGTATCACCATCTGCTATCTTCTGTCTGCTTCCCCAATATTGTGTGAGATCTGTGTAATCCAGCATTTGTGTTTTGACAATTGGCAGCCTCTTAATGGAGGAAGCCTAAGGACTTTTCTTTCTAAATTATAAAATAAATGTAGTACTACATGTATTAAAACTAAAAAAAAAAAAGCTACAAGTATTTGAACGCAAAATTAAATTATTTAAAGAACAAAAGCATCGAAAATTTAAACACAACAGGTATTTTTTAAGTATATATATATTGTACAGTGCATACATATAAGTAATCTCTCTCCTATTACTGATTACCCTTAATGGGCTACCACATTTAAATACATCCTCATCATATAAATTATTGTTTTTTATGAGTCCCATAACATATATATGCTCAGTTTTGCTAAATAAATCTTACCTTATTGTGAGGCACCCTAATGTAATAGGAGAGAGACTCCATCTGGCATTTTGAGTCAAACTTTGACTACCTCAGCTGTTAGAGCATCAGCATGTAAAGCCGGAGGTCAAGGGTTCGAGTCCCAGTGTCAGAGGAACTTTTTTCCTAAAATATTCTCAAAATATATTCAATTTCCAAGTAATTGATAAGCATTTAGAACCTCCTTTTGCTTGATGAAGCCTTATGATTAATTTGTTGTAGGAATCAAGAGTGCTGCGAGAAAACATGATACAGGCAATGATGTCTGTTGCAAGAGCAACACATTCCCATTCTATTGTACTGGTTCATGGCACATCTGCATGGGCGGAGTTGCTAAACCAGGAATTGCAGAATTATTCCCAACAAAACAGTGACCTGCTTTGTCTAGCAGGAATATATGCACTACATAGCAAGAACACTAAGGAATTAATTGGAGCAATAAGTTCTACCAAATTAATGGTAACTGATGACATCATTAAAACTTTAAAACCAGGAACTATGGTGATTCTCCTGTTGGAAGACCCAGAAGAAATCAGAGCATTTCTGGAAGTGTGTCGATATATTAAAGGATTAGCTTTCTTGACAATTCTTCATTCATGGAGTACAAATACACATGCAGGTAATATCTTTGAACTTTATAGTATAATTATGAAATATGACATTTATTTTTATTGTGTGCAGCTTATTTCATATACCTGCTTTCAACCTCAATTTGCATAGTTAATTATACTGTGAAGCATGTTCTGCAAAGTTGTATCCAATTACATTAATCACAATGAATCCAAAATAACACATTTGTTCTCATCCAGACTGATTGTAGAATATTGGCCCAAAGCAAATAATTTTGTTGACGAAAGGAATCACTCTTGTGAAAAGCAAAAACAAACAAAAAAACTTTTGGAATTAAAAGTTGCAGAATTGTTAGAAAACTAGTACCGGAAACAAGTGAACAAAATATTAATAGATGACAACATAAAGGTTCCTGCATTGGATAAACTAAGGCAATAAATATAGAGGCCTATATAAAGTATATTTTCCTTTCTTGATTGAGTACCATTAGGATGATGATAATGGTAATGATGATGATGATAATAACAACAATAACAATAATAATAATAATAATAATAATAATAATAATAATAATAATAATAATAATAATAATAATAATAATAATAATAATGATCTATAAAAAATTATGCAGAGGTGGATTAAACTGACTTGCTTGGGAAGTCCCATCTTCAGTTGAAGATATTATGATCACCCTATCAAAAAAGTGATAGAGCTCAACGGAATCCGCAATTTTAACCATACTTCAAGGCCCATTACCAGCTGTTTTGCTGCAGCATGACAGTGCCCTCCAAAATACTGCCATCCACACAGTCAAACTTTTTTAATGCTGGATTTACAGGCACTGGACCATCCTGCATACTTCCAATCGTACTCAATTGGTTTATAATCTTTTTTATCCACTGACATGCATTACGTGTCCATTGATCACATCAGATGAAGGAGTGAATAAGGCAGTGCTCAATCAGATATATATATTTTTTTCTGCAGGTATCCAGAAGAAACGAAATGCTTGAATAAGAGAATTGAAAAGCACAGGAACTATGTTAATAATAATATATGCCTAATTGTAAGGTCTCTGCTGCTGTTTAAATATATTATAAAAATTGTTTGGGAATTATTAATTGATTTTCCCTCTAACCATAAAATAATATGGACTATAATAAAGCTACATGGTATTTTATTTTTTTGCAGGTCATACAATATTCACTTTACATCAGATTCTAGAATACGATGAAGCAGTTGCAAGTGTAACATCAGAGTTTCGAGAATGGCTTAAGTCTAATATTCTGTCCACAAGAGATACAAGATCTATACCTTTCCCTGCTACATGGTTCCATGAATTCCAAGCTCTCTATCGACAGAATAATGATTCTTGGGGCACAAACCATAGAATTGAACAGCTCTTTTCAATGTCAGACTTTACATCTGGCATTCAAGAATCCATAAACTCCATTTGGGCTATAACAAAACATTTACATCAATATTTCAGCAGTCATTGCTCCAAGAATTTTCTAATAAAAAGTTTCTCTGATTGTCTTAATCTAAATTCAACGAATTTCTTAACAAAACTCAGAAATTTTCTGCATGATGAATTACATCATCTTTCACCTTCTATAAAGAAACATCGTCCCAATACCTTCAGCCTGTGGGTTGGTTCAGAACGCATTGGAACATGGGAACAGGGCATCGGATTAATGATCTCAAACACAAAATATTTCCAGAATTATCAAACTACTTGTGCTAGTATGAACTGTTCAGTTTGTGACCAGCAAGGTGGATATTTTGACAAAACTCGTCAGTCTGTAATGTATGAACATTTACAGTACCCATGGGCAGCAGCTCTCGGAGGTCTATCATTGTTCGGAGCTTTCATGGTAATCCTCACAGCATTGTACTTTCTAGCTGCAGCTGCACTACCAAACAACAAAATGTGTGGAGGAACGTCTGTACTTGGCTACCTAATTTTGTTAGGATTATTATTACTCTTCACATCGAACTTGAGTTTCGTACTTACACCAACAGATGCCACTTGTGGAGCTAGGAGGTTCTTGCCAGGATTGGCATATACTATTATCTTTGCTGGCATGTTGCTCAAGGTGAGAAAATTTTATTGAAATATATTCAAGTCAAATACAAGATACATCAAATACAGAATTTAAATTTAACACCCAAATGAGCATTGCTCAAGTGTGGGTATGGTTCACTATTAACAGAATATAAATACCTTCACAAACTGTAATATTATGATAAGTAATTATTATCGTAATCAAAATTACATTTAGATCACAAGACAATTTAAGGAAAAGATGGAAGTTTACAAATTTTACTGATCACTAGGAATCCAAAAAAAGAATCTGTGAATAATACAATTAAATATAACATTAAAAATTAAGAGAGATATTGTAAATAATAAAATAAGTGGACTGGAGAAGAGGAAGAAGTATGACAAATTTACACTAAACTATTTGTTTGATAAAATATTTAAAGCAAATCACAATTTAATTTATTTATTATATTTTGTAGAGAATATAATAATTACTTTTGGCAAGTATAGATTCTGGGTTTTAAGCTTAGAACACTGGTGTTAATAGGACACATCCCTAGAACATCTTTGTGAAAAACAGGTGCCTCTATATTAATATCTTGTTGTAACTATTGCTTGCATATCCTAAATATATGCTACTGAGTGCAAAAATTGTCTAAATTATTACTACAAATTATATCTAAAAATAATTTTTATATAAGCATACATTAAATTTTCAAACTGAAAAAATAACTTATTTTGATATGCATTATTTTGAAAAAAAAAAAAAAAAACTTTAATATTAATTTTTTTATTTCAAATTGCAGCTAAAATAGCTTGTTACAGCTTGTTACTACAGATAAAATCACCAGTATATCTTAGAAATCTTTTGTAGGACATTTCATGCCTAAAAGATCTCCCATACATTGCAACAGTTTAGAGGCATAAACCGAAAGTATCTTTTAAGCCACTTTTAATAATTTCTTCTGTAAAAATATCACTGCTAATGTAAATCAGATTATCAACATTTTAGCATGAATCTCCTCAATGAGACAATACTGAAAATGACTATATAATTATTATTTTATTTCAGGTATTCACTACATGGCGGATTACAGTTAGCTCTGAACCTCTTAAAAACATGTTGTCTACACCAACTGGTTTGCTTATCATGGCTCTTGCTTTGATAATGATACAAGTTCTGCTAGCAGGAGGATGGTTGCTACTGTTGCCCCCACAGGTGTACATGTTCGCTTCCAAAGACTTACCTGCATGGCGATGTTACCCAAGAGGACAATTTGAATCTCACCTACTTCTGTCATTAGTTTATGTAATTTTGCTCATAACTGCTACAGCAACAATAGCTCTTCTCTGCTGTTCGGGGTAAGTGGCAGAAACAAATTTGTCCTGTTAAAAAGGTAAAACTTAAGTGAAGCATGTACGACAACTTAATTGGGTTTAGTGTAGGCAAATACCACTTCACTATGTAATTCCCAGCAATTCGTTAATGAAGTAAAATTTTTCCACACAAAATTCTAATATTTTTATTTTATTTTATTTTTTAGGTCAAAGATGGATATGGATGATGAGAACCATTTGTGCTATGAGGCCCGATGGATCCTGCTAGCTTCAATTCTTGTAGCAACAGTTTTCACATTTTGGGGAATTGTAACAGTTGCCATGATTACTCCTAGTCACTCGGACCTGGCCTCAGCATTAGCTCATTTCCTGTCTGCAAAAATCCTGTTGTTATGTTTGTATGTGCCAAAAGTATGTCTATATAATCGCCTTAAGTCTGGAAAATCTTCAAATCAGACTACTCTACAACACTTTTATGAAATCTCACACTTTAGATCACAGCCTCTAAAAACACTACCAGGTAATATAAAATTACTTAGTAAGGTCAATTCCGGGGTGCGCGGGCAAAGAGAGTTAAGTCCACCATCCTAAAAAAACTGAGATATGTCCATAGAGTTATGGATAAAAATGTTCTCTACATTTGTGTTAAGTCCAGTAAATCATATTCAAAATTGTACGGTAGTTATGGATGTGTGCCTCATAGGTTTATCCATCTCTAAAGCTATGTTGGGCTGGTATAGTGTGTCAAGTCACTCTAATTCTCAGCAACAAGAGAGTGGACTTAACTCTCTTTACCCGCACACCCCAGAATTATGAAACTATTATTTTAAGCTTACATACTTCTCCTACCTTTATCTGTTATTTTAAGGGCTTCCACCAGAGGGCAGAAGCAGAAGAATACAGTAAAACTATGAATCAGAATTGTCTGATCAGTATATGAGATTGCACAAATTATTGTCGTTCTGGCAAAAGTCACTTAGTTTAGAGATGAACCTGTTTTAAAGTTTGATTAAACCGTTGTATATATGGACTGTGAAAATGGAAGTTACATGGAAAGGGGTCAGGATATTAATTAGTGAGTTCTACCTGCCTATAAAGCATTCTTTCATCAATGTAGTAGTACATAACTCAAAATGGCTATTTTGGAGTTAGTGTCTTCTGCCCGAACGACGACTTGTAAAAACACATAATTAATATGTTTACCCTTATAAAAGATAATGAAGTGTAATACTCTATTATAATAGAAACTATGTTATAACTTGCATGAATATCCTGGGCATGAAGTTCTCCAGGAGGGATTATAAATTATGGATCTCATATCATAAATTTATGGCATTTTAAAGAACCTGAAATTGAAATTAGAGTCTCTAGAGAAAATTCTCCAGCTCTTTTTATTTCCTAGTAATATCTTAGTTGGGCTTTTGAGTCAATGAACCTGCAGCCGGTCACTCTGCCCTCTATAGGAAACTAAGCATAACTAAATTTATATCCCCTGGGAGGCTTTAATGCTCTGGAAATAGAGAAAGCGCTGATTACTGATTGCTTGATTTGTTCATGTGTTTTTTACAGCTTTCATTCCACCTCCCCCGTTAATAAACATGGAGTTGTCTGTCCCAAGGATATCAGATGACAGTGAATCAAATGATGATCCAACGCAAGTAATACCAAGTTCCCTGTACTCGCTGGATATGTTTAGTCAGTCTTCTGGTAGTCAGGAGAATGTTGGCGAGCAGGAGGGTGAAGAACAAGATGATGATGTCAGTGATGATATTATGGGAGAGCACTGTGAAGCTGGAACCAATGAGTTCACAGCTCCACAGAATACTGTGATACTGGTGGACAGCAAGGAAATTGCAAGGCATGGTAAGTACTGCATTAGCAATTCATTTAAATATAGTTCATCATACAATAGTAGACTTTGCGACGAGGCTACAATGGCACTTATTAAGTAAGGTATGAGAATGTTTATGAAACAAGCAATGCGAGTGTCTTAATTACCAGTATAGGAAAGTTGCATATGGATGTCTTTGTTCAACCATTATTAAATGTAAGTTTTGAGATTTTAGATTCATGAAACAAATAACTCGCTGACCTTGCTGATCAGCTGTTAGTAAGTTCTAGTAGTTCTCAACTTTTGTGATAGATGGCAGGTCACGATTGTAGTCTGAACTCAAAGCTTCTCTTTGCATTTTAACTTTGCTTTGGCAACATATTAATACACAACGAAATGAATTCAGTTTAGTTTTATATTAAAATAACATGAACAGAATTGGTTTTATTTTAAATAACAGTACAGGTTGTTTATTGAGCAGTTTGAATTGCTACTTTAAAGTTTTTAGATTGTTCAACTGTTCGAAATTAATCAATACCACACCAATGTTTAAAATGCAATTTTGTATCAGAATGGATATCATTTCACAACATAATTTTGCATCAAAAGTGAAAAATAGAAGTGGGTAAGTGCATCATTGGATTCAGCTTATCTTTTTTTAATTTCTGAGATCTCCAATTTTCTCTTAACACATGTGTTTTTCACACTAATTTTTTGATGGTAGCAAGTAATAAAAATATAGGCTACTTATGTGAAAATAATTAACCTTTAATAGCTGTTCAAAATATGTTATTTTTCAAGGTAAAAAGTGGTAACCATTTTAATCTTGATGGTGATCAGTAGCCTACATCAATTACTTAGCCCAGGCACAATTATTCGTATCATAATTAGCTGCTGGATGAATTATATTGTAAACCAATATTAAGAAATAAAAAGGAAGTAAAGACACAGATAAGATTGAAATCATAAAATTCAACTAGCAAAATAATGTATTTCATGTCTGCAATAATAGAATGTACTAAGAATAGTTAGAGGGTTTGATATAATGATGCTCAAGTGCTGCAAAGAAGGAAAATATGCAAGTAGGTTAGTAGACTTTTAGACATTAAATTACCGTAATTCAAAGTTTATTTTAATTATAAAAAGCAAGATTGAAACATAAAGCATACATGGAAAATTACACACGAATTAAGTATCATTTGCAATTATGCCATCAGAATTTGTTATATTTTTAAATGTTATTCTTAACTGATTGAAAACTTTTCAAAACTAAGATTTATGGATAAAAACACATGGGAATTTACAGAAGGTACCTCTCCGATTTCCATCATTACCGGTACTTCTTCTTTTTTGTCATGAAGCTATGCCACTGCAGAAATAAATAGTCAAAAATTTTTAGAAACCTCTTTTTCACTGATTTGAAAACAAAGAAAGAATATTGATAGTCAAATTGTAAAACAAATATTTATAACCTTCACAAGTTTAATCTAAACAAGAAACCTGTAGAGACTGGTCTTATGTGTAAAGAACTTAGTACACTACATAAATCTGCATCTTCAACATCTTCTTTGTATCCTTCTAGCAAGCTGAGCAGGATATTTATGAACGATTTTCCTCCATTTTGTTCTTACTTGATATATTTCTTGTCTTGTAATTTCCCAATTTTCTCCTCTAGTTTCTAGATCTTTGATCTGATCCAGCTACCTCTTCCTGAGTTATCCAATTGGTCTTTTCCCCTTTACATTCCCATCCATGTATTGTCTTGGTGTTTGGCCCTCCATCAACCACTTCACATGTCCAAACCTCTTGAGTCGTGTACCACTTAATCTCTCTGCCATTGACAGGTCCACCTGCATCACTTCTCTGACATCCTCATTCCTAATTTTATCTCTTCTAGTCTTCTGCATGGCTGACTGCAGAAACTTCATTTCATGCACTTGTAATTTACTCAGTTCTCCTTTATTTTATTATGCAGCACTCCAGGCTGTATGTCATGACAAGCAGGAGATATGTTTTAAACATGGTCTGTTTGGCTCAAAGAGGAACTCCCTTGTCCCACAGTGGGTTCCACACATGGTGAAAGAATTTGGATCCCTTTCCTACTCTATTCTGCAGTTCTACTTTGGTACTTCCATCACTTGATGTTGTACTTCCCATAGGTAACTGAAATTTTTAATTCCAGTGCTGACTGTCAGAGAGGTTATGCAGCGACATCAAAATGCAGATCCACCATTGGATAAGCGGTAACACACAGAGATAATATGTCTGCAATGTCAAAAACCAAATTCCATGCCATTGGACTGTACTGGTATTGGTATATACAAGGTGTGTTCGCAAGAAAGGGTCCTGGTAGTTGCCACTGAGATTTGTTTGAGACGAATTATTTGTTTCAGGACATAAATTAAGACCTTTTCCAAATTTAGCTGCTATGGACCGTACGTTGCAGAAAGAGAGGATATTCTTACCAGAGTATAGAATAAGACCATGACTGTATGACTATTTTGGTTGTGATATGACTACGACCTCCAATGTTTTAGTTGTTATGGTACATGGATATGGATAGAAGGGAAAATGGAGTGTAGGGATGTATGGTACCTTTTTCTTTTTCTTCCTTTCTTCTGAAAATATTATATGGAACAACATTTTCTTAATCTGTACTTCCAGTTCTTGGAGCAAGATTCACAAACATAATTACACATGCTTCTTCCAGTGTGGTTACATTGAGACCATACTAGCTCGATTCAAACAACTTTGGAATATCCTTTTTTGAAATAAGCTGTTATCATTATCTGCTGTACACAAATTAATGCCATAATTAATGATTATGATGATCGGGTACGCTGTAGTGTAGTGGTCGAGGCACTGTGGTACAAACCGGAAGGTCGCGGGTTCGATTCCCGATGAGATTGTTGGAGTTTTTCAATTGGCCTAATCCTTCTGGTGCCACTATGACCCTAATGTCGACTCAGCCTCTAACAGAAATGAGTACCAGGAGCAATCCTTAGGATAAAGGTGGCCGGTGCCAAATGTCCAAAATCTGGGAGCCTCAACCTCCTGGATCCCTCTGGGTCTCCATGGCCTGTATAGGGATCACTTTATATTTTTTTATTACAGATAATCAACCTGGTGAAAAGCATTGGCTTTACAAAATTCAAGAATTTTCTGTTTATTCATTATATGTGTTTTTTAAGTTTCAAGGCATGTTTTTTCTTTTCTTATGGTCCTCAGCAGCTGAAAATTTTAAGTTGTAGAAATTCCTTTTTTCTTTCTTTCTTTCTTACCAACTGCACAGCATAATTTGCACAACAACATTTTGGAACCTCTCTTTGTCAGATTAAAAAAAAAAAAACTTTTTAAAATACAGTAATTAGATGTATATTATTCAACCTGAGCCCATTCTTGGACAAAAAATTAGAAGTCCTTAAAATTTGATTGCCCCTCGTTGTACATTCAGTTTTGAGGTTGAGATATTTGTTAAACTGCAGAAATCAGGTCGTATCTTTAAGAAGGAAAAACTTAATCTTCCATTGTAAAGGATCTATAAATCTATTTTCTAGTATGGAAGAGGCAAATACAAGCCAGAGCCCTCAGACTGCACTGTGATGTTTCACAACATGTCATGTTTGCCATAAAAAAGCATGGTTTCCAATTACCCTTTCTCATTTCATAATATAAACTTTTAGAAAGTTGTACCGTACAGTTAAAATCCCTTATTTCTGGAAATAGACTCTACGTTAAGAGCCATGCGCTGCTGTAGTGGACATTCCAAGAATTACTTGCAGGGGTTAGCCCATATAGCATGCAACATTGAAAATAGTAGTTTTTAGGTTAACTGGTCAACTAATGTGATGATGATGATGATGATGAGTGTTCCGCCCGAATGCAAGTCCAAGCCCATAACAAAGACTTGGGATGATGACCACAACTCGTCCAAGGCTCTTCCAGGCAAGGATGATATAGTAGAGAAGGGATAAAGGAAACACCAAGTCATTTTCCACTACTGAAAAATCCTTAACTCGACCAGAAATAAACTCAGGCTGTCAGGGTGGAAGACAGCCATGCTACCAACAGAAGCAGATCTGCAATTTATTTAATATGTGCTTGACATATTTACCTGGTAATTTCTCATTTTAGCAATTTCATCCCAAATGTTGCCTCATTTTAGCAATTGTTACCTCATGTTAATTGATTTCAATAATGAGGATGCCTCAATTTATATAATGCATAGTAGTTTTCTATAAGTTAAATTTATTGGTTTTCGATCTTCCATTTTTGGCTTGAAATTGAGCATGGCATAACATGATATTATGGGGTATGCTGTCGCGTAGTGGTTGAGGCAGTGTGCTACCGGAAGGTCGGGGATTCGATCCCCAATGAGGTTGTTGAGATTTTTCAATTGGCCTTATCCTTCTGGTGACATTCTCAGCCTCTAACAGAAATTAATACCAGGAGTAATTCTGGGGATAAAGGCAGGCAGTACGTAAGGCTGACAACATTACCTTCTTCATGTACCGAATGCCTCATCTTCCTGGAACCCTTAGGCCCTCCATGAACTGTATAGGGAACACTTTACTTTTATAACCTGATATTACAAGTTTAACAATTAACATATATATGTGTTATTGAAGGCTGTGATTGCATGGAATTCTCAACAGAGTTTTTGGAATGTGTAAGGAAGATGACAAAAAATTGATTTCAATGATGCTCTTTTTTTTCCTGGTTCCTATGGAAACCAAGCAAGACCACCTTCAATTAATATCACAATTGAATACATTCATTTATGTTTCAGCTCATTGTTCTACATGGAAACACCAGCTGAAATATTGTACTAGACACGTCCATAAAGTAACTTTCCCACAGGCCATTAACAGAAACAAAACACAATTTAATGGAAACATTTATTGTAACAGATACAGGATGTGTTGAGCTATTTTTCAACATATTCATTACTGGAATTCAGACCTTTGTCATACCGTGGGACCAACGTTTGAATACCTGTGTTGTAGAAGTCTGCCGCCTGGGATTTGAACCAATGTGTGGCAGCCATCTCCGCCTCTTTGTCATTTTCTGTCATTTTTTTGAGGTGTAGGAAAAGATGGAAATCAATGGAAGCGAGATCCGAGCTGTAGGGTGGGAGATCTGGGCTGTAGGGTGGATTTTTTAAACATCTCCCAGCAAGACTCCTGCAGAAGTTTGACTGGGAGGTGTTTAAACATTCACCCTGTAGCCCGGACCTCACTCCCAGTGATTTCCATCTTTTCCTACACCTCAAGATATGACAGAGAATGACAGGGAGGCGGAGATGGTTGTCACACTTTCCTCAGCCAATTCCTCAGCTAGCTAAAGGAATATTATCTATTTTATGGAACCTGAAAATTCATTGCCATGCTTACCTGAGCCTGCCATTCAAGCCTATTCTATGCTAACTCCATCCAATCATCCCTCACAAATCCCACTTCCCTTAAATCCATCCTAACATTGTTCTCCTACCTATGTCCAGCCCATTTCATTCTCCATGATTTAATTACCCTTACTACATCTGGTGAAGAGTACAGGTCATGAAGCTCGTTGTTGTGCAGTTTTCTCCAGTCCCCATTTTCATCTCTCTTAGGACCAAATATTTTCCTAAATCCCCTGTTTTCGAACACTCTCAGATTATATTCTTATCGACCAGTAAGCGGCCATGTGATGGTTGTCACACAGTGGTTCAAATCCCAGGCGGCAGAGTTTTATGACACAGGTATTAAAAAGTTGGTCCCTCAACATGAAAAATGTCTCAATTCCGGTAGTGAATAAGTTTAAAAATAACTGAACACTTCCTGTATCTGTTGCAATAAACATTTCCATGATATTGGGTTTTGTTGCTGTATACAGCCCCAGGGAAAGTTACCCTACTTTATGGACGCACCTTGTATTTTAATATCATGACATGCTTAATATCTTGACAAAATGGAAGAAGGAAAACTAATTTATTGAGTTAAGATAAATCCTAAATATCTTTATATGATTTATTAATAATTTACTGCTTGCGAATTATAACTAATATCCGCAGTGTTTTCAAATTCCATTCCTGAGGTAGTAAAGGAAAACTATAGAACATCACATTTCTCTCTGAGTCTCGATAGCTATTATTACACCCAAAAACACAGCATGAGATAAAATATCAATTTTATAACGCAGAAGGTCGAACAAAATATCTTCATAAAATGAAGTTTTATCCATTTTCAATGGTAGGAATAATCTGGTAACTTTCAAATTCCCCTGCAAGAAGTTCTCAGAACATCCACTACAGCAGTAAATCACTGTCTGCATGGAGCTTATGGGCAGAAATACATCTTTAGACTTAATAAGTCAATATGTAAACACTTTTATTTTAATCCAACTTTTAGTACAAATAGGCTATCAGCTGTTCTTGTTATCATTGAAGATATGTACAAAAAAACAATATAATCATGAAAATGTTGTCACCTGAAATATTCTTACAATATTCATGTTTTATGATGACCTTTTAAAAATAAATAACAATTAAAAATGCATGGCTGATGCAGGACAGATTTTATTTTTATCACTGAATCCTGAAATGAATAACATAATACTGGACCAGGACTTATTTAAATCATATTTTTGTTACATAAATATTGTATAGAGATGTAAATATTAATCTATATTATTTTTGTTACAAGTTGTTTTTAGTTTCTACCACATACTGAAACCCTCTCCAATTTTCATTCCCTCCAAGGTAAATTTCCATATCTCCATACAATTTGTACCCACATTCTTAATATGATTGCATTAAATTTTCAGGGCATCTGTAAGAGGTTCTATTGTACAATTATACCAGATTTTTTTTAAATTTACCTAACTGTAAAGTTTTTAAGTATTTATAAGTATATATATTAAAAGTTAAAAGAGAAAATTTAAAAATGAAGTAAAAATAGCAGAATTCAGTATCCAAATTTCATCTGGTAAATTTGCTGTGGAGTTTATAAGCTAACTATTAAACCCAAGTATAAATCTATATGTAAAATGAAATTCAAGTTATATCATTTTAAATCTAGACCTGGTTTCATCTTATAAAGTCCTCTTTTCCTGGAACTGCTGTTCACAGTATTTCACATGTCTCCTTAGATTCAATTCAATTTTTTCAATTCAGTACTTACTTACTCAATGGCAATAGACAATTTCTCAGCAAGCTAAAGGAATATTATCTATTTATTTTATGGAACCCGAAGATTACCTGAGTATATCATACAACCCTATTCTGCACTAACTCCATCCAACCATCCCTCGAAAATCCTACTTTCCTTAAATCTATCCTAATATTGTCCTCCCACCTACGTCTAGGTCTTCCAAGTGGTCTTTTCCCTTCGGGTCTACCATTCAGTACTTTCGAGATATGTCTTTCCTCGCCCATGCATGCAACATGTCTAGCCCATTTCATCCTCATGATTTAATTACCCTTACTATATCCGGTGAAGAGTACGGGTTATGAAGTTCATCGTTATGCAGTTTTCTCCAGTCCTCATTTTCATCTCTTTTAGGCCCAAGTATTTAGCTGTTTCTATGAAGAGAGACAGAAGGACATAAAATCATTTGTATCAAGAAACATATGTTTTAAGAGGATTAATTTTAATTTCTTCTTGAACGTACTGGTGTTTAAATTTAGTAGAGATGATGGTAACTTATTATACATACGGATACCCATGTGAGAGATGCTGAGTAAGCTTTGATGATTCTATGACAATTAGTATGGAGATCATTGGATGTTCTTGTTCTGCCAATCAGTAAACAGCAATGAAATTAATAGTACTCTGGCACGTGTTAACTTCCTCAGTTCCAGGAAACACTTATCCCCCTATCCCCCATATCTACAGAACTGAATGTTTAGTACTGGTATCAACATATTGGTCAGACATGATTTTCCCCACAGCATGCATATACTGCCACCCTACAGTTTTTCTGACATTACTGTGCAATATTACGAGTACATGAACTGCAGGCTTCCCGTTTCTCACTACCAGTTAACAGTTCCACCATTTGAGGATGAGGACAAATTCTGTGTAAGAAATGAATATGGTAGGCCTATATTTACAGTTTTACTGAAAATATTCAAATATTTTTTTCATTTATTTTCCATGGCATATAACAGAATTATATTATCATCCTTCTTTTTTTTGTAATGAACACAACACTTTCTTCATATTCCTACATAATTTTTTTTTTGTACAAGAGGTAAATTCACAAGGTAAACTGCATACTTAACCAAATAAAGAATGTACACTAGGCTATACATTCTTTTTTTTTAAGTTTAATACAAAATATAAAAGTACAGTATCTTGAACATATGTACACTTCAAATAAATGTTCATTACCGGTACTAAAACACTATTAGAGATTTCCTAGCTCTACAAAAGTAATGTAAAATTTAACAATCCTGAGAAGAGTCAATATACTCCATATATTTTTTGAGTGTTGTTAACATCCATTGATGAAAGCGAGATATATTCATAGGTGGTAAGCTTCCTTTGGCACGACAAAAATGTATACCCCTAATAAATTATTGCACTGAACAGAACAATGAATAATGTTCTGAACGATGTTCTTTCTGGGACTTAAAAAGTACTGTTATGACTTTTTTTTGTTTAAGATGGGACTTTAACAAAATCATTAAATTAAGGTCTTCAATCTACGTATTTCGAAAAGTACTTCTTTTTTTTTATTATTTATTTATTGCCATCACCTGAAAAATAAGCATTACTCTTTTCAGAGTTGGAATCAGGTTCTAAAAATATATAATTGGCCACCCCTGCTAAATAGCAATGTGTATACCAGTAACAATAAAAAACCTGCTAACACCATTGTATATGATTTATCATACTCAAAGACTTGTTCCTGAGAATTTGCATTCTCCTGTAAGACCAATTCATAATAAATACATAAACCATAAGCTTAAGATAAAAACTTAAATATGGAAGCTAATTGCCTAGTTAAAGCATTTACAATGATTACCAGGCTCCAGGTTTTGATGACATGTCATCTTTTAAGAGATGACACTGTTACTACAGTGCTGAAAAAATCCTGTCAGATACCTCGCAGACATCTACAAATTGTTTAATATTGTTACTTCTCTCTTGTTTTATGCATGTAGGCCTATATTTTAATAGTTGCAACATTTCAGTGTTTATTAACTTTCGCTGTGAAAACTTGCATCCATAGGGATTACATCCAGTGAAGGAAGTGGGAAAAATCCAGAGGCGGTATGCTATTCCAGAAGTTTTCCCTATCATACCTGAATTTAAAAAAGCACATTCCCTCCCTTAGAACATAATAATTATACACCAGAACATGTTGTACTGTCGATTGGCAGACCTTTATTTATTTCACGGTCACAGAAACCACCAGTACCGGCTGTGGGTGTTATGATGCTGACCACATGTCCCAAATCCTGCCATCTATGGTAGATGAACAGCGGTTGGGTGGTAGTCCTAGTTCATTTAGGGATGTAGCGCCATGGAGTTTAGTTTATTAATTTCAAAAAAGATATTTTTAAAATATGTAAGACCTATTTAAACAATATAAAAGTTACAACATTTTGTTACCGAGAAATATTTTTGAAAACATCGAATCTAGTGGTATAGTCAATTAAGATGACAACTAAGACCATCACAAGTTATCGTCGCAGCCTTCTATAGTGACGATGGCTACCGATGAAAATGTACGAGTGGATTGATTAGTGAAAAGTATGATTATATTACGACTCAAAGGAACACTAACAGTTTGTGTTAAATAGCCACTGATTTTCAGAGACGGTATGCTTTTTAAGGATTGAAACCAGTACCGGTATGCGATTGAACCTTTAAAAGCAGTGACGGTATTCCATACCGGCGCATACCGCCTCACTTCCCTCACTGATTACATCCATTGGGAGGAAGTTAAGGAGAAATAAAATAAATAAATATTAAATAATAATAGGGATGGGGATTTCATTACACAACTTCAATTAAATCCAGAATTTAACTGAACATGTTTCAAGAGACCATCACCACTCATCCTCAGCTTGGAAAATATCCAGATTATTTCTTGTATTAAGTGAACTAATGTATATAAAATCGCCATTCCAAGTATTATTTAGTATGCATATCTTATTGCTACTCTTACACGACTAGTAAGTCACTTTTTCCTTGTTTTTTTTTTTTCATGAAAGGCAACATTTTGTTTTTACATTAATGTTAAATTTACAGCTTAATTTCATGTTTTACATCTTCATTGTGAAGGAGTATTTTCTTTACAACAGATTTGTTTTTAAATTTAAATTCAGACTTTCATAGCCTTTGTAGGGCAAACTTACTTCACAAATATTCACAGATCATCAGCTATATGAACTGAAGACTGGTTCTGTTTATGAATTCTGTTTTCAATATAAGTTAAACAAGAAGTTAACATGGCACTAAGTAGTTCGCAAAGTCTTAACACAGCTAACGAACACAAGCTGCGACATCGCGGCCATGCATTTCTTATCACTTCTCGGGGAGATATTCTGCACATAATTCCAACTAATAACATGAGTATAACTGACACACAAACTAACATCGTCACTATGCTCAGTTGTGAAGCACCTCGCAAATCTCCACAAGAGAGTCTACGTACAGATTCCCATGAACAAGTATCTGGATCATCACACGATGCAATGCGAGTTCTTGCATGTCTATGGAAACACCACTTCCACAAATCCTGCAATTTACAGTCACAGATGATAGGATTTCCAGAGAGTCCTAACCATGTCAGTTTTTCGTGTCCTCTTACTAAATTAATCGTTATGTGTTTCAACTCGTTATTTGAAACATCTAACATCTCAAGTTCCTTTAAATTATGAAGCATTTGAACTGGATAGCCACCTAGATTGTACCGTTTCAAAGGCTGTTTATTCGGTTGATTTTCTAATGTCTTCAGATGATTGTTATGTAATCCAAGTTTCTGGAGCATGGATAGGTTTTGGAAAGCCATCATTGGAAAGAAACTAATATTGCATGAACCTAAGTAGAGTGCTTTCAGCTTAGGAGCAATCAGAATCGGGCTATTATTTTGAAACTTCAAATCGTTGTGGGACAAATCTATAATTCTAATGTTAGTAATGTTTGAAAATGTAAGAGGATCAACATACGTAAGACTGTTATAACTAATGTTGAAGTGATATAGTTTGGAATTATTATAAAACGTATTACTTTGTATCTGGAATATACTGTTCCCACTTACATCCAATTTCCACAAATTTGGGATATTTCTAAACATGTCAGAGTGTAGAGAAGTCAATGAATTGTTATTCAGATATAATTCTTGTAAGTAAATGTTTTTCTTTAAAATATCAGGGGGAAGTGAGCTTATTCTATTGTTTCCTAAATCAAGATAACTGAGATCTGTGTTCTTGAAAGTTTCGGGATTCAAATAAGTGAGATTATTTTTACTCAAATCGAGTACCCATAGATTATTGTTGTTTCTAAATATTGTTGGGTGAAGAATGCCTATAGCATTATTTCCAGCAACTAATTTTCTTATATTAGTTGTATTCCTGAAAGTGTCAGGGTGTAGATCCTTTATTTTATTTTTCTGTATGTCAATAATCCACAGGTAGTGATTATTGATAAAAGTATCTGGATGAAGACCAACTAGATTATTTTCACTCAGATCTAAAATCCAGAGCCGGGTGTTATTTGAGAACATTGCTGGGTTAATGGAAGAGATATTATTATTATTAATAAATAGACTACTAAGCCTGGAATTATTTTGAAACGTTTTGGGGTTGAGCTCATTTATTTTATTGTAACTTAAATAAACATATCGAAGTTCTAAGTTGTGTATGAACGTGTCTGGATGAAGACTATATATCTCGTTTTCTGAAAGATATAGATGCCGAAGATTTGGATTGTATTTGAATGTGTCAGGATGAACTGAGGTTAGGGTATTGTTCTTCATGCTTAGATGCATTAGATTAACATTGCTTTTAAATGTTTCCGGGTGAATAAGATGTATCTTGTTGTTACTCACAAAAATATTTGTTAAATTTGGATTATTGATAAATGTATTTGGATGGAGAACCCTAATCCTATTGTCACCCAAGTACAAATTTTCCAGTTTGTCATTAGTTTTGAAAATATCAGAACTAATTGCATCAATTTTGTTATTGGTGAAATCTACATTTTTTAGATTTTTGTTTACTTCAAATATCTTAGAATGAAGAGAAGCTATTCTGTTATCGCTTGCAAAAAGGCTGCTTAAATTTGTGTTTCTAAACATATCCTGATGAAGTTCTGTCAATTTATTGTGGCTGATATAAAGATGAGATAGCTTCATGTTATTTCTAAATGTTCGATGGTGGATTTGGGATAGTGCATTGTGACTTAAGTCTAGCTTCCAGAGATTTGTATTATTCTTGAATATGTCATCATCCAATGCTGTAAGTCCATTATTGCTCATATTCAAATAAGAAAGTTCATAATTTCTAATAAACGTATTTTTATGTAATTCTCGAATGGAATTCTTGCTTATATTCACACTTAGGAGTTCTCCATTGTTCTTTAGAGCATCCGGATGCAGAAACATAAGTTTATTATTACCTATATTGAAGTATTTCAATTTCAAATTTCTTGATAGCAAATTCACGTGTATATTACCAATAAAGTTCTCGCCAACATCTAATCTGACAAGGTTGAACGGCTCCATGAATGTACCTTGTTGGAGCACCGTTATCCTATTATTCTGTAATCTGAGTTCATGTAGTTTACGTAATCCAAAGAAAGCATTTTCTTCAATAGTTAATAGTCCATTGTTACTCAGATCTATTCGATTCAGTTCTCCCAATCTCATTTTATGGAATTCATTATTTTTAATTTTTGTAATGTTATTGAAAGAAACGATTAGGATAGTGATACTTGGATCAAGGCCTGGAGGTATGCTGGTAAGGGAAGCATTGGAGCAGTTTGTACCATTAACGTATTTCCCTCTTGAGCTATTCCATGTGAATACATCGCATCTGCATCTAGAAGGGCAAGGCATTGCAAGATGAATGGCTAGCAGGAAGACAGTAGAAAACATCAGCCACATAATCATGACTGATAAAACCTGAAACAAATAATAATAGACATTATATAATATTTTTACTAAATTGTGGAAAAAACAAGACAAATAATTCTTCACAATGTCTGTGTGTAGGCTCATGTCATTTATAAATGAAATACTGTTGTAATTTATAATGGGATGGCACAATATTAATGAAACGCCAATGGCATGTATGTCGACTGCGGTGGTCTAGAGGTAGTGTGCCTGCCTCTAGATCCGAAGGTCGTGGGATCAAACCCGGCCACAGTTGATGGGTTTTTCAGGACGTAAAAATCCTGGGCACGGAGTCCTCCAGGAGGGACTTTAAGCTGGGGTAGATTTACGGCACGTAAAAGAACTCCAAGCCTAAATTAGAGCCTCTGGACAAAATTTCTCGGCCCTTTCACATCTAAGTAATACCTTAGTTTCTGGAGGGGGGTTAAGGGGCGATGGGCATACCACTGTCCCTCTGCCCTCTCTAGGAAAATAAGCGTAACAAAATTCATATCGATAAACAGAAACCTCCACTTGGAGGCCCTTCGCCCCAACTTGGGGCATAGGATTCGAGAGAAATGGCAAATATAATAAATGAAATGCTCATGTAATTTATAATGTGATACGAATGAAATGCCAATGTGTATAAAATGGAATGGCAAAATATAAATGAAATGCTCATGCCATTTATAAAGGGATGGCAAAATGTAAATGAAATGCCGATGTCATTTATAACGGGATGGCGAAATAAGAATGAAATGCCAAAATGATTTATAGGGATGGCAAAATCTAAATGTCATGGACGCCTACTTGACACTTGAGATTGAAATAGATGTTAAAGGCGGTGTGCAAATCAGTGTTCTTTTCACATTAAGTTTATCAAGCAGGGTGCGATTTGCAGGGGGATGGGTGGGGGGATTTCCATTCCAATTGCCTTGAATCACCTCAACTTCTGGATGGATGATATTTCCCTACCAGGGATATTATTTCCCACCCACTGGATATGTTAAATTTAGATAAATATTTCATTCATATTCTTATAGGCTAGTTAGATATGAATTTTAGTTTTGCTAAAAATAATTAAAATTTGTACTTTCTGACATAGGAGCATTTAAACCTGCCAGAATAATTTTACTCACCTTATCTCTTCAACTGATGTATGGGAGTCTCATATTTTATTACATATCGAATTCAGTCCTTAAATTTTGTTCATTTTGTAGTGATGTAACTTGTTATGAAGTTGATTTAACCTTTTAAATGTTTAATTCACATTACCAAAAACAAAGTTCATATTTGATTTAAACTTGCAGAATAAAAAAGGTATATTTTTTAAGATAAATAGCTGATTATAAAGTTGAAATGCTACACCTTATACTGCAAAACAGAGTGAACCAAGAAAAGCACATAATAAAACATTTAATATATAAAGACGAATGGAAATCATCCAAGTGACTGGGCATTAGATACTACTAAAAGTAAAGTAAAGTGATCCCTATACAGGCCATGGAGGCCCAGGAGGTTGAGGCTCCCAGATTTTGGACATTGGCACGTGAAGGCGGTAAGGTTGTTAGCCTTAAACACCGGCCGCCTTTACCCCCAGGATTGCTCCTGGTACGCATTTCTGTTAGAGGCTGAGTCGACCCCAGGGCCATAGTGCCACCAGAAGGATTAACTCCAACGACCTCATCGGGAATCGAACCCGCGACCTTCCGGTTTGTAGCGCAGCGCCTCAACCACTACGCTACGGCGTACCCCCTTTAGATACTACTACTATTATATAATATATCTCACCCTCATTTACCAAGCATGAAATTTATCAATAAATAACTAAATCGATAAGATATGTATTTTAATAAATATATTGCAGATTGAGGGCATGTGGTCAGCATGCCGACATCTACGGCCGTTAATGATGGTTTCCGTGACCGGAGCCGCTTCTTCTTAACCAAGTAGCTCCTCCGTTTGAATCAGAGGCTAAGTGCGCTCCGATCCAGAAATTCCCATCTCAGAAAAATCCGATGAGGTATCGGGGACCTAACCTGGGGTGCGGATTCGTAGCCAGCGGCGGTAACCACGAAACCACGCAGGAGGTCGAAATGTTGACGTGCATCTGTTTATAATTTTGTTATGTCATGGTTTATGTTCATTTTAGCTCGTGTTGAATTTGAATTTTTGTTCCATTTTTTCTTAATTGTGCCAGGTTTCTCCCCCCCCCCAAAAAAATGTAGGTCCCGTTTTTATATAATATTATATGGACACACTATCTTGGCACCTCTCTAAGCGCGCTTCGTGGTTCTGCGAAAGATACAAGGCTGAATAGGATCGCAAGATCCTGGCTTCGGCCATACCGTTGTTAGATAAAATATAGCTCTTTCCATGTCATCTTTACTCACACCCACGCACAAGGGCTGCGTAAGTTCAGGGTAGGCTTTACTAATATTGTTGTCAAAGGTATAGTGAATTGCACGGTAAGACGACTTCTTCCAATACTATAGATTTCTTCAAAATAATTCAATAGCATTGTTGCCTAATCCGAAAATCTTTACTGATTGTGTACAGGTTTTCAGGTAGGAACTTTCCGCTCTTCTAATAGTGTGGCTGTTTCTTTATTTTGCGATTTATGAATTGAAGTATTTACTATGGACAATACCAATCACTACACAGCTGGAAGTCATTCTGTATTCGTATCGGGTTCATACGACGACCTGGTTCTTTGAACTGTAGCTGAAATAAGGCAAATGTTTCCTGGAACTGAGAAAGTTAGGGTCTTCTTACAACTAACTGAGTTGCTGTTCACTGGTTGACAGTGAAAAGAGTTCGTCGTAATATGAAAAATTCTATCTGTTATTTGCCTACACTTTTGGTCTGTGTCAAATTCTAAATGGAGGCATTATTGATCCTTCCTTAAAATTCACCCACGTTACGCCATGGAAGGTTGTTTTCCGCCTATAAGAACACTCTTTCTTACAAATGTCAATGGCCCCAGAGAATTTGGAAAAATATGTAATTGTTCACTGTGCTGAAAAATTGAATTCATGATCGTCTTTTAAACATCATCGTAAATATAATAATGTGGTATTACAAACTTTTAAGATTTTAAATGCCGGTACTTTGTTACATATTCCATCATTTTTCACCCCGTTTCAAATATTTTCCAAACGAAACCACGTAAAAATCTTAGCTCCAGTAATAACTTACCTGCTTCTTGATAGAGTAATTAGTTGAAGAAGTAGCAGGATGGTCAAGGAAGAACGGAGTTAAGCTGTCTATTAGAACTAAAGCCCAGCTGCAATTCTCTACGAACTTTAAACATACACAGATTCAGCACACTTAATGGGAGTCATTATCAATTTGATCTGCAATTGGTGTCATCATTGGTGGACTCCATGTGTATAGTCTTGGTACAACACTCCAGTGGCAAAGCGTGGCACTTCAGTACATTAGTTCCGAGTTGCTTTATTTTAGATGTCCTCACAAGAATTATTGCCATGTTCTGCAGTTGAAATATGTAAACTAAATAATTCAGAAATATATGAACCCTCGCACGATTTTATCTAGCTCTCATTTCAATAAACTGTTATTTATTTTATTTCCTGGTAGAGACAGTGGCGTAGGGAAGGGGGGGGGGTCAGGGGTCTGGACCTCTCCCGTAATCAAAACCAAAAATTCTATTTAAGTTATTTAAGCTTCATTTAGTCAGATATTAAATTATTTTGTTTAATAATAAAATACTGAACTTGTACATGTAGGCCTATTAGTTCCACTGTTCCATGGGTTATTTAATTTTTCTTGTAAATAGTAATAAGTTTTATAACTTAGGTAACACGGAACAGGCTTTCTAGCCTAATCCCTGGATTGATGATGATGATGAACTTGGGTAACGATTTAAGTTAGCATATTTTAGAGTGTACTAAACAAATTTGCTAACTAGTTTTCAGTGCTAAAATGTGATTTTCATTAGTTCAATATTTAAAAAGTTTCCGCTTTCTTGGGGGTACTCCATGCTTCCCAAACCCCCCGGCACTTTCGACCCTCCCCGAAATTATTTTCTGGCTACGCCAGTGGATAGAGAATGTCAAAAGATCCATTGTTTATGAAAAATGCCGTTTTCACTTCATATATCTCGTACCGTAAGTGCTTTAGGTACAAGTATTGCAATCAACCCTAAAATCCTGAGTAAAATTCTTCCATGAATATTTCAGTAAGGTAAGGTTGTCAAACTGTCTATAACTCTATACCCACGATTATTAATATTACTTATTTCTGCTGCAGGCTGACTCAACCCTATGTCTCTTTGTCTATCTGTGAACAGCATAACAGCAGTTAAAACTGTAGTTAAAATATATTTAGGGGCTTTCAAAAAATATAGCCACTCGCTCTAACTAGGCCTACTATTCTGACCAAATTAAGACGTTCTCGCCCCCCTCCCCCATACCTTCGTTTTTCTGCAAGAGAATACAATAGTTTTGTTCCTTAATCCAAAAATCTGTACTGTAAAAGTGTTCAGCTGGTTTTGAAATGAAAGATTTCTTGAGGACAGTACATTAAATTTCCTCTCATTACAAAGCTCAAAGCAATTCGGTAGGTCTATTGTTACCAGCTCCAAACACGAGACTGCTTCTCTGGAAGTTACTTTCTGTAAGAGGGCAAGTGTTTCCTGGAACTGAGGAAATAAGATCTGTCTGAGGATAACTCATTAAGTTGCTGTTCACTGACTGAGAGCTCTAAGAAAATTAGTGAAATTATGTGTGGGTACTATGTATGGATACTTGGCGTATGGGTAGCGGTAGTTGTAGGGGGAAACAGCCTTTATAACGTGGCGAGCATTATAATGGTGTTGCTCGCGTGTCCATGTACTTTTAAGTAGTTAAAGCAGTTCGTTAAAGCAGTCTAAATTATATTTCTGTATAATATAGTTTAAATTTAAATTTTCATAGCTTCAATACTACAATAATAAACATACATTTACCATTTACGTTTTTCAGTGATATATACACAAAAGATACGTTACAGCAATTTAATAAAAATAAAAATAAATTCCTAGCCACTTCTGGGTTCCAGCAGTTTCCAGGTTTCTTCTCTAAACACAGTAGTACATAATGCCTTTGAGATTTAAGATAGGAAAGAAAGAGTGAGGAGAATGTTTTGGCATGATACATTAAACCAATACACTAACTACAATTTATTGTAGTGCAGTCCAGTACAATGTTGTCAAATATGTACCACAGCAAGGTTACTTCACTTGAGAAGTGGTGAATGGCAGCGGCAACACTGGGGAAATCCACGCGACTACAAGAGCACCTGTTCTTTGTCGGTGTCGGGGAAGATTTTCGGATTAGAGAACAATTCTGTTATATTATTTTGTACATAGACGATGGGTTGGGACGAGGTCTTCTTAAAATGGCACGAACAGAACTATTTTCATAAACAGCCTAAATTATATTTCTGTATAATATAGTTTAAATTTAAATTTTCATAGCTTCACTACTACAATAATAAACATACATTTACCATTTACGTTTTTCAGTGATATATACACAAAATATACGTTACAGCAATTTAATAAAAAGAAAAAGAAATTCCTAGCCACTTCTGGGTTCCAGCAGTTTCCAGGTTTCTTCTCTAAACACAGTACATAATGCCATAAACAGTCTTTTATAAAAGAGATATTAAAAAAATAGATAATCAAATTAATTTTAAGTTGAGAAGTATAATAGCTATTACTGGCATTGAGAAGTATATTAGAAGTACTTCTATTTAAAAGTATAGAAGTATATTAGTTGTTAAGTATATTAGCTATTACTGGCATTGGATGAGGTATTTGGAAATTCTATTCAAACCTACATCTAAATTGACTCGGAATAAAATTATCGTGGTGAAGATTTATACCTAGATGATTAACGTAACTACATAACGTTATTTCTAACAGAAACACATGGGCAACATACATTTTCAGAAGACGACGGTGATAATCGTAATAATTATATAAATAAATAATGGAATTGACAATAAAGAAATCGAGATCTAGAGGAACTGTGCTTGCAATCGCTTGTTTTACACGAAGAAAATTATGTGAAAAAGATGTGTGAAACTATTAGCCTATTATTGTGATTTCGGTGTTGATAAATACGAAGAAGCTACTAATTTTCAGCCCATATAAAAATAAAGATTTGTAGCGGGATATTAAATATTAATTATTTAGTATTTGTTGTGTTATAAATAGATGTCCTGTTTTTCGCAGGATGATTTCTTTTACTACCTTAACCTGCGGCCCGCGAATAGGCTTGGAATCTCATCAATATCCTGCTGTTTAAAACATATCCTGCGAAATATAATTTTATATGAAATATAGGCCAAGTATTTTACCATTCCTATCAAGCTCTTTTTATATGCAATAGCTTATGATAGAACAAGAATTAAAACTAACGTCCATAACGGAAACTATACCTCATTAACTCTTCAATCCTTAAGAGATCAGTAATCATAACACACTGTGAGTTTGTTAATATAACAAAGAGGCAATTTTATAATAATACTAGCGTGTGCCCGCGGCTTCGCACGCGATAATTATTAAAAAAATTAAAAATTAAGAGCATAATAGTTAAATCATTATATTTATTAACACCAAAATCACGTGGACTACATACCACGATTAGATAGCGTCGCCTGGTAAAAGCGACCTCAGATTCGAGTTCCCTGGTCCAGAAAACCCCTGCATAGTGAGTTTCGTCCAAGTCGAACAATGTTTGACCATATTTAGGCCTATATTGAATATCCCTCTTCCGTGTAGGTTGAAAATTTCATACGTCTGTGGGACTTGATATTCTAAACAAATGAATCGTCAAGGATGGACCTACAAAATCAAGCGATCGCCCGCGATAATTATTTCAGAAATTAAAAATTAAGAGCATAATAGTTAAATCATTATATTTATTAACACCAAAATCACGTGAATTACATACCACGATTAGATAGCGTCGCCTGGTAAAAGCGACCTCAGATTCGAGGTACTTGGCCCAGAAAACCCCTGTATAGTGAGTTTCGTCCAAATCGAACAACGTTTGACCCCATTTAGGCGTCGCGTGGTAAAAGCGACCTCAGATTCGAGGTACTTGGCCCAGAAAACCCCTGTATAGTGAGTTTCGTCCAAATCGAACAACGTTTGACCATATTTAGGCCTATATTGATTATCCCTCTTATAATAATAATAATAATAATAATAATAATAAAATCAGGTAAACTGATATAACAAAGTGCCAGTATGTTTTGTTTAATCAGTTATGATTGCAGTTATGATATGCAGAATATAAAAAAAAGTCAAATTGGCCGGTTTCGGGATTTGAGCCATGGAACTCCAGAATGTGACGCCAAGACGTTACCATCTCAGCCACCTGGGTCAGTTATGTGATAAGCGCATTTAAAGCAATAGTGTTGTCATAGCTAACTGTATTTTAATTGCCAATGCCTTAGAAATCACAGTAAAACAAAAGCTTATGTTGTCAAGATAACTGATTTTCATTTTTTTAAATAAATTCTTTCGAATGCGTATATTACCATAAAATAGGCACTAAATTGAGCATAACTCCGAAACAGGTCAACCGATTTTATCCAGTATCAATAGACGTCTTCCCATGGACATTATAAATGTGTATACCAAGTTTCATAAAAATCCGGTAAAGTGTATTTGAGTTACCGCGTCTTTAAAATAGACACTAAATTGGGTTTTACTACGGTACCGGTCTACCGATTTGGTCCAATATCAGTAGACTGCTTCCCATGTACATTATAAATGGGTATACAAAGTTTCAAGAAAATCCAATAAAGCATATTTGAGTTATCGCGACTTCTTATATATTAACATAAAATGCACTAAATTGGGCATTATTCTGGTACTGGCCAACCGATTTGGTCGAATATCAATAGACGTCTTTCCATGGATATTATAAATGCGTGTACGAAGTTTCATAAAAATCCGAAAAAGCGTATTCGAATTATTGCGCCTTTAAAATATACACTAAATTGGGTTTTACTCCGGTACCGGTCAACAGATTAGGTTCAAATTCAATAGGGCACTTTTCATGGGCGTCATAAATGGGTATACCAAGTTTCGTGGCAATCGGATACAGCGTATTTGAGCTATGGCGCCTTTCTAATATAATCTATTAAAATAGGCACTAAATGGGGCATTACTCCGGTACCGGTGAACCGATTTGGTTCAATATCAATAGGGTTCTTCCCATGGACATTATAAATGTGTTTTCAAAGTTTCATGAAAATCCAAAATAGCATATTTGAGTTATGGTGCGTACAGACACACGGACAGACAGACAGACGGACAGACAGACAGACAGACAGACGGACAGACAGACGGACAGACATTTTTTTCGTCCACCACACAATCTCATAAAGTACCATACTGGCACTTAATAATAATCCTCTTCGGTGTTGGTTGAAAATTTCATATATCTGCGTGCCTTGACATGATAAACAAATGAGTCGACCAGCGTGAGCTACAACATTCAAGCGATCGTAATGGTTTTATGACAAAAATAGCCAAAGCCTACTGTAATTGATTTGACATTGAAATGTGTAACTGAAAATTGATGCTTCGAAAACGCTAAAATACACGTTTTCTGCCCGTTTTTCACTCATAACTCAATAACGAAAGCAAAAACTAAAAATGTAATATGCCGAAAACCTTCCCGGGAATGTACTCAACAACTTCCCAAAGTTTCATGGCGATCGGATGAATGGTGTAGTAATGCATAAAGGACACACACACAGACACACATACATTCATTTTTATATATAAGTTATAGATTAAGTATAATTAGGTAATAAGAATTAATAGTAGCATATTCTAGTTTTATATTCATTGTTATTAATTAACCTAAGTGTAAATGATTTGTTAATTGCTATTAAGACTTCCTTTATGATTTATTACGTTAGTGAGATGAAAAGCCAGTGGTTTACTGTGTCATAGCCACTTTAAAGATTGGGTCCTTCTTTTTGTGTCTGAAATTCTGGTCACCCTAGTTACAAAGTGTCCTTCAACTCTTCATAATTCTTGATTTGACAGTAGATATGAAGGAATAAACAGTGCTTACTTGTGTGATACGTAGAAGTTTTAGGAGATGCGGACTATTTCCCTCCAGCGCCAACGGTTGAACAGGATTTAATTAAAATAGTCGAATTTAGTCAAGAGAACTAAAAGATTTCAACTCCTCTTTCATCTTGGTTATACAGTCAATAACAGTCTAATCTTCATGGATGCTTGTTTTCAACGCCATACCCGAAGAAAAAGTAGGAAGTATCAAATTTTATTGTTTAAAAAAGGGGGAAATCATGCTTTTTCTACATAATGCATTAGGTCTGTCGTTCTTAATTCACCAATAAATCTGTTATATATTTATAAATGTATTTGACGAATAAAATGGAAAATGTTCTTACGAAATTAGATAAAAATCGACTATTTATAACTTCTATTTCTCGAATAAAATTGAAGAAATAAATAAAGTAACTAAGGTATAATCATGAATAATACACTGCCACAGGAAATAGAATTGTCAAGAAATGTGGGTCAGTTTAGAAGTGGAGTAGGAGTGTGGCTTAAAAATACGGATTTTTTGGGATGAATGATAATTGCTAAGCATAATTAACTTGTATTTTGCACTAGGCTGCTAATTATTGATGTATTTTATTTATATATTAGCCGTAGGCTACTTATAAATAATCAAACAAATAAATAAATAAATACTAAGTAGGTTCATAAAAATATCCCCCTCTAAAAATTGCAATAATTAAAGTGGACCTAAGTCATCAATTATATTGACATAGTTTAATTTGCACTCTCTTTTAATATTTACTTCCTTGACCTAGGAATTCTAAATTTATTGATTAGTTGGATCAATAATTTATTCAGTAAGTAAATATGTGTAATGACAAAAGGAAAATAGTTTAAGACAAATTCGGTAAGATCCCTAAATCTACTAATTTAAGCTGAAGGTTGTACATTAAGTTTTGAATGATACTTCCCAGCTTATTTCGTCAACTTAAAACCTCAATAATACAAAATTTAGCAATAAGAGAAGATTAAGTCGCCCCCTTACGCTCCAAACAATGCGTTGCTGTTCGCTTGTTATCTCGGCACACCCGATCGTCCCTTCTCTCCAAACTCCCGATCGTACCAAATACAAGCTACCAACCCATACACCAAAATGACAACCCTCTAGCTTACTCGGCAATCCCGACCAGACCACAATCACCTCTTCACATAATCTAAATAATGCATAACACTATCCACTTAGTTAAGTGCGCGAGCGGAGGCGGTAGCCGAAGCGAAGCGCCCTTGCATTTTCGAATAATGTACGATACACTGTTTGTCGGTTTCGAAAATGTGGCATATTATATCTTCCACACGTTAGTAAGCCTGTCAACTTTTGTTCATCTTTTGTTTACCGGTATGACGTCACGCTACCAACGTCCAATCACGAGTTTCTATGTAATATGAGGACAGAAGAAGTGGTATAAAAGAAAGTGCATCGCGAGGGAGCGGTGGGTGGGAACATTCATCCAAGGTGCGACTTAATATTATTTTTTCCCCAAGTATGTGTGAGGAAGTTTGTGCAACATATTTTTCACCGTTTATTTATGTAAAAATGTTACTGAATTTTTACAAGATGTGAGTTAAGTAGCCTACCGTATTAAATGTCGATCTTGTTATTTTTTCCCTCTAATTATTCATTTTATTCCAAAATTTAAATGTATTATCAGGGATTAATAGAAATTCGATGCCAACAATTAAAAAAGAACAATTTAAAAGCACTGGTAAAGTTCTATTACGTTGTGATGTTTGTGTTGCGCGCCGCGAAGATCTCGTTGCCTAGTCTGGATCAGAGATTACAGTTCTTTACTCCAGACTCTTTGACAATATCATCGTAGGCCATGGAAAAGGAAGTTGGGGTGGGGGTAGGCCAGTACCATACACGGGGGTGAAGGCTTGATACGAAATATGGAAACACGGGCAGTAGTTGACCAGGCAGGTTATTGGAGCGCTGATCGTTCAAATGCAGAGCGCTGATTGGCTCTCGCATCTGCGAATGAATGATGCCCATTTCAGAAGTTTGAAAGCAAGGCCAGGCCAGGTTCTGTGACCGAAAGAAAACTTAACGGAATTTCTCCAAGTTTGTGTTCTGTGACGAAAAGTTAATAGAATTTTTCTACGTGTCTGCTGATCTCAAGTAAGTGTATTTTCAGATTGAATATTTCTTTTTCGAAATTTTGCCTAATGAACGTTACTCCCAAACAACTGTAATTACCAGATAATGATCAGAATTCGGGAATTTTATATGATCTTATGTGTTTACAGAACCCTAATCAGCTTGTGCTACAGACATCTAACGTGTTCTGATTTTCATCAACACAGGATCTACAGGACGAGATAGCCTATCTACATCTACAGCATCTGCCTCTAGACGAACAACAACTGATTTTGAATGATGGAGGTAATATTAACAGTTACTACAGTAACCTGTTTTTTTATCAATTTTATCATGTGGTTTTCAATATGAAAATGGCCACATTTGAGGTTATAAAAGTCTTAGTAACATGTGGACTTCATATAGCCTATAAATTGAGTTTGATCCTATAAATATTCGGGGAAGAAACCATGAAGAAATAGGCCTTTATATTTGGCATAGTGTATAGGCCTAGGTACTGGTTACTTACAAAAATGATCAGATTTAAACAATAAAATTATAGGCTATGGCTGCGTTCGGGGAGCTCGCTTTCAGCGCTAAAAGCGTGCTTTGGTCGTTCGGGGAGCTCGCTCACAGTGCTGTGAGCGCGTATATGACGTCACGGTTTGAAAGCGTTTGACGTCACTGCTCGTGCTAACAACGCTTTTTCTGGAGAGGTGAGGCACGAGATGCTGCGAACGCTATTAGCGATTTCATTGGTCCCTGAACGTCGTCTGCAGGTATAGTTTAGTTTATTGTACAAAACATACATGAACATTGTTAATATAATGCATACATGTACGAAAACATGTAATACATACATGTACATTGAACATTGTTAATATTTATAAATATATACCTTAGAATACATACATAAAATTAATAATGCATACCATACAAATTAATGTTAGGGCTACAAAGAAAAATAACAAATACAAAGATAGATAAAGGATAAGCTTTTTTTACGTTAGCTTTAGGTCCGGCAGGATTTATTATGAAGTTAAGAAGTCTAAAGGTTTAAAAGGTCCAGACTGAAAACAGAAACGGTAAAATCTGGTCATGTTGTTTAATGATTTTCAGTTGGGTGTTTTATGTCATCTAGTGAGTATGGGCAAAGTTTTATAAGCCAAGATTTTAAGGTCGTCTGCTGAAGGTATTATTCTCATCCCGTGTAAAGTTTGGACCGTGGCAGAAAAATGCAATGTTCGCGTTTCCTTAAGCTGCCCAGATGGAAGGGTTTGCGAGATAATATTCAATCTCTTCTTTTATAATTAGCGCAATAGCGGTCAAAAAACTTTCCTTCGACCGTCTGCTGCCATATTCACCGCCATGTTTTCGTTGCTGTTAGCGTTCGGGGAGCTTCGTAGCGCGAGGTGCTAATAGTCTCCCCGAACGGCACTCTGAGCGTTTCGTACTCACAGCGCGAAAGCGAGCTCCCCGAACGCAGCCTATATGGTTCCTATGTAAACAGTACTTAGCGAAACAGGCTGGTCCCCTTTCCACAAGGCACTTGCCTGGCTGCGCCCGCTTCCCCATAGTGCATGCCATCATGCCTGTAGCCAATGCTCAATCTCAACGCTGGTAATGCATAATTTAAATTGACATGTCGCCTAATATTTCACAATACAAAAATACCCTTGCACCATACATAATATTTCACAATTATAAAAAAACTCCATATTATAACATTAAATATGGCTTATAATTGATGCAGGAAAATTCCCTTGCACCAACACTGCTCTTTTCATAAGTAACAAAATATCTCAAAATGATAAAAACCGATTCTTGCATTAAAACTTATGAAATCCCCCTATCATAACTCAAATATACGAAAGCTACCTTCATTGCTCAACATTCACTCGTGGCGTAATGGTTAAGACTCCTAGCTATATAATGCTAGGGGTCCCGAGTTCAAATCCTCATCAATCCAAAATTTACTAGTAGGAATAGGTCTGAAATAGGTAGGTAGGGTGAAGAGGAGGTGAGAGGAAGGAGACTGGAAAGGAAGAGAATAAAGAAGAATGAAATTATATTTTGTTTCATCAGTTGCGTAAGAGATGGCGCTACCATCGCTGCTAGTAGGCCTAGTACAAATGCCGCCGCTAGGGGAGTGATTGAGAGTAGGAGTGGGGGACTCTGTTGTCGTAAAGTACCATTTTCCTGCCATCGTTGATTTAGGTCTAAATTTTTTTTTCTTTACATGGTGACTGGTGCTCCAAAAATTCTATGTTATCTTTGTTCTCATGTTATCCAGTTTTCAGGATTTGTGTGTTAATATATAGTTATTTGTGCTTTCAGATCCTTGAACAAAACCAGCGTGGGATGCTGAAATACTATTGCAAGTTCCCTGGGTGCTCATGAGGATATTATGAACATGGAAAGAACAATCATATGTACAGATTCTCCAAACAGCCCCAAGATGTCCTGGAAACTTGGAAAACTATTTGTAATATTCCAAATGGGGTGAGTTGTAATAATTTTTATGTTTGTGAAGACCATTTGTTGCAAAAAGACATGAACTACACTATAGACAAATTAAATAAAGGTATGATGTGATTCCAAAGCATTTGCCTATCCATGAAAATGATAGGCCCATTCACAGTTCCGATACTGATACATTGTCGGTATTGGTAAGTGTCAGGATCTGCAGGACGAGATATCTACATCTACATCTTAGGTACTGAAATTCCAAAATCAGATTTAACTCCCAGAAAATCTAAGACTTATAAAATCCAAAGATACGCTACTGCTAAGTTCTCAAAATTAAATATCTTTAAAAATGAACCGAACGACATGAAATAATAATTATGAATAGATATGAAGAGCTGTGGATCCATTATGCCCTTTTGGAAGTCTTTTATATTAAAATTTTCTACGAACAGTAAGTTTTAGCACAAAATCGTAATGCAATGTCAGAAATCGGTAAAAAAAACCTTTTTAACGATACCTCATTCATGCCTGTACAATTAGGACGTGTTGAGAGAAAGGGATCTTGACTTGAGAAATAATATATATATATGATAGAAAATTTTGCATGGAACTTATCATGCCCATAACTCCTGATTGATAAACATTTTGTTGTTCAGAGTTGCGTGCGATCTTCATGAGTTGACATTGCAACATAACGCTCCATGTATATTGTACTGCATTTTAAGGTCCGAATGCTCTATACATTGTGTGAGCAAGAACCTACAGCGAGTCTCACACAAGAGTTGGCCAATGATGTGGGTTTCTGCATCGCGGCAGGCTCAGCTCAACTCCTGAGCGATCGGGTGAAATATCTATGCAAATAAAGCCACGATCAGTGTAGTGATTCAGGTTCTCATATTTACAGTTAAAATTACAACAAAAATATACATGTACCTCATCATAAGAGATGTTGGAAATGTTCTCCTCTTGCATCCACACAATACTGGCACCTTTTTAGGAAATTTTCTTTCACGCGCTTAAGTTCAGCTTCAGAGATAGAATAAATTTCTCTTGTGATATTGTCTTTAAGTTCTTTTAATGTATAAGAAATTGACCTATTGACCTGTACACTTTGTTTTTCAAGTTTCCCCATAAATAATATTCACATGCTGTTAGAAGAACTTACAGACAATATCACAAGAGAAATTAACTCTATCTCGGAAGCTGAACTTATGCGCCTGAAAGAAAATTTCCTAAAAAGGTGCCAGTGTGGATGCAAGAGGAGAACATTTCCAACAACTCTTGTGATGAGGTACATGGTTATTTTCATTGTAATTTTAACTGTAAATGGGAGAACCTGAATCATTACACCGATCGCGGCTTTATTAGCTTAGATATTTCACCCAATCGCTTGGGAGTTGGAGCTGTGCCTGCCGCGACGAGGAAACCCGTGTCATTGGCCAACTTTTTCATGGGACTCATTGTAATTATGCACTATTTTATAAACCCCGAGTCAAAGTTGCTTTGGATCAACTTTATAATTTATTCTATGTCTAGTAGGGTTAAGTTGGGTAATTTAAAATTTGTTAGTTTTTCTCAGTCATTCCTAACATTTAATTGTTTCTAGGATTTAAAATTAACTTTTTGGGCATATAAATAGATGAGGTACAATGAACCCATGCTTTTGTTGTTAATAACCATCCTTTACCTTAGTTACTATAGTTTTGATCTCTTGAAACATTATTAAATACAAGTTTCTTCAAATTTTAATGATGTCTGCTGCTTTGCTTCATGAAGTAAACTGTCAGTGTTTTATTAAGTCAAAATTGAACTTTTAAAAACATATACTTGGTTGTCATTTGTGAAAATAAAAAGAAGGAAGAGTAAACACTGTAATTATAACAAATATCTAACTGAAATAATCTATTACAAAATTTCCCAGTAGGCATTTACATTTACCAAGAATCTACAATTACCACATCTGACCCTGTTGTTTTCTGAATCTTTTTCCAGGAAGTGGTCTTCACAAATGAAGTAATTAGCACAATTCACTTCATTGCCTAGATTGCATATAGTTTTCCACTTGATAGGGATTCTCAGGGTAGGGGTCCCAGATGTCCTGATTTTACTTTCTCGCATATACGTAGTGTAGAGAAAGTATTGTGATCGTGGCAAAAATCAAAGTCGAGATAACACCGGGAAAGCATGTTTCAGGATTGGTAGAAACCGAAAAAAATGTTTTTGGAATGATGTCTGTCTGTGACAAGCTTAGCCGGTAAACGGTTCATTGTATTTACTTCATTTTTTGAACTAAGGACTTTTTCGGAATTTTATCGACCGCTCAGAAATTGAGTTTTATAACTGAAATATTAAGGGGACTTTTCATGAAACTATTTTGAAAAATTGGCTCTAACGATTTTAATGAAAAATTAAAATTGGAAACTCTTATCTATGACTAACAAACTGGCTGTATCCGTTTTTCTGCAAAAATGACTTAGGGGGTACTTTACTCGTATCCATTTTCAATTTTTCTAGGCTATCTCCATCACATTGGGCGACACATGGAAACTTAGTACAGACAAGTTGTAGAGAAAATTAAAAAAGAACATTATTTGTTAAACACATTTCTTTATAAAATTAATAGGTATCAAGATAAAAACGATATAACATGACTTAAATGCAAATTTCAGAACAAACATTTTGATTAAAATATGAATATTCTTTTGTTGCCCATAGTGGCAAGAATACTATAATCTAGATATTGTTGTGACATATAATCAGTTCACCACAGTCGTAATGAACGCACCAAAATCAATTACAGGAAGGTGGTATGGAGTAATAGGGAAGAGGTCGTGGGTTCAAATCAAATTTCATGGCTAAAGAAATTTACCAATAAACTCTTGTAATAACTCATTAGTGCAGCATTTACTTCTATTGTTCAGCTATATCTCAATGTATCCTGCATTTTGGCCTTTGCAATTGAGGAAACCATGCAATTATTATTATTATTATTACAACTATTATTTCACGGTAAAAGCATTGAACATAAAGATCGACCCTGATGCTTTCCATTCTAGATACTTGTTAGTTTCATTACTGATATCATTATTACAACTGTTTTCTGTAAAAAAATCTTCTGATTTTAAATTTAAAAAGTGAGAAACTCAATATTTTGCTACTGATCAGTTACTGGCACTCAATAGAAGAAAGCAGCTAAAAGTTTCCCTTTTTCTATTAACTGTAGCATGCAATGAGTTTTGTGGCATGGATACAGCATCGAGGAGGCAGATGCTCACTTCCACACGTTAGTGGTATTCGTATATTTTGTTTTCTCACTTCTCTGTGTTCTGGCGAAAAAAAACCATCTGCTTGAACTCATATGTTTCCATATCAAGTGTGTTTACGTAGCATAAAATGCCCAAGAAAAAATGTTCTTTCAATGACCGCCAAGTGTCCCGGTGTTTTCTTGTCAAGAAATGGGACCCCTATTGTAGAGGGAAAATGCTTTAATCCCAATGGTTTATATGAGTAAGAATTGTACATCTTGAATGTAGATGTATCTGCTGGAAATGTAGATTACAAGTCATTTACAACTATTGGTGCAATCTATGTTAGCCTATTTATTAATATAACTTAGTATAATCAATGTGTTTTGGATCTTTAATTACAGTGTAATATGAAAAAAAGCTGTGTAAATACTTAATGCTGATTTATAATGTAATAAATTTAATATTATTTGTTGGATATATGTGAATATTTTCTCCTTTTTTTCCCCTCTCTCCTTTTATTGTATTTAACAAAATATTACATGATTTATGTTTAATACATTTTCCTTTTAGACTGGCTAAATTCAAATCTCTACTTAACTTTTTGTTATTAAGTGCCAGAATGGTATTCTTGATTTTTCACCAAATCAGTTGACCAGTACCCCCCTCCCCAAATGAATCCAGACTCTTAGATGTATATCTGCTATTGACGGGGATAACTTATGGTAAGTAAACACATTAACAATAAATATTTGTCAGTATTTTGTTAAACACATATTGTGGTAGTAGCGTAATTGAGATTTGTAGTTTGGGAAGGATATTTATTTACAGTAGTGCTAAAGAATTTCTTACTAAACATATTATAATATTTAAATAGGTACTCCATTAATAAATATTTATGTTGCAGATAGGCTTATAACAATATTAATATAGTACATATCGCTGACTCAGTTCAATACTAATACATCTTAAAATCTGATGTTTTCAGAAAAGAGCATTTATGTAGTTAGTTTTTATGCTAAATATAGATTTACAAGTCTCTTGCCTTTTATACGTGCAAATATAACTATGGACGGAAGTTGTCATCAATATATAAATGCTCTCAAAACATCAGATTTTAAGATGTCTTAGTATTGAATTGGGACGTTGTTATTAGGACGATTCAAATTTCCCTCTTATACCTGTAGTTCCTACCAGGCAACTAGGCGCGCTGCGATCGCTTCGTGTTTCCAAGATTTAACACAGAGGGTGCACTTCTAATAAGTTTCTGTTCTGTGGTACCATATGAGTAAAACAGTAATGAGTAATGGAGTTGACAAGGTTCAATTGTTGACTCATTTGAGTTAGTTTATTTAATTTTATTTATTTAATTTTAATTAGACACAATGGTAAGTGCCAAGCATTTGTATGAATCAGTTTTTGTTTATCTGAATATCAATTTTATGTATTAAAATATTGGTTATGTCATTTATAACCGGTGCATCCTGACAAATGTCAAAAGTAAGAGAGTATTTGCTATTACGATTTGATTATTTTATACAAAGATAAAATGTTTTCCTATTTTGTGTAATCACTGTGCAGTGTATCAGGATTTTTCATACCTTAAAGTATTTGCAAAATGTCATAAGAATTTAAATTGTAGCAATTTAGAGAATCACGTTTGACAGCTCTGAATTCCTTGTATTATTCATTTTTGATAAATTAATGTTTACTTTTTATTTAGGCTGACAAAGAAATTCTGTTTTCGTACAGTGTTGGGCTATTATGGCCTATTATGAATTGCAATTAAAGAACTGACCTCTTCGTGTTATGAATTGCAATTAAAAAACTGACCATTTCATGTTCCTTAATGTATTTAGATAAATATCAAGAAACATTCCTGCACCATGTACAGGCTATCATTACCTATTATTTTATCCTTTCAATTGTATGATGTACAAGGTATTATAATAATAAGGAACATCAGGATTATAACTACATATGCATATGTTCCTATAATGAGTAGGCTTTAATTATGGTAGGCTACATGGTACTTGTTAGCCTCCGTTGAAGGTTTTGTGACTGAACCTATTACCTCAGCTCTTCACCAGGGATGATTAAATAATGTAGGATTATGTAACAGAAATTGACACATTCTGGCATGCTGTTACCGTAGGGGTAATCCTGTATTTTAGCACCCCAAATTATCTTTTGTGCCATGACTTTCAATGGTAGTGCCAGTGTTAATGTTAATTAAAGGTTAGGAACAGTGATATTAGCAGCCCTACGTGTCACTGACACCAGCATGCTTCCTCCTTGATCCAGAAACACTTTCACTTTTTTTTTTTTTTTTTTTCAAATTGAGGATTAATCTTCTATACTTATAAGATTTGCTTGAAGATTTCAATAAGTTTTCCAGTTAACTTTGTCAAATTGCTTGGTTACAGTTAATTATTAATTTCTGTTTCAGGTTTACCACTGGCAGTCTCACAATGTCAAGCTCTCCGGAGTTGATGACATGGTTCTTTTACCAAAAATTTCTGAAGATTCTATTGTGGAAAACTTGAAGAAGAGATATATGGATGATTATATATTTGTATCCTTTATCCACAAAGTTTTCTAAAGAACACATTAAAAAGTGGTGAATTGAATTGAATAATCTGTTCTTGAGTAGGCCTAATCTATAAAGAATTAAAACATTATTTTAATACAAAAGTTCTCGTATGGATGCATGATCCAATAACTTCTTAAGATGCAAGAAGTGAAAAATTGCCAGCCAAGAACTACAAAGGCGAGAAATCAAATTGTCATTCAAATGTGTATAATTTTAATGTTTCTGGCAGGCAGTTACTAGTTTAGATGGTTTAACTTCTCCAAATATGTTACAAACCCTGAAACAAAATTGTTTTCAGTAGGCTATTTTTAAACAGCTTTATCAACTATTTGGAACAGTTAAAAATCATGTTAAATCATCATCTTTATGCCACAGTACGCCTAACTTGCAGGGTAATACTAAAACCGAAAAGTATTAATGCCAGCACTTTTAAAAAAAATTAAATACAGATTATAACTTCTTAGGCCTACTGTATATTTAAAAATAACTTTTTCATTAAACGCCTAAACATTAACATGTTTTTCTGCTCTGTAGGCCTTATATTATAGATCTATACACTAGAAAATAACCTGTCTAGAACCATGTTGTATTTGCTGCACATGCTGCTGGTGGTGGTGCTTCGCACAATTCTTACTATGTTGGCCACCTGGTAAACAAGCTCACATGTTACACTTAAAGTTTTTGTGATTAGGAGATGACTCATGTTCATATGAATCTCTTACGGTTTTAGAAGGCATATGAGGCGGGACTAGGAGGGGTTTGCCCAGTGGACCTATCATAGTCATGCACTGTTGCCTTTTTTATACCCCATGGCACAAGTTTGAGCAACTCTTGAGTTTCTTATATTTCATGTGCCTAAAAATAATATTGGAAATTTGTATTTAGGCCTATAATGTGCCTAAAAAAATATTGAAAATTTATATTTTTAATTTGCCTAGCTATAAGTGGCAAGAAATTTTGAAACAGCCTGTCTAAATGCCCTGTTTCTGCACCATAAGCTTCTCAAGTTATCATGTCAGGAATAAACAAAGCCATGTGATAATTCCTTACCTCTCTCCGCACCTTATTTGCTCAGAACGCAACACGTGGCAGCAGTGCAGCTGTTGCCAGCATCCATTGGCTCAGTCAATATACCTTCTAAAACAGCATTGCTGACTACGGATCCGCAAGCCTGGGCTCAATCCCCAGTACCTCATCAAAGCTGTAAAATGCTCGGAAATAATCCTCCTCATCCTGGTGGAAGCCCAGGAAACCATTATTAATTTACTACAATCACATTGAAGGTACTATTTGTAAACTGGCATTATGCTTTTGTGCTTATGGATTTTTCTATTGATAATATAATTAACAATGAAAAACAATTTTCAGTACATTTTTTCGATTAACAATTTTGTTGACAAACAGTTATTAACTTATCAGTGTATTTTTCCATGAAACTTTTTTCCATCACACAACATGCCATTCTTCAGCTGATTTACTGTCTCTCTTTTGACTGTTGCATTTTTCTAATTTCGCTTATTTCGTTCTCAGAAGAGTGGAAAACTCCTTTAGTGACTTCCTGATAATAAACTATCTTCAAGTGGTTTTCATCCTAAAGAATTTTAGGCCACAAAATTCACCAGATTTATCCCTCTGACCCTTAACCCTTTCACTACGACAGCTGTATATATGCATCACTGCTGGCCGTGCCACTGATGCATAAATATGATGCATCATTTTACATGCCAATAGACAAAAAATATTCTCAGTGAGGGTGATTCCAAGTGTATCAGCGTATAGTGCCATCTGTTGTCTGTATCCTGACACCATCAGGTCCCTGTTCTCTGAATTGGGCTGCCATCTGTAGCTAAATGTTTCAGGTGATGAATTTCATCATCCATAGAAGTACTTGTTAAATAATTCTGCTGTGTTGTGACATCATGCACCCCCAGGGTTGCGTAAATCAGTCTAAACTTCAAGAAGTACATGCTGTGTTCTTGTTTTGGATGAAACTGACAAATTATTTGCGATAGTCCATTTATGATTACCAAAGAAATTTGCAAATTAATTCAGCACCACCAGTTTGCACAATGAATAATACGTTAGCAGTGAAAAGGTTCTTCTCTTGTCTTCTCTCATTCAAGTAATAGGCCTATACTAATAGCTGCTATAGCTTCCTCCATTTCATCAAGTTCAGCTAACAATTTTTTATCCTTTTAGTATGTTTACTTGAAAATCCAACTCTCAATGCATCAGAAAATGAAAAAAATCAATGTCACATAACACAATATATTTTATAATATGTTAGAGCAAAGTAGGCAATGCAGCAGTTGTATTGTCTTGCATCATTAAGTGATGGCACATATTGACACATGTTATCAAATGTCGGTGTAGTCTGTAGTAGCAAGCTTTAGGGAGGATAAAGAATTCTCAATTTTTCCCTTGCTAAAAAAGATTCGGTGAATGAGGAAGTTGATTGCAACATGTTTTGCATTATTTACTTCCAAGTTAAACTTTGAAATGAGTTTAATGTGATTCATCTTAATTACATAAATAGATAGTAAGATGTTCTAGAAGTGTAGGAAATGAGGAAGTGGTAAAGTTGTGGACTTCTGGATATAGGTGAAGAGGAGAAGGAAGAGGAGAGAGGTTACATGTTTATCACTCATGTATTATTACTTCACATCCTCAATCACTTCCTCATTCTTTTTAGATTCTGTTCTGTGGAATGATTGTTTTTAATATTTATGGCAAACTTCATTCTGTTGTACATTTTAATGTAGTAGGATCAATTTCAATTACATACTTAACTTGAATGTGCTGCATCCCAAGAGAGATGTGGCCTGATGTCTGGCTATTGAGTTATTTACCCTCATCTTTCAACTAGACATCAGTAGAATGTAGGCAAAATTAGAGTATTAAGTCTGATTTCCAATGTCCAAGGCTTCTATTAGTGGTTTTCTTGACCAATATACCCCATTTGGCCTTGTAAGGCTTTATGCACACGTATCAGATGCTCTATCAGAAAATCAAGGAAAGTTTTGAGATTTAAACTAAGTGAGCTGGCCAAAAAATCTTGTCTGAGAGGTGGGGAATTAAACTTCCTAGACCTGTCAATCTGACAATGAGATTTTTTTTTTGAGGGGGAGATGTTCTTGTATGCAAGCCATATTGATTTATTAACCATCTATTCTCATCATGTAGGTGACTTATATTCTAAACTACAGAACATGAGCATGGGTTTGGTTCTCCAGGACCTACTCCACATTTTACAAACTATACTGATCTCTCCATCACAACTGCATCCACAGAAAGGAGTTTTCTGTATTATGACGAATAAAATCTTACACCTGGACAACCGTATCAAGCACAAGACTTTGTAATCTAGCAATTCTAACTATCAAGAGGGAGAAATTAGGAGTAGGCATATTATGCTTAGATTTTCAGATCTCCAGCCAGTTTGCAGTTATGTAAAATAATAATGATATGAATTGAATTTCAAGTGAAGCATAAGTGTTATGGCTCAATTCATATTTTAATTATTCTAATAATTATAATATGAATTGAACTTCAAGTGAAGCGTAAGTGCCATAGTTCAGTTCATATTGTAATTATTTTATTATAGTTACTTCACTCTTTATCAATTTAATGTTATCAGTTATGGCTTATGTGTTTTTAATTTCCTTAAATTAAAAATAAATAATAAATGAATCATTAATTTTTCTGTCATGATAATCGAAGTGTAGTTTTTAACTTGTAGTACAGTTCTATGCAATATTGGTTCTCTCACATATTTTAAACCTAGAATCCACCCAGGTGTAATTGTTTGGTGCCAGTACATTTGTTTTATTAGTAATTCTTTTCTAGCTTTCCTTAACTCATTTTGCAGACTTGTATAGGTCCTGTCTTGGTTTCAATTAATCCTTTCAAACAGATGCCTTATTTTGGAGAAAGAGAAATAGAAATATACCAAGGAGCAGTAAGTATATTAATACAGATTTATTTATATATACCATTATGTGTAAACCATTGCTAATCCAGACCTTAATAGTCCAGCCCTAAAATGCTTCTTATTCTATGGTTTATACACTTCAAGTAAAACAAGCAATTAGGTCAGTTTATGTCAACTATTAAAGCATTTGTGGCTGTTTAATTCTTTAAATCAATAATAAGTAGGCAGAAAATTTAGTTAAATTGGATAAGATATATGAGGAGAGTTGTTGGTGAGAAGTGTGAATATGTTTCAGCTATTGTAGAAGTATATAGCTTTAAGAATCCTTAGCAGTCGATCAATCTTATTAATATGGTAACCATCTGTGCAAGGAATGGCCAGATTGATGAGAGTCTAGTGCTTGGAGTGTTGCTAGACACCCTGGATTTGATGGGAAAGTAACGTATTCAAATTACATATCCTGATACAGCAGTTAAGCTTACCTTATAATCGTAAATGCCTACATTTTATTTTTTAATTAAGTTGATTAATTAGGATATTCAAAGGTGTTTTGTTAATGGCATCTATCTTACAGATGTAGAACTGTGGACATGATTAAACCATATAGAGTTTGGATAGGACAATAGTGAAATGACACCAGGGTCAAAATTAAAATTTGCCTAAAAAGTTTATGAGAAAGAACATCAGTTTGTAAATTAATTTAACTCAGATATTTTTCATTAATTCAGATGGATGCTCTTTCCTATGCAGAACTGCTTAGTGGACCAATGCATGGTGTAACATCTTGAATCATAAAAATAATAACTTTTCATGAAAATTTTTTAAATGTACATTAGTAGGATTGTGCCTAAAATCAGCTTTATCGAACTACAATTTAAATATCTATAACATGTATTGTAACTATCTGTGACTTCTTCATGCTCAAATTCTTGTAATTTATTTCCAGGCACCTTATGAGAATCCACCACATGTATACGCCCTAGCTGATGACATGTATAGGAATTTGCTGATAGATAATGAAAACCAATGTGTTATAATCAGGTATGTTACATTCAGGTTAATATTTATCGCATGTATTGGGTCATGTGTATAAAGAGAAGAAACTACTCTGTACTCTCTGTTTTTGAGTAATTGCTCTTATCGAAAGGAATAATTATATTTCCTTTGCTCATTTTGAGAGCAGTTTCTCTTGTAGAAGCAATAAAATTGATTGTAGAGCGGTCAGTGATTGGTATGATTAACAATTATTTTTTATTCTCATAGAAGAGAAATTACTTGCTAAATTTGGTGTTACCTCAGTTGGTGACTCAGATCACAAGATCCCCATGTTGGTTGTTCATATGGTTAGCAGATCTGCAGGCGTAGCCCAGTGTGTCCAGGATCAGAATGTATTCTGGGTAATGAACTCAGTCTACGAGTCTGAATGTTATATTACCCACAGTCCATTATATATGCTGTTTATGCCTTACAACATAATACGATGACATATATACACATGGGGGGGGGGGAGAAAAATATGACAATTCTGTTTATTCCTTTTTTGTGTGTATAATTTTGATTACTTCTGTACATGTTTAGTTAGTAATAAGTATTGATAGTATTAGCAGTTATAGTTAAAAGAGTTAGTAGTAACGGGTGTAACATGCAAAAATCTCCAGTTTCAGATTTGTGTTTCCAGTTACACAAATACAGCTTGCTTGCTTACTGGGCTTGCTTTCAATTCAATCTGGCAATCTATTGGTTCAACATCAGAAGATTTATTTATAAAGCTTGTAGAGATTTATATGTTGATAGCTATAAAGAACCATATAGATATAAGTAAAAACATCAAATGGCTAGCACAACTTTTTCTTGGTGAATCAAATGAAACAGAGGAGGGACTGTGTCTAATAAATTGAAGATGCGAATGTTCTTGCATTGCATAGGTGAACCATGGTTTAAGTAGATTCACGTAGGTTGTTGGCAGGGATCAAAACACTATTGTAAATAAATAAACAAATAAACACACTTGGTATTGGAAGCATAAACCTTCATCATAAGCTTGTATGCAAAAACATTTTCTGAAATAAAACATACATACCCCCTCTTTCCACATTGACACTAATCTGTTATAGGTTGTAATAAAATACTCTTGGTACATAGGCTTAATTCCTTTTATTTTATCAAGAACATACACAGGGTTGTTATGAAAAAAGCCGGCCTGATTTTAACCGGCCGGTTTTAACCGGTTTTATCCACTTGAAAAAAGCCAGGCAATTTTATCCGGATAAAATCAAATTGAATAAAAATAATGGAAGTTTCTTTCATGTTTTTATTTCCAAACATCATAGATTTAAGTTACAAGCTCAGAAATGGTAGTAGGCCTACTTAGGACTACTGAGTGCAAATGCAGAGCTAGAAGTTTTATCCACTTGAAAAAAGCCAGGCCGGATAAAATCAAATTGAATAAAAATAATTCAAGTTTCTTTCATGTTTTTATTTCCAAACATCACAAATTTAAAAATTACAAGCTCAGAACCTGTAGTAGGCCTACAAGTTTCTTTCATGTTTTTATTTCCAAACATCACAAATTTAAAAGATACAAGCTCAGAACCTGTAGTAGGCCTACTGAGTGCAAATGCAGAGCTACCAGTTTTATCCACTTGAAAAAAGCCAGGCATTTTATCCGGCTAAAATCAAATTGAATAAAAACAATTGAAGTTCCTTTCATGTTTAAATTTCCAAAGATCACAAATTTAAAAGTTACAAGCTCAGAACCTGTAGTAGGCCTCAGTTTTATCCACTTGAAAAAAGCCAGACATTTTATCCGGCTAAAATCAAATTGAATAAAAATAATTGAAGTTCCTTTCTTGTTTTTATTTCCAAACATCACAAATTTAAAAGTTACAAGCTCAGAACCTGTAGTAGGCCTACTGAGTGCAAATGCAGAGCTACCAGTCTTATCCACTTGAAAAATGCCAGGCATTTTATCTGGATAAAATCAAATTGAGTAATAATAATTGAAGTTTCTTTCATGTTCTTATTTCCAAACATCACAAATTTAAAAGATACAAGCTCAGAAACCTAAAATTGTATTTAGTGTAATTTAATACAGTGAGTCTCATGCAAGAGTTGGCCAATCACACGGGTTTCTGCGTCGCGGCGGGCACAGCAAATAAAGCCGCGATCGGTGTAATGATTCAGGTTCTCACATTTACAGTTAAAATTACAATGAAAATAACCACGTACCTCATCACAAGAGATGTTAAAAATGTTCTGCTCTTACATCCACACAATACTGGCACCATTTTAGGAAATTTTCTTTTACGCGCATTAAGTTCAGCTTCCGAAATAGAGTTAATTTTTCTCGTTGAAGTTTCCCCATAAATAATAGTCACTGCTGTTAGAAGAACTTAAAAACAATATCACAAGAGAAATTAACTCTGTCTCGGAAGCTGCAATTATGCGTGTGAAAGAAAATTTCCTGAAAAGGTGCCAGTATTGTGTGGATGCAAGAGAAGAACATTTCCAGCAGCTCTTGTGCTGAGGTATGTGGTTATTTTCATTGTAATTTTAACCGTAAATATGAGAACCTGAATCATTACACCAATTGCGGCTTTATTTGCGTAGATATTTCACCCGATCGCTCGGGAGTTGGAGCTGTGCCCGCCGCTTCGCAGAATCCCACGTCATTGGCCAACTCTTGCATGGGACTCACTGTACCACTTCACTGTGTAATTCCCAGCAATAGTTAATTACCGTATTTACTCATGTATTGCGCATCAATAGGATATTTTATTTGGAATTTTGTCTTAGTATTTATAGAATAATGAACCAACACATAAACATTTACCGTTAACTGCCAGTTTTAGGCCTACAAGTAGACCTATAGGCATGGCTCATCAATATTCACTAATGTGTTCATCACTGGAATCCTCGGAGGTACTTATTTTTATTGCTAAATGGACAAACAAAATGTTAAATGCATGTTTCACAATAAAAGCTGATACCACTCTTAAATGAGTTTAAAATCGACAATGCACAATATTCCACATTTGCACTATAGAGCTGACAAAAACTATTTTTTTCATTATGTTTCAGAAATTAAATGTCATATGGTGTAGGCTAACGATAAAATGAACGAAGTCGAAAATTATAGCAGTGCCTTGTTATGTAGATCAATATTACCTCCGACCTACGAAACGGATTTGTACTAGAATTTAACGCGCACCTGAGCATTGAAATCTACAAATGGACAAAAATAGGGCACGTTATATTCAAGTAAATATGGTAAATTCACCATTCATCATAAGACACTTGCATATTTGCTTTATTCTGCCTGTTGATGTATACAAGCTTCTGGGCTTTTTCATTGCCTAGTCTGTTTCTCAATTTTGTTTGTATTAACCCAAATGAAGAAAATACTCTTTCGATTGATGCAGAACTGGCTGGCATACGATGTAAAGATTCTATAGCTTGACAAAATTCCAGCGATAGGTGATTACGCTTCAGATTTGTGTAATTGATGGAGAAATAAGTATAAAAAATCCCTTTGGGTAGGCCTACAGGGCAAAGGCTGAGGTAGATTTCATAGTGCTTTTTATGAATTTATTGGGGTAAGTGTAGAATAAAAACTGAAATATTTTTTTTATAAAAAGAGAGTTGTTAATTATGTATTAATTGATATCTTTTATTATTTCATTTTTAATTTGGCCAAGGATTATTGTTCTAAAGATATTTAACTATTATTTTTAATATTTCAAACTTCATTTCATTGGTAATTTTAGCCTCAGTTGGTCCTCATGAATTCATTTCGGCATGCCTATTGGCTGAGGTATATTTTAAAGTGGTTTTTGACTTTCAAAAATTCAAATCTCTCCTTATATGAGCGCTATTGAGAAACTAGTTGTTGATTTAGAGATTACTCATCAAGAGCTTTTCAACGATACCCCACAAACATGGTTTTAAAAATTTTTAATTTCCACCCTCACCCCCACAACCACTGAATCATTGGTGTCTAATTTATGCATACTAAGTTTCCCTCTAAACCCCATAGGGCCCTAAATATAATTTTTTTCAAAATTTCAACCCGCTCCCACCTCCCCCAACCAGGAAAAATTTATTTTAGCCGGCTAAATTTGATTTTAGCCGGCTAAAATCATGATTTTAACCGGCTAAAATTGAAAAAAACCGCTGGTCAGGTCTTTTTCAATTTTAGCCGGCTTTTTTACAACCCTGAACATACACCACCCTTTTCTGTTTCGAACTTCACCCTGATCAACTCAAGATGATCAGTCCCTGAAGAGCAGATTGATTTGCCTTGGCCAAACACCACATTTAACTTAATCATGTTTGATGCACTGAAACTGAGGAAATGCAAACTTTTCCACAGTAAAATTTTGCCGTGCTATTAAATTAGGCAAGAGCACCTTAACGTAAAAAGGTGTGAGTAGTTTACAGAAAAGTATTTCTTGTAAATATGTCTGTAAATTTTTCAGATAAGCTTTATAGCTCGTGTAAATAAAAATAAAAACAAGGAAAACATAAAATTATAATGAATCCAGTAATGAAAGTACATTGTAAAACCAGATAATAGTATTAATAAAAAAATGAATTCAGAAAATGTAACTCTTCCACTCTTTATCATAAGTGATTTTCCTTTGCTGCATACAAACTGGATTAGGATTACATATTTATGATATTTCATTACCTCATGACAGATAGGAGGTTTGAAACGTTTGAGTATTAGTGATAAAAGTATTATTTACAGTTGACATACCATATGGGCTGGTTAGTTCCAGATTAGATATGAGGATTCCTTACTGACATCCTATAGATTTTAAAGTTAAGCACCCATCCTATGTTTACTTTGTCACACATTACTGTCCTGTAATATCTAGTTCAGGGGTTCCCAAACTGTGCATTGTGATTCCCATCTTGGTCCAGGCTGTCACAGTTATAAAAAGCTATAACACACAATGTGTATTAAAACTTGCAAATTTTCAACATGGAAATTCGAAATGTTTCACTGTTTCTAGATTGTGGCCATTTTATTTGGTCGGAATTACAATTAAATTTTCTACAAAAAAGATATCTTGGTATTTTTCAGTATCTCTTATGTTATCAAGAGAAGACAGTTTTAAAGGCTTACCATGAACAATAGGAGTATGTTCCTTGCTGATGTTTTTGTTTTTAGCATACAAAATAATGTGCCAAGGAGAAGGCACAGTAATCTTTCTACTACCCGCATGCGATTTCTTGGGTGCTCGTAGGTAGAGCTGACAACATTGAAACACAAAGTACGCTATACACCCTGACATCTAGTGGCTTCAATACTAAGCTTTCATTCTGTCTCAGGATCCTTATTCATTTATTGACATCTTTTCTGAAGTATGGAGTTCTTATGGAGGGGAAAATACAATTTTGCGAATTGCTGATTTCACAAACACGTCACATTGTACATCCAACACTTTCCTGGTGCTAACACCTCTTTTTAGAATTCCTTATGTGCTAATTTCTGACTCTCTTGTGAGCTCTGATGTCAATTTCACGGACTGAAAGTTGAGCGAAGTTTTCACGAAACATATTAAATACTTTTAAAATTAGGCCTATAGTTTTCTCCACTTGTAGATGCCTTACCTCTCTTATGTTTTACAACACGAAATGGTGAAGCATGTTCTGCTAAGACTCTTCTTTATGCTTAAAACTAGTCATCCAGTGTAAAAATATTGAGCCTTTATTTTTTTAATATTCTATTCCCGGAGGAATATAACTTATTTGATAACCAAGCTCTTATGATTTATAATTAATTGTTACGCAATACCGTCACCACATTATATTATTGCATTGCATGTTGTATATTTAATGTCAATTTATTGGTTGTACACATCACTCACACTTAGCTGTTGATGCGAGATTCTGCTGATATGTTGTTTCTTTGGTTGACAACACTGCAGAAAGACAGGCAGGATAGCTATGTTTTGTTCCCCCCGACCCTCGCTTCCCTGTAAAACCAGCGCCCAAGAAATCGCGTGCAGGTAGTACAAAAGCCAGATCAATGTTATCTGTGTGAGAAAATCAGTCTGATCAAGCCCAGCAACAGAGATTAGAATTAAGTGCTGTGAGACATATTATCCAGTGACACACTGGAAGAGCATTAGGCATGTAGATAATTAGATGCAGACAGGCATCTACATTCTCAAACTCGGAAAGAATGTCAGGTTCACTGAGAAATGAAGTATGGTTGTTTCCTTGTGGTGTTTCTCAGTTAACACAAAGAACTGTACAAAGTACTGCTTTACTCATACTCACTATGGGGATACCGCATCTTTCTTGGCAGGATTTTATTCAAAGGATATGATTTTGGAAATAATTTCTTTAGGATATTTAAAACTATATATATATATATATATATTAGGGCTGAAAATCGATTAAAATTTCTAATCAAGTTAACGCTTGACTTGAATCGATTAATCGAGAAACACGTCATTATTTTAAACGAAACCAAAGTGCACATTTAATTTTGTTTTACACGTTTAATAACTACTACACTACAGATAATCAGAAGAAGTCCTGAATTAATGAATACCATTATTAGTTAACTAGTGAAAAAATATATACAAAACTTACATTTCTGGTTACTTTTTCAGCCAAGACTTGAGACACACGAGTTTGTTGACCAAACTACCCTTCAGGTTTCTGAATAACGGGAATTGATTGGAATCAGTCCTCGCTGCCGCTGTACGATCCACCCGTCGTGCGGAGTTCCCCGGGACGGCACTGCCTCAGCCCAGATCAGTCCACCAGTTCTTCCGTTCACTAGTTCCTCCGTTCACCCTTCTCTCCGGTCACTAGTTCCCTGTTAACTAGGTCTTCCGCTCGCGGGTCCCTCCGGTCACTGGCTCCTCAGCTTCCCAAGTCCTCAGCTGCGCTGATCAGTTCCCTCCGTCCAGCTCACCCTCTGATGCTGACGCTCGCCACTGCTCACGGACTGCCTCTCGCTGACTCTGACTCTTCACGGACTCTTCACTGTACTGAACTGAACTCTCATTCATCCACTGACTGTCTCTCTCAACTCCGATTCACTGACTGCGTCTGCTCGGCTCGCACTCCTTATATAGTCTCGACGAATGTTCCAGAGTCGAGGTCTGGAAAGCTCTCCGCCCACGCAGAATCTGGAATGCGCGTTGCGCTGCACGGGCACACCCGTTAGCGCGAGCTCCTCCCTACAGGCCTTCCCCCACGAAGCGTGGTCCAATAGCCGTGCTGCTGTCACGCCCACTGGCGCTCATCTGCCGCCCGTCCACTAGGGGAGCGCGATCTTTCTAGACTCCGTCGTTCTAGTTCTTTCTGGGTGACTCCTCCTTCTAGCAGTTTCTAGCAGAGAGTCTTTTCTGGGCTTTGTCACAATATATATATATATATATATAATTATATATTTTATATCTATATTTTTCTCTGAGTTTGTGTGTTACAGACTTCGCTTATTTAAAATGTTAACAAGTTTAATTATTAAGAATTAAAAACATAACAAAGCCCAAAGGCCGATAGATCTAAAACTTCCAGTGCGGGAGTTATGTTTCATACTAGCTGTCTGAAACTGTGAACACAGTAATATTATGTTGCTTGTTGCTTCTATGATGATTATTTAGGCAATTTTACTGATGTAGCTGCTGTAATTTGGTTATAAGATCTTTCTTAGCATTGTGCCATTTTCCTATCAGTTGGAAAAAATTTGAAATAACATGATCGATCGAAAGCAACCAAACAGGCGATTCTTGGGGTTATTTGTACTACATGTTTGTTGTATTTTCATTCATTTTATCAAACATTGTCTCGGAACAAAGATTAACAATAAAATTTAGTACAAGAAGTTTTGGATGAATCTGATGACAGTGATAATAATAATAATAATAATAATGTTTTATTTTGCCTGGCAGAGTTAAGGCCATAGGGCCTTATCTTCCACTCAACCAGGATAAAGACAAAATACATTAAAAGGAATTTACAAAAAACAAATACAATAGATATCATACATAATACAAAATGTTAAAAATAAAATAATAATACAATATTGAAGTACCTATATTAAAACATAAGACAAAAATGCGTCCAATAATATGCCGAGAAAACAAATTGAATTAAAGAATTATATTATAATTGGATGTGTGTATAATTATAATATTATACTATAATATACACAAAAATTGAAACTTAAAACTAAGAAATTAACAAATAAAATCAATATAGGCTAAGTGCCATGAAAATCGTGTACAATATAAATTTACCTAGGCTAGATAACGAGACATTCATTCTAGTTATCAGCGAGATACTTGATTGACTTTGACCTAAAAATCTGTAGACTCCGACTACCCCTGATGTCCGGCGGAAGGGAGTTCCAGATACGGGTGATGGCTATTGTGAATGAGGCAGAGTACAGAGATGTTTGATGGCGTGGAATTGACAGTAGACTGTTATTCTGAGATCGTGTGTCGCGGTTATGTTGGGAAGATAACAGTGAGAAACGAGAGACTAAATAATTAGGTGCAGTATTATTAAGTATCTGATAGAGTAGAGTTAGGGAGTGTAGTAGGCGTCTGTCCTTTAGTCGAAGCCAGGATAATTGCTCAAAATAATCTGAGACATGATCATATCGACGTATGTTGAATATGTGACGGACACAAGAATTCTGAACACGTTGCAGCTTACAGGATAATTCAACACTTAGGTCAGTGAACAGGACATCGCAATAGTCGAAGTGTGGCATCACAAGTGACTGCACTAACGTCTGTTTTAGTTTAGCAGGCAGGAAATTTTTCAGTCTATTTAGTGAATGCATAATAGAAAATACTTTTTTACAGATATGTTTAACTTGTGTATTCCATGTCATGTCAGAGTCAAAGTACACACCAAGATTTTTTACAGTTCTACTGTATGGAATAATTGTGTCGTTCAAGGTCACAGGCAAAAGGTCAGTGTTGTCAATAGAAGATAGCGATCTGTTTTTTCCAATCAGAATGGCTTGTGTCTTGTCTGGGTTCAAATTCAGTCCAAATTTTATTGACCATTTACTGATAGAGTGTAGGTCGTCATTGAGCTTTGAAAGAGAGTCGTTGATTGTGTCAGGCCGAAAATGTAAATATATTTGCAGGTCGTCTGCATACAGATGATGTCGGCAATGTTTTAGTGCTGAAGAAATGTCATTTATATAGATTGCAAAAAGCAAGGGGCTTAATACAGAGCCCTGCGGCACACCTGACCTCACGAGACGCCACGAAGAAGATCGATTGTCGTGAGAAACACATTGTTGGCGTCCAGAGAGGTAAGATTGTACCCACGTGACTGCTGCATTTGATAAATGTAGTGACCTCAATTTAGCAGTTAAAAGGTCTGCGTCAACGGTGTCAAAGGCTTGCGAAAAGTCAAGTAGGGTAAGAGCAGTCACTTCACGTCGGTCCATGGCCTCACGAATATCTTCACTGATCTTAAGTAGGGCAGTGGAGGTACTGTGATTTGATCTGAAACCAGATTGTAATGGGTCAAGTAAATTATAAGTGTTTAGATACTCAGTCAGCTGCTTGTGGACAATGCGTTCGAGGGTTTTCGATAAAGTCGGAAGTATACTAATAGGTCTATAGTGCTTGGGGATGTTTGGGAGATTTACTTTAGGAAGAGGTCGGATAAGAGCATTTTTCCATTGTTGCGGGAAGGTGGATGTGATGAGAGAGGCGTTGTAAATATGGGTTAGGGTAGGCAGAATAACATCGATGATTTTGTTTAGCATTAATATATTAATGCCATCCGTGCCTTCTGCTTTCGATTTATTTTGCGAGAGTGCCTTTTTTACTTGTAAGGGCGTTACATTGGAAAAAAAGAATCTCTCTTGGTGTGGAGGAAGAGGTAGGGTTGACAGGTAATTAATAGTATTTTGTTTGGTGACGTCATCTAAGGTCCTGGTTGGTATAGTAGTGAAGTATTCGTTCAAATCATTGAGAGGGATGTTAACAGCTTGGGCTTGATTTTTTTGTTTTCCTAATCCCATTGCTTTTAAGTTACTCCATAAGTCGCGTGAGGTCATAGAAGGGTCAATCAGTTTATGGCTGTGCTGGATCTTGGCGTTTCGTATCATTTGTGTAGTTTTGTTTCTTAGCTGTTTAAAGTTTGTCCAATTTTCCTCGGTTTTCTTGCGTCGAAAAGTACGGTAGGCCGCATCACGGCGAGCCATATGTTCTCGTATGGTCGAAGATAACCAAGGGGCAGAAGGTCGTGTAATTCGTCTAGTCTTTAGTGGCGCATGTCTGTCATATAACTGGAGTATCATATCATTGAAGGCTTTTAACTTTTCGTCAACAGAACGTAAAAGCCAAATTGTGTGCCAAGGCTGTCGTTTAGCGTCTTCAGTCAGTTGGTTGTCGTCTATGTTTTTTAAGTCTCTATATGATATTAATTTAGATGGGCGTTTAGGGCATTGAAGTGAATATTCTATGTAAATGAGGTCATGGGCTGAGATACCAGGAACCGGCAACTGACCATGTCTTAATACTCTTTGTGTTTGAGTAGTCACGATTAAATCCAGTAAGGTCTCAGAAGTGTTAGTATGATGAGTCGGTAGAAGAGGTAAAATAGTCATGTTGCAAGATTGAAACGTAGTAATTAGTTGTGTGCTAAGCGTCGAATTTGTATTAAGGAGATTGATGTTCAGATCACCCATAAGGACAACGTGTTCATAGTTCGGGATTAAATTAATTAGAGCATCTTCTAGATTGGAAAGATGACCCGTTTTAGGGGGCTTGTAAATTACGCAGATTAGACATTTCTGCATGTTGGCAAGGATTTCAACAAACAGGAATTCTGGGCTTGCTGAATACTCGGAGGGGGAGGCATGCACAACTTTTGGGTGAAGGTCGTTTCGTATGTATGCAGCAACTCCACCTCCACGCTTACCTGTCCTGTCATTGCGGATAAGGGAAAAGCCATTCAGCTCGACAAGTGAAGAAGGGAGGGAGGGTTGGAGCCAGGATTCAGACAGAAGTAAACAGTGGAGGTCGAGACCGGAAACAATAGAAGAGAATTCTTGGAAATGGGAAAGTATGCTTTGAGAATTGACGTGAATAACTTTGAGAGTAGTAGGATTAGGGCTGAAGGAGAGCTTTAACAGATCTGAAGTGGAGGGGGACTGTGGAGAGGACTGACCGCTGTTTTCATCATTGGAATCTGTACTGTCATAAAGAAATAGCGGGTAAATGGAGAACGGGTTTTTGTCAGAGCTATTATCAGGGGTAGGTGGAGAAACATTCCTTGGGTTTAGCAGGTCAATGTTACCAACACAATTTTAGAAGATAAAGAGAAAAAATAAAATAAAAACGTTGCCTTAACGTATCTCAACACTAAAATACAATTAGTAAGTAACTAACCCTAATTATTAGAATAACTACTTAAACAGAATTAAATTATATTAATGTGTGAACAGTAGGCCTACTGTTATGATGATTATGATAATATTGTTAATTATGATAATACTGATTCTACTACAACTACTAGGCCTAAAAATTATACTGATAAAACTTAGAAAAGGGGATAGGATAGAGTGCATTGTGTGACTCACTTCAAATCAGTGGAGCACGTTATCCGTAGCTTTTCACTTCCACTTTTTACAAAAATGACACCGTCCAGGGTCCATACATTCGTGAGGCCATAACGACTGATACACTCCTTTAGCAGGTTATGCCGTATCTTTGATAGGTCCTCGCGGATCGTGATTCCCGTATGTTTAAGGCATCTTTTACTGCGAAAGACTTCGCTCCGTTTTCTGTAGCTAGTGAATTTCACTATTACAGCACGTGGTTTATCAGACTTTCTGCCGACCCGGTGACTTCTGTCGATGTCTTTTAGGTCGATTTCAACGCCGATTTTCTTACCAACATCGACCACGATCTTGTCGGTATTTTCATTTTCAGATTCTGGAATACCAAAAATACGTAAACACTGGCGACGCTGGTATTGTTCCAGTTCATCAGTCTTTTTGTCGATTTTCGCCTCCAATTCCTTTATAGTTTTGTCCTTTGTCTGAAGCGCAGCTTCCAACCTTTCTATTGTTGCGGTATTTCTCTCTAGTGCTGCTTTCAGCTCGGCAACCACGGAGTCCGTTACCGTCTGCTGGATGAAGCCTGCTAGGCCTTGAAGCATGGCGGGGTCCTTCCAAGCTTCTAGTATCACACGCTTTACACAGTCTTCGATATTTTCCTCCACAGCCACAGATCTATTTTTCTTGGGACCCATGATGAAGTAAGATCGGTTACAATATGTTAAGGATTAGATCTTTACACACGAACAATTTGCAAAGCACGAATTACACCTTCTTTTACGTGTGAGACCACGAGCACAAAATAACGCACCTAGCAGCTATCCGCCATGACACTGATAGCAATATTTTTGAAAAGAATTGCAGTGATTGTGGTGTGATATCAGCTAACAAAGATAGTTTGTAGTGCTGTTCAACCATGTAAATTTTACACTAGCAGTGTAAAAATTGACACATACAGATTTACAGTTCCCCAAATCAAAGAGTGTTCCAATATTTTCTCTAACCACATTTATTTTATGGCCTTTGGAATATACCATGAATTGGTGTAAATTGATCCTTTCACAAGAAAGGTTCATTTGACCTACCTAAGAAATCAGCATGGTAAGTTTTATACCCTGTTGATATATTAAGAGATGAAAAGCTTCAGAAAATGAAGAAATTATTATAATTAGTTGTTAAAATTATTTCTGTCTTTTCTTTCTGCATTGATTACTCTAACAGTCCAATGACTGTATCCTCTTTAAGATTTGTTCATTTATTTTTAGATATTTTCCACTGATGAAAGTTATTATTACTCACATTATATCCTTTGCGATTTTCTTCATTGGTCCCAGTCATTTACATTTGCATAAAGAGATTAATACTTTAAGCCTGTTACTTTGTTTCTTCCCTTAATTTTGTGTCTTAAACAATTATGGAATTTCCTTTAGAGTATGCTTTAAATATTTTTTTGCACTCCTTAGCTAGTAAGTGGTACTTACGAACTTTGTTTACATGGATCGTAAGTTGACATTCCCACACAGTCTTGTTGCTAAGGCCGGTTGCGATGAGGTTAAAACACTTACGGTCCAAGCGCTACGTCATAATTCATTACGATACACTTCATAATACAAGCCTTTATGGCCACGGCCCCCAGGACAAATATTCGGTTCCCATAACAACAAACACATGCGAATCACTTTCTGAAATAAACATCTATTTTCAAGAATGTATTTACATAATATTTTCAGGTAATATCACAATTAATATAATTAAATTGATATAAATAATCATCGTGCAAAAAATAGCATGCAACACACGGGCCGTAAAGGCATTTACGGGTCTCGAAAACTTAAAAACCCTCGGCTGCGCCTCGGGTTTTCAATCTGTTTCCTCGACCCGTAAACGTGCCTTACGGCACTTGTATCGCAATATACTATTTGTGTTCTTGACCATTATTATACCCTCCACTTTTATTTTTCTTATTGTCTCATTAATATTAATGTTCTTATTTACAAGAGGAGTCTATAATGGACCATCACCAATTTTATTGATCTTTTACAAGTTGAATCTATGTAGGTAACAAATCAATTTATTATTTGAAGATTCTGTTGAATGGGCTTCAATTATTGAGATTTTCACATTTAAATTTTCACATGCTGCATATATGCCCTCAGAAAAGGGCAAATAACCTAAGTGAACTGATAACATAATGATCAAGGCATTGGGCTAGAAACTTGGAAGTATGTGGTTCAAATTCACTACTTGCAGAAAGTTTAAATTCTTAAAGTATATAAGAAGAAAAAACTTTAAACTTTCCTGTAATATATTACAGGAAATACAATACAATTTATAGAATTATATTTTATGTTAGCCTATTAAAGTGATATAGTTCCTTATTTTCTTCTTAGAGTTAATTTCTGCGGACTGTTTTATCATAATGATCTTTCATGATAAAAAGATTAAAAAGACCTAGCAAAAACCCTAGCAGAGTTTATGGAAAAGATTGTACTTATAACCTTTCAATTGTGTCTTACTAATCTTTTTCAGTGGAGAATCTGGAGCTGGCAAAACAGTAGCTGCTAAATATATCATGTCCTATATCGCCAGAGTTTCTGGAGGTGGAAAAAGAGTTCAGCGTATAAAGGATGTCATATTGGAATCCAATCCGCTGCTGGAAGCTTTTGGAAATGCAAAGACTGTACGAAACAACAACTCAAGCAGATTTGTAAGTCACATTTTTCTTACTTTTCTAAAAACTCAAAGCATTTACTAGTAAGTACCCCTTTGACTTTAATTTTCAAACTTGATTGATTTTCACAGAAAGTTCAATGTGCCAAACTGAAATACAACATTCATTTCCAGCCTTAGCATTTCCAATTTTATGAAAATCCAGTAGCACTGATACCAGTCAGATATGAATTAGACTTCTCAGAAGATAGTGTTAGGTCCTAAATTTTATCATTTGTCTGAAGCAGCTGTATAGCAATTTAATTACTTTATGTACATGTATATAAAAACAGTTATTACTGAAAGATTAAAACATGAAATTAAGGCATGGAAAAATCCATCTACTTGCGAGCATTCAATAAATATTTGTTCTAAGAACTATTGATAATGGTCATGACCATCTGCTAATAACCAACCAAGAAATTATCTTGAAATTCATAAAAAAAAATATTTTAGCCAATAAGGAAGAAAGCAACGGAATTCAAGAGTGGGATCCCCCAGTATACCATAGAATTTAAATTGAATGTTTCTCTGGGATTTTTTTTACTCTGATTAGGAGTACTTGTTTATGGGGGTTTTGTTTTGTTTTTTTAAGAAATAAAACAGAGTTTATGCAGAAATTAGTTAGCATGAAATATTATTGTCATAGTTATGCCAAAACCACGAATCTGCAAAAATTCAGATTTTGACTTCAGTGCATTGCTGGCATCTGTTTACATTAATCTTTGTTCTGTAGGAATCACTAACATTTTATTTTATTTTCTTGATGAGTAATAGGCCTAGTTAGTTCCATTTCCATTAAAGTACAAATTCTGCTTTATTTTTTATGAATCCATTCAAATCAGAAAATTTATTTTTCCGATTACACTTAGGTTTCCCTGGCAGGGTCACACATAAGAAAAAAGTATCAGAATTTATTCTTGTACCTGTATGTTATGTGTATTGCATCTCTTGTGAACTGCTGGAGTTGGAGAGACCGGTATGGGGTTCAAGTTTGAATAAAGAACATTCACAAAGTGTTTGAATGTAATTGCAAGTCAGGGTTTTACTATGTCCGGCTTACATCTTTTGCACATTGCTATAAATCTGTGATATGCCTTGTTTCATTGTTCTCTGTATTTTCTTTCAGGGAAAGTATGTAGAGATCTTGTTTGGTAGTGGTGGCCAACCTGAAGGAGGTCGCATATCAAACTTTCTTTTGGAAAAGTCTAGAGTAACTACACAAAATCTTGGAGAAAGGAATTTCCATATTTTTTATCAGTTATGTACAGGAGCCACTAGCAATATGCAGAGTGAGTAGAACATTAAATAAACATTGGAAATGCATTCTGTTTGTAAGGCATCAGTATATTGAAGTTGTTTTTAGCCATTTATTTGTTTGCTTTGAGAGAAATCTTTCCTGAAGATGAAATAAATTTTTCACAAACTATAGTGGATAATGAATGGGTGATCCAGAAATTGAAATCAATGTATTTATCCTGATTTGCACGCTACAGCAAACTCCCGATTGTCTGTGTTAGTTGGGATTGTTGTTTGCACGAATATTAGAAAAACACAGATAATCCAGATGTTAGTATTATTACTATTCTGGTTTCAGGCAGTGTTGTTATAGGCTACACATATAATCTAATGTGATTTTAATAGTCTGTAGCAAGATTGAGATCGGAAATATACACACAAAACTTCACTAAAAAGGTATATTTACCCAGAATGATCATTTCAACGGGTCTTCCCGCCATCACCATCTTCAACAGAAGAAGGTTAAAGGGACAACTACACTATTAAATGAAAAAGAAAACAAAAATCACAAAAGATTCACCTATCACCCATGGGCAAACAACAGATTTCAGAAGATTTTCAACATTGTAAACATCAAATTGGCACCACAGAATAAATTCAGTTTGAAAAATCTAATAAAAACCAACCAGAAAGATAAGGTCCCTCATTACAAAAAAGCCGGAATTTACAAAATTAATTGCAAAGATTGTGGAAAATTTTATGTTGGCCAAACAAAAAGGAATTTAGACACAAGGAGAAAAGAACATTTTAGGAACATTATGAATAAACAAATTGAAAAATCCGCTTTGGCAATGCATTTTTGGGAAGTAGGCCATGAAATTGAAAATGAAATTGAATTATTAAAACAAGTTGAAAAACCAATAGATCTTATGGTATGGGAAAAAATATTCATTAAAAAGAACCGAGAAAATCTTTTAAACTTTGACACTTCAGTTGGCATACATGGAACCTTGATTGACAAGTTTATTCATCCGCCGCCAGAGGGCCAGTCGGAATCAGCTGATGATGGCGGGAAGACCCGTTGAAATGATCATTCTGGGTAAATATACCTTTTTAGTGAAGTTTTGTGTGTATATTTCCGATCTCAATCTTGCTACAGATTTGAACACTTCACTGTAAATTTCCAATTGATTTTAATAGGTTGTAAATGCTATTAAATTTGTCACAATGCTCCTTATACTCTTAAGCTTCATGAACATATAAATCTTAACCCTTCCCAGATGGAATACCGATATAACCAGGTGAGATTTTGAATTTGCTACATTTTATGTTGCCATATTGTGCATAGAGAATGTTACTTTGCTTTTATGGAAGTCATGTAACATTCTTTATACACAAAAGGATGAAACAAATATAAGTTTCTATTAGAAGTCTCTTTGCTTACAGAGGAATTTGGTCTTACTCAATTGGATTACTACCACTACCTGAGTTATGGAGGCAGTCACAGAGTAGATGGAACTAATGATGCTCATGACTTCCAAGAAACACTGAAAGGTAATATTATTTTTATAATAGCTAAACTTATTAGCTTAGCTTATTATGTTAGGAATATATCATTAATGTGCTTTTTACTAATCGTCAGTTAAGATCAGAGGCCTTGTATCTCTAAACTGGCAACTTTCCAGGAGACAGAAAAAGTTTCAATTCCAGCATTGTAAGGATATAAAATATAGTTCGACTACAATTGAACATAGCTTTAAAATCGATCATTGTTCACAAACAAAGCTTAAAGAGAAATATAGAGCTATTTTGTTCTGAATATTTCACAACTATAACCAGAAAATGGTTAATTTCAGAGATACCAGGTCTCTCTTCTTAACCAGCATAATGTTAAGTGGAATTTGTAACAGAAAAATAATTCTAAAGCCGATTTCCCACATTCCAATTTTTGGTCAACCGTCTACAAACCATCACATTGGGTCGTATTATATGGATGATCACCATTGCACACAATTTTATCCTTTATTTTCCATCCAGTTGTATTGCATGCAACGAAGTAGGAAAAAATATATATATATATATATATATGAACATCATTCTCTCCCTGCGTGACCCGCATGACATAAAAACGTGGCAGCTTCTTCTGTGCAGCTGATTCTCAGTGCTAGCGCCAGTACTTGATCAGCAAACATTAACCAAAAAGATAAAATTATATATATTAGAGTCAAGAAAAATAACATATGCTAAGGCAACTTTAAATTTACAACAGTACTAACTATAAACATTATTACAACTGGCGTAAACGTTGAGGTGATCTAGAAATTATGAAAAAGATTCTGTAGAAAATATTACCAGTGTCAAGTGTTCACATCAACTGCCATGTCAATTATAGTAGCTATTGATTTTCGTTTCGGGATGTTGGCTGACATTATATATGACCAAAACTCACTTTAATGTGCATAACCAGAAATAATTGTATAGAAATTCTACTTGGTATAACGTTTTAAACCAAAAAATTGGATTGTGGGGCATCGACTTAACAAAAGATTATGCATACATTTTCTAAAATGGTTAAAGTGATTTTTTTGAACCACATGTTTTGTGATGCAAACTGTTTTAAAAAAGTTATACCTGAAACATTATAACAAAACTATTGAACAAAGCGGGGTGGCCGAGGCAGTAACATCGCAGACTCGTTTTGAGTCCCAGGTGCAAACCCCATGGCCTGTCAATTTTACATGGAGTGAAACCCCTTGGCCAGTCAATTTGACATGGAGTTTTTCATGGTTTTTCCAGTAGAAAAGGCAAATGAGGATTGGTTGTTTATATACCATAACTCATCCCCACTATTCCACTCAATATTATTTTAATTCAAATTGAATCAGTTCAAATCAGAAGCCATAATACAATACAATAGAATCAGAAACAATCAATAGTTACATAGCCTTCTGGTACACCCAGAGGTGCAGTATATGACCTATATACAGTTGATGCATGTGTCAATGAAGGCAATATTAAAAAAACAAATTATTGAAGAGGTAAAAATTCATTTATGGATTGAACATCGTTCCTTTCATTCTTGTTAAATTGGTCCACCATGGATGTAAGTTTTCCTGCCTTTTGTGTATGTACAGTGGAACCTCGATAACACATTTTTTATGGGACTGAAAAAAATAAACGTCTTAAACGGGAAAACGTACTATTGAAAATTTCAAGCTTAAAATTGAGGAAATGGTATAATGAATACGGTAGTAATGTGTAATGAATAGTATAATGAAGTTCCTTGTTTTAGTGTTTAATTGTAAAAGTGAAGGCAGGAAGCATTGGTGAAACATCTTGTATGCTAATGTTTTGTACTTCATTCATATGAAATTAAATAAAAATTGTATAAATAAATAATAAAATTAACGTACAGTTAAAATAATGCAAGTGAATTATCAAAGAGCAAAATATTAGTCAGGTAATGTATTCTGAAGGGTCTTGAAGACCCTCAAGTTTCCTGGAGGTTAAGGGTCCTAGATTGTGGATAATTGTCACATGAAGCTGGTAAAAACATTAGCATTACACACCAGACTGCCTTTAACCCTAGGATTGCTCAGGATTTCTGTTAAGAGGCTGAGTTGAACCATATTCAAAAGATGGGAGAAAAAGTAGAAATTACATGTTGCGAGTACATCTGTCAAGAGTACTTGATTATCCTAATGCAGATATTAACTTTGTTTCAGCAATGAATGTGATGGGTTTATCAGAGCAAGAACAGAGCAATATCCTACGAGTTGTAGCAGGTGTTCTTCACTTAGGGAATATATTGTTTACTGAGAAAGGCAACTATTCGGTGATCCAGGATGAAGACAGTAAGTTAATTTCATTGTTTCAGCTAACCTTGTGTATGCATTCCTTCAAGATTGGTTCTGTCCACAACGAGAATTTGTAAATATAGTAACACCTCTTTATAACAAAACTCAGGGAAAGTGCATTTCTGTTCCTCGCTTGGGGATTACTGTATTTACTCGAATATAATGCGCTCTCAAATTTAATGCACACCCTGATTTTGAAACTTGAAAACATAAAAAAAAGAGTATGTTGGCGAATGTAATGCGAATCAATGGTAGGATAGGTATTTTATTTGGAATTTTGTCATAGTATTAAGGGAATAATGAACCACCACGTAAACATTTGAAATTACCATTAAATTTAACTGCCAGTTTTAGGCCTACAAGTAAATTCACTGACACTATTTGAAACATTTTTTCGCAAAAAATTCTCTGAGGGGTAGCCACCCACTGTTTGTAGTAACTCAGTCTTGTGTGGGAAACAAAGTTTTGCATCAGGTTGAAACAACTGAATATGCGCTTTTTGCAATATGGCCTCTTATTCTGTATCAGAATGTGAACTGAGAAAGGTGTAGGCCTATTGCCAATACTTAGGGCAAAGGAAGTTACAAGACTGCATTACTCAGGTTTTATTTGGATGGTGTATCATACAAAGCTAATTTTAAGGTTGCTTTTATGGCATATTGATTAGAGTGACTTTCAGAAATAAAGCAGCTAGTGTTGGTGGACAGTCACTATGAGGCAGTAGTTGCATTCTTTACTGAAATTTACTGATTCGAGAGACTATCATAAGTAAAAACTTGAACCTAAACTGATTTCTATTTATGGGGGAGATACTAAAAAAAGGCACTGAAAACCTTGTCTTTGTTAGGGACTAGTTCGTGATAAGATTTTTGGCGGGAAATGGAGAACATTTTCAAACTGTATAATTGGCAAGGAAATACAAATGCGTTTATTTCTATAAGGGTCTAAGTGACAAAATCATGATTTTTCAGCTGATAATTTTAAGTTGATCTATGTAACCAGACCAATGCATTTCAGAAGAGTCCAAGGTCCAGGGAAAGCCTTGTTAGCAGCAATAATTTCCAAGATATGTCTATCTCTGGCATGTCTTCCTGTGGCTATATGTCTTGTTTTCTATGCAATCATGATTGTGGCACTTAGACCCTTATAAAAGTAAACGCTTCAATTATTGAGAACACAAATATTTTACATTGTTCAGTGATGCAGACATGCTGAGCCATCCAGTAAAGAGATGAGCCAACTCCTTTCAATAAACACTTATTGAAAGTTTAATATTTTAAAAATATTAATTGAGGAGTGAGTCAATCAAGCTCCTGTGGTTCCTCATTCAGATGAAAAAGTCCCTGTACTATAGCTCTTCTTATGAAATACAGACTCGAAGTGGCATTTTTACCACTTCTTGTAGTTTGACTGTGCTTGTATGAAATTAATTTCTCCCTTTTTTTATTTCAGCTCTTGGGTACCCAGCATTTTTATTTGAAGTAGATCAAAGCCATTTACAAAGCAAACTTACAAGTCGTAGGTTTGACAGCAAATGGGGTGCACAGTCAGATACTATAGATGTGACCCTGAATGTTGAGCAAGCTTTGTATACGAGAGATGCTTTGGCCAAGGGTGTATATGCAAGACTGTTTGACTTCTTGGTAAAAGTAAGTACAATATTTTTTTTTTCATTCATTTTAGTATATGTATTCCATGTAATATTATTCCGTTTATAGTTGTGAGTGTTATCCGATAATTCTTGCGGGAATACACAGTGAAGTGGTTAAATTAAAACAACACACCCTTACAGGGTGTTATGTTACACCCTTAATCATTATTAGTGTACTGATATTGATATTCTTTACATAATATACTTAACATTTTAAGATTTATTATAAGTCTGCAAGTCAAGCTGAAAAAATTATGGTTTCAACTAGGTTTGCCAACTTCTGAAAATAGAAGTAAATAAAAGGAAATGTGAATGATGTATTATATTGTGAGGTTTGAAATTAGCAGCATTTTTTAAAGAAACAATTTAATGGTAAATGTAATTATCTAATAGTCTTAAATAATTAAAATGAAATCACTATTATCATGGCTGTACGGGTTTAGCTACTCCGTATTATTAAAATCTGAATTTCGGACTTTTTTGTGCCCTTTGGAAAATAGTCTCAATGTGCTATTAGTCTAGCATGCCAAGTGTATAAATGTCGCTTCCATCTGCTGACATCAGTTAAGTCACATATGGTTGTTTTAGAGTGTATGTGAAGGGTTTCCCATCAGATGTCTTAAGATTTTTATACTGTTTTCTCTGTTAGTATTATTGCTGTCCACGTGATTTTTTTTACATTATACCTGTATGTAAATGAAACCTGTCTGTATTCACCCTTTCCTTTATATAAATGCCACTACATTCTTGGCTATTTATAAGTTCAAACAAAACAGCATTTTGCACTTTATAATCACCAATTTTGTAAAATTCACTGAAAATGTTAGCTGCCATAGCTCCTTCATTGCAGTTACACCCAGTTGGCAGTGGTGTAGTCGAAGGTATAAGCAGGTATACACCATATACCTTCAGCATAACCTTACTCGTTAGCGTATATCTATTTATTACAAAAAAGATTGCTATGGAGCACTCAACTTCACTAATTTACATGTACTTACACATGACGCGTTTCACAAGCATCTTGCTTGTATCCTCAAATGAGGTCCACTGCCGGGTCCGCTGGTTGTTCGCTAGGTATCGTTGTAGGTCGAATCAGCCTGGAGATGAGATCATTGTCCTTAGGGATGTCGAAATTTACTAGATTGTATTTACTTTTCTGGATAAAGATTTTTTCCCATATAGTCAAATCTATTGGTTTATTTACTGTTTTTAGTAGATCAATGTCCTCCTCGAACTCATGCTCTGTGGACCAATAGTGATGAGCAACTGCTGATTTTTCTGTTTGTTTGTATTTGATGTTCCTTATGTGTTCTGTGTGCCTAACCTTCAAATTCCTTTTTGTTTTTTTTTGTCACAGTCTTTACATTTCAGCCTATATATACCCAAATTTTTATTGGGGGGAATCTTGTCTCTTTGTTCTGATTGCAGCATCGTTTTGATGTTGCATTTGTTACTGGGTGCCAATCTGATATTAATGTCTTTGAATATTTTGCTGAATTTATCATGTAATTTTGGGTGGTATGTGAACTTCTTGAAAACTTTTTCTTGTATGTTATTCAAAGTGCAATGTTGTTTTATTAACTTCTGTTTTTCAAATTTACTTATTTTCCTGTTAACTAACTCCGGATTGAACCCATTTGTGCGTGCTGTATTCATTATCTTTAGATATTCCATATCATACTCATTTTTGTTCATGGGAATATTTACTAGTCTGAATGCGAGGTTGTTTAGAATGGCATGTTTGTGTGTTCTTGGATTGTACCCCTCTTGCTTGATGTAATTATCTGTATGTGTATCTTTCCTGAAGATTCCAAATTCTATCTTGTTCTCCTTTCTTAAGATTTTATCTATTGTTTTATTGCATATATCTGTTGCTTTTGCTGTGTTTTATTTATTTATTTAATTATTTATTTGACAACTGACAATTCATATGATCATTCAATTTCATATTCTTAATACTGTCAATGTAATGATTGGAATGTTTAACTCATAGACCTGCAGAGTGGAATTAGTTGTTTCTTAAGTAGTATGCTAAAGGATGTATGGAGGAGTTCACTGCACTCCATATGAGCCGAAGTGGGTAGGTAGCTTTGCTTTGTGTATAAAAATCAACAACATTTGGTGGTAAATATTCTACAGACACCCTAAAACATGACATGTGACTCCTCTGATGCCAGCTTACGAAGCAATGGTTATACACTTGGCATGCTAGACTAACGTTTCGTTGAGACTATTCTCCAAAGAAGGACATAGAGGAGATATCCGAAACATCAGATTTGAATACAGCAGAGTCCCGCAAACTTCACCTAATATTGACTGAAAGGGCCCCGAGTTTCCAAGATACTGAGTTATCAAGAATAAGAGCTTAAAAATTAAATCTGTTATTACATAAATTAAAAATATGTTTATTAACCTCAAATAAAACAAATACCATTAAAAACATCATAAAACATGACAATATGGGTATAGTTATCTTCTATGAAAAAAATTGTGTGTCAATCAATTACAACAAAATAGTTTAGGCTACTTTGTTTCTTGGCAAAAAACTGTTTGTTTTTCCCGTCATGGTTGACAAGTAATCAGAACAGCTGGGTTATCGAGTGCCTAGTTTGTAGGATTCTACTGTAATACAAAATGGCTAAACCTGGATAGCTATGATGAGAGTGATCTTACTTGTGACTCTAGTTGCTGAAATTACATACTTAGTATCAAATAAATGTCAAATATTATTTTTACTTTGCTGAAAATTGTGAAACAGAGATGTTAATGGCATGTAGTGCATTTAAAAGTAATTTTTAAATTTATAATCTTTTTATTTTTTACTTCTTAGCAAATCTGTGTTTCATCTTTTCTTTTTTGAAGAAAAATGATAAACTTTATCGTTTTCCTTACAAAAATTGTTTTCTTTCTGAACATCATTTTAAAATTATCATAATTAGGGATAACAGATATTGGGAATAACACAGTGAAGTGACAAATATTATTGTAAATCAGACACACAAGAACTTAATGGATAACTGCCTTAGAACGTAATTATGTTTCTAAAGCTATTACTCTCATCCTCAGCTTTTCTCAACTGCTGGATACTTCGTAATCCCTGTGATGGTGGATGGATGTACCTTTTGATCAAACTGTCTTCTGCTGATATTTCACAATTAATTATGTTTGTTTGTTTTTTTTTTATGAATAACTTCTCCCCGACTAGTAACTCTTCTGGCTTTTCTACTGGTTTTAATAGCCTGACTTCCTGTTCTGTCTCATGCTCTTGCTTCCAGAAGTTTGATGCCATTGCTGACTTATCTTTTTCTTTAATATTTCTGAAATGTTCTTTATATCTTGTTTTGATGTTCATTTTTGTCTGGACTGTAAAAATGCTGCACTGGAACATTGTAGCCAGCTCCAGATTTCCTGTTCTCACACAACAATCAACACCATGATAGCTTAAAGCCTTTTATCATAAAACTACTCTATCATTAAAATGTTACCTATAAAATTGTTTCTTTTTTTCAGCGGGTAAATGGTGCCATGGAAACAAGTGTTCAGGGACATAATATAGGAATCTTAGACATCTATGGGTTTGAAATCTTTGAACGCAATGGTTTTGAGCAGTTCTGCATAAACTTCGTGAACGAGAAGCTGCAGCAGATTTTTATTGAACTCACCTTGAAGGCTGAACAGGTAGGATCAAGACTGAACATATTTAAACATTATAATCATTACAAAAGTAACAACCATACAGTCAACAATAATCCTATAGAAACCATAAATGCAATATTAAAAGAAAGTTTTTCTTCTGTCAGTTTGTTCTGTCCCCAGAGAGGTTCCATTACAGTGGCAGTTTGTTGTTGATGCATTTGAATCTCCATTTTTTGCGATACAAGTGTATTTTTGCATGCGGTTCTACATTTTTTGCGATACAAGTGTATTTTTGCATGCGGTTCTACATTACAGGATGTGTGAATTCTGTGATATGCAATTGTTTGAATTACGATGATTCTATGGGCCCATGTCTCTTGATCCATATTTACATCTTATATTCTTTAAGTTGTTTGTTTCATTTTAAAGACCTTATAATTTCGTATTGTCTGTCTGTGATTGCCACCATTCAGCACTAACATTGAATATTATTCCTGGTTGCACCCGCTCACTAAAGAAGTTAAGGTCCTTTGGTTGTTGTCTCCTGAGTATTTCCCAGCTGTAGATGCACTTCAGCTAGCCAGCCAGGCTTTCTGTGTCAATTGTACAAGGGATTTTGTATTTAATCCACCTTATTAACCATTACAACATTAATAAACACAATCATTTCATGATTTAACGCAGACAAAAATTAAAGCACAATTTTTTATTGTATAGTGTACTTACGCATGTGACATAACCTTACAATATAATATATACAAGCAGGCTTAAAATAATTACAATTCCTTCTAAAATTACAAACAGAGTTTTGAGTCAAAATTTAAAAGAATTCAGTGTAAATTTCTATAATGCGACAGTATAAGTTAATATTTACAGGCTTTATATATGCCTAGGTTGATGTATCGTAGAATTGTCTTGTGTGGTAGAAAATTCTTTAACGTCATATGTTTTTACACATCTATTATCTATTATAGTAATAGATTAAAACTTTTATGAATGATAAAAAATGTATACAATCTCTTGTTCAAAGCCCTATCTAAAATAATATTGTGAATAACTACCAATTTCTATCCAGTATGATCACAATTTTTTAAAATTATATTATGCTGAAGTATGGTGTTCTAATTTATCTTCTGTTTCTATGTCAAGATAATGCTTTGACTAATGAGAGGGGAGCAACCAAATCTTTCGTGATGCATTTAGTGACAGTTTCTCTTTCCAACCTAATCAGTGTTGCAAACATAAAGCTAGTTACTTTTCTAGTTTCTTCATTTCTGGCATGTGGCATGTGGCATTTAGCATTTCAACTGTTCAACAGCACCATTGTTTTGAATATTGCGCATGTCACTTTTTGTGATACAAATGTGTTTTTGTATGCGGTTCTATATTATAAAACATGTGATATGCAATTGTTTGAATTACAATTAATCTATGAGTTAATGTCCCACAATCCAGTTTTTAGTCCAAGTGTCTACAAACTGTCAGATTGGATCAGGTGACATGGCCAACAGTCACTACATACAATTTCATCCTATATTTTCCGCTCATTGTATTGCATGATGCGGTGTAATAGAAATGTTTCTATTTTTTTTATCCAGAAATAAGATATCAACCAATGAGCGTTGTTCTCTTCCCACATGACCCGCATGATAATGTAGAAACATGGCAGCTTCTCTGCGCTGCCAGTGCTCGATCAGTGAACATTAACGAAAAAGGCAAAATGATATGTTAAGAGTCAAGGAGGTAAACAGACACTAAGGCAGACATTGAATTTACAGCAATACTAACTATAATCATTATTACTCCTATAATCGGCATAAACGTTTTATTAATGCCCTGACACTTGACAGAGAGACATTCATTGCTATATTTCCCAATATGGCAATAACCTGTAGTTTTGTCTTTAAAGTCTTTCATCACATTAAACTCCTTTACAATGTGGACCCAGTTCATAATACTGTTTACATCATGGCACAAAACACATTGAGCCACTGGTAAAATTTGACAGTCAGTGCAGATATTCCAGAAGAAGATCTTGGCCAGTTAGGGCTCAAATAGTAGCTGTAGTTCCTCTCCTTGAGTAATCACTAATCAGATATGACATTTGTTTGATGGAAAAGGCAACTTTGGTTTTTTTATTTATACAGCATCATTTTGATCCTGATAAAGTGCTTGTTTGATTTTTCGATTAATGTGTAATTTTGCCAAATGGTGTGATATTTTAAAATTGGTCATTCCATTGATTTTTGTGGATTTGTTGTTGTTGTTGTTGTTGTTGGCAAGACTGACTTCTATTTCATTTTCATTTAATACACAATGACATGGAATCCACTAGAATGTTAATAGTTTGCATTTATTTTGGATTGTATGTACTAAGTTTGTATACTATGGATTCTGGAGGAAGAAGGTTGTGAGAAGGCTAAGGGTCTTCTGAAAAATATTGTCCTATACACATAAAAAAGATATAAAATAAACTTCATTTGATGAGACATCTAGTTGCCGTAGTTGGAATTAGTTGAGAGAAGAGTATGCTAAAGTGCTACTTTTCGGTGCTACTGGTCCGACAGACAGTCTGACAAGTTCTTTAAGAGAGCATGTACTGAAAAATATCTTAATAGTCTAAATATCCTAGTAAAAGATGGCTAACTTACCATACATATAGAGTTTCATAGAAATTCGTACATTAGTTCATTGGTTTTCGTTTTTTTCATAGTTGAACAGAGAGACAACTCTAGGGACTTTCGTACCCATTAATTGGACATTCCTGGACATATTAATTAGTATTAGATTTACCATATTTTTAAATAGAAGACTTAAGTTTATCACAGAAATAAAGTACAAGGATTTAAAATCAGCATATTTTAGCATATCAATAGGAAGTAACATGGGGGGGGGGGGAGAAATAGATTCAGTCGAACCTGCAGATTGCGTATATTAGTTTTAAATTCACCTGCTGAGCTTCATTGTTAGATTCAACCATTATTTTGTGAGTTCATTTCGTGGAAGAAAAATGTGATCATCTTCCGTGTATAGCCATGGTGAATCCACTTGTTTCATATGTAGCTGTAACAGACATCGTCAGAGGCTTTACAATTCTTTCTTCTCTACTGACTTTCCTTATACAGTATAATGTGATGCTTTTTTTGAAGGGGAATTGGTTTGGTCAGTATTAAACATTCTTATTGTTTACCATCCTGGAAATGTCTCTTATTTTGGGAACCATATTCTTTACATTTTCTGAATTGTTTTGTGTTAAAATTTGGAAAGTTTCTTTGAATAATTTAGCCTTGACCAAATGGTGATCGTCAAAATTTCGGCTTCTTCAAAATTGTACTGAATATTCCCTTGTTTGATTAGGATATGTTCTAGTATGGAAGATTTTTGTGGTGGGTAAAGAAGGCTACACACTAAGTTTTCTTTACTTTTGTTCAGGTGTTTTGTCTGTAATTAGGGCGTATACTTGAATGCAGCTTCAAGGAATGCAATATACAATTTCCTTTGTCAGAAAATCTTATTTATCCTTGGCACTCCTTGCACACTATGGGAGGGTTTATAAGCAGCCTTGATGCAATGTCGGTACAATATTTACCAAGCCTATCTCTTGCAATCTTGATGTGTGGCAGATAGACTTTCCCAAAGATTTCTTGTGACTACCTGCTACATGTGTGTTTTCGGTAGTGTTAAATCTGTCAGTTAAAATGTTTACGGTTATCGTTATTGCTTACAGACATACCAGTTCCTCTTTTAAATGTTGTGGCTCAGAGATCCAATTGAACTGTGCCAAGGTTTTAATTAACCTATATTTTGGGCTTAGTGATTTTTTAAAAATACTTTTGTTCAAGAATTGTTTCTGTTAGCTTTGTGTAGATTCGTTTTGTCACAGTTTTGGGTAACCAGTACATCTAGAAAGGGCAGTTGAAAATCCTTCCACTTAGAATGCATGCTTCGCAAAGACTGAGGTTGTCTCCATAAGAATGTTTTAATTGGTTGAATCAGAGGTGAGCTATCAAACATGGCACGGATGACCTTGCAGTTGACAGGAGGCTGTGTAAAGGATGCAGAAAAAATTATAGAAATGACAAAACACTGTCCATACCATGGATACATGACAAATAAAAATTACCAACACTGTCATTACCAAAAGAAAAGGAGAAAAGAATCAAATTTTTACCAAACTGATTGTGTTATCAGAATGAAATTTTCACATAGGCACTCCCTGGGTAATTGAGAACGTAAGGTGAAAATTTCAGACCTGTAGGTCAAAGGGTCTTGGATGAGTATGTGTACACATACACATTTTAGGTGCTTTTAATATAGTATAGATAACCCAAATAATAACTATAAATATTAATAATACTGCACTGTTGGCTTTATGGGTGTAAAGAAAAAAACAGACTCTGGAAAACATAGGAAAATGAGTCTTTCCACCGTTTTCTTGACAAACTTTAATTATCAGAGAAAATACTATCATCACTGCCTAAATTTAATTGTGTAAGTTGCTAAGTACCTAGTAAAGATTTGTAAATTCAGTGCTAAGAAATTGCAAGTGTTAATTTTAATTAATTAATTAACAGTGGAACAAAATATTAAACCGTTTCAATATGAACCAAAGCCAGATTCAGATAATCCACACGGAAGGCAAAATAAGAAACAATATTTTCAGAATATAGCGACATTCAGAAGAGGAGGGAATAACCAATAGTGTGAATGTTCGAAGTTTGTTATCTTAGAAATATAAAGAAAGTTTGTGTTGTTTTGAAATATATTGTTTTCCATGTGAATAAAAGTTGTGTATCACCGACAACCACTACCTATTGAGTCGAATCTAATGCACACCTTTTTTGCCCATTTGTAGCATTCAAAATTGGGGTGCGCATTATATTCCAATGCAAATTCGTTCCATAGTTTGGTGATAACTTTGATCATTTACATAACAATGGATAGCTGTAATTCTCGACTTCTTTACACTTATCGTTGGCCTCTTACCGGTATGCACAAACACAGGCTGAAGTTAACGTATTATTTTGGCACTCAAGAACAACATCAATTGGCAGGGTTCCTCCTAAAACCATTATAATGACCTTTATTCGTCAGCATTCACAAATCCATTGTTGTTTAATATAAAATACAAAGAAAATAACAAACAAAAGACCAAATAAAATATCCATCATTGATGTTCATTCATTCGCCAGCAAACTCTTTTTTATGATTTTAAGTTTAAAAACTGTAGTTCCCATTATATTCAGCGCCGCATTATTCGAGTAAATATAGTATTTTAATACACTTCTTTTGATAAAGAAGTTCTGAAAATGATCTAATATAATACCATCGAAAAGACAAACAAGCAGTGATGAACTTCATTTTAAATAAACTAAAACTAAAACTAAACTCCGTGGCGCTACATCCCTGGAGTGACTTGGCCTACCACCCGACCGCTGCGTCATCTCCCATAGGCAGATGGCAGGATTGGGGGGCATGTGGTCAGCATGCCGACACCCACGGCCATTAATGGTGGTTTTCTTGACCGGAGCCGCTACTTCTCTATCAAGTAGCTCCTCAATTTGAATCACGAGGCTGAGTGCACCCCTGCCAGACCTCCCTACCTCAGAAAAATCCGAGGAGGTACCGGGAATCGAACCCGGGCCGACGGATCTGTAGTCAGCGATGCTAACCACAAGACCACGCCGGCGGACCTTCATTTTAAATACAGGCTGTTTATTGGACAGTTTGATTTACAGCTCTCAAGGTTCCAAGATCGTTCTGTGTTTGATCGTAATCAATACCATACCTGTGTTAGAATAAATATCTGTATCGAAATGGGCATAATTATGATACCGTTTCATGACATGTAATAAGCATATTATAGTTTGGTCAAACAAAAACATCTTATGAACTAGAACAGTTTTGTAATGCACTTGATGTAATCGAAACAGTTATCAATAGTAAAGACCTGTAAAAGGAATGCCTGAAGGTAGACTTGAAGAGTGTTACATGGTACCATTAAGAAAGAATGGAAGAGAGACACCAATGAATTCATGGTTGAGAGGAGTAATGGGAAGCATAGAAGCAATGAGGAAACCAGATAGGCAGAAACAGATGGAAGAAGCAAAATAATGGATAATACTGGGCTCAGGGAGATGTATTAAGCAAGATCATGCACATATGTGTACGTATAACAAAATTACAGTAGTATTTGAGAAAGTAGAGAGTAAAATGAAGTCATTTGCTAAATTAATATGATACCAGGAAACCATGCTTGAAATTGAGGGGCCATATAATTGGAGAAAGCATCACAAATGAGCCATGTCTTTAGACAGTTCTAAAAATAGATAGCCAAAATTGGTTAAAACACTAAAAATGGAAACATTTAAATGAACTCAAGTTTTATTTATGTTTTCAATTTATAGGTAACTTCATCATCTGATGTATATAAACCCTTTTATAACATCGCTTTGTCTTTGGTCTTCTCCAGTCATAGCGTTTATATAGTATATAATATCATACTTAGCATTTTCACAAGCTTTAACTATTTTTACAGTTGTATTTATGTGTATGAAGTTCCACTCAAAATAAATATAATGACACAACTTAACAACCGTGAATTGTCTACAATCGGAAAGCATGTGAGATCGTTGACTGAAGATAGTTCTTTGGTCTTTCAAAGTTAGATAGGCTACATCCACTCATTAGGGAAAACTCACACATATTTTTATATCATGTTTGGTAAAAGGTCTGTCCTTTGTGCAACATTTTTATGCGTCCCTATTGTGCCTAAAGCTGAAGCAGGATGTATATTGGAATTTCTTATCCCAATCGAATTGCTGTCCATTTGCCTCGTTACCCAAAGTAGCTTAAACTGTGGAAGCGCAGGAACTTGCTGTTCGACTTCATGATACTGTGGGGTAGAGCTGTGTGCCAGTGGCTGCGTTGGTGCAGGGATCTGTTTGGGTAACTCACTGGATGTGACTATGACTAAATTCACACTGTTGCGCTCAGGAGAAGTTGTAGGCGATCCTGGTTCTCTGAGAGTGTTGCGAGGATATGTTTGTATCTCGGAGGATGGTGGGCGTGGAAGAACTACTGCATCAGTTCTATGTCCCAGGGTCTTCAGCAAACCAAATATGGCTAGAATTAGCCACGTTTGCTGATTGGCCATCCTGGAAACAGAAAAAAGATTTGCTTTAATTACATATCTAAAACAAATGCATAACTTAAATAATTATTTTTCTGGGCGCATTATAATGTAGAGCACTGTCAGGTAGAACTCATATTCAGTTATCCAATAAAGCATGCAGATCATTTTACATTAAATTTTGAAATTACACTGTACAACGTGAAAAATGTTCTTTAGATGAAAATATGCGTTCTTGTATATTTTTGGCTGAAAATAATGAATCTGTAATTATGTTTTGTTTATCACTCACCATTTCCCCAAAAATCTACATTTTTCTTTTTACGTAAATATGAGAAGTATGTCTCCTACAAAAACGGTACGTGATGGACCATTTTGGTTTTGATATATGAATCAAGAACCTTTTGTTTATACAGAATCACCTATAAAGGACAGGAAAAAGTTCATATTTTTTATACAGTATTATTTGTAGCGCTCCGTAAGGTGAGTTAAATTTATACAGAAAGAGATTGAAGAGGAGGGGGATATTCCCTAGGTGTTCTTTTTCCCATTGATAAGTCTACCTCTCATTTGTCAACTCTAAAATCTTAATGACACCGACCTGGGCGTTAAACTTGGCAAGGTAAATAAACGGTCTTGGCATGAGTTGAAGTACTATAACAGTTGCTCCACTTCATTGCTTACACTGGCGGATCCTGTAATGATTTCAAACAAGCCGTTGATCTCGAGCATTTTTATTTCATCCGAAAATTAACTCTACAATGAAAGAAAACTGTCTCGATTAGATAGGAAATAAAATTATTCCTGGCTGATAGGTAGAACAAAACACGAGTAAAAAAGTTACGTGAACAATGTTCCTGTAACCCCTATGGTGGGGCATAAGGCCGCCAAGTGGAGGTTTCATTACCTTAGGGTGACCATATTTCAAAAATGAAAAAACGGGACACTCAGGCATGTCATATGGATTGTCGAGAAAACTGAATCCATAATTATAAAATGTTATAACTTATATGTTATATTAGTAATTAAATTTTATTTTTAACCAATAAAGTGAACATGTTATATATAACCTTACATATAATATTCTAAAGATACTTCAATCAAATCCTTGCCTATATCTTAGAAGTTACGTTCAGAGTCAAAATCTTATTTATAGTTCACTGCATCGGATGCAGCGCAACCGGGATCTGAACCAGTATTTCTTTGATATTTTTGCGAGTCATGTATTTCTTGCAAAAGTTTTGGTTGTTCTAACAGAAAATTATAAAAACTTATGCAAAATATATCACGGATATGCATATTGCTGGGACATTACGAAATTAATTTAAAAAGAAGGGACATTTTACGTCCTGTTAAACTTTTGTCGGGACAATGGGACCAGTCAATCAAAAAAGGGACAATCCCGTTACAAACGGGACGTCTGGTCACCCTACTGATTACCTGTAGCCTACTAATTTTGTTACGCTTATTTTCCGAGAGAGGGCAGAGGGACTGGTCGTAAGCTCATCGCCTCTCAACCCCCCCCCCCTTCGGAAACTAAGGTATTACTTGGACGTGAAAGGGCTGAGAAATTTTGTCCAGAGGCTCTAATTTAGGCTTTGAGTTCTTTTACGTACCATAAATCTACGGCACATGCCCCCCAGATTAAAGTCGCTCCCGGAGGACTCCGTGCCCAGGTTTTTTACGTCCTGAAAAATCCATCGACCACGGCCGGGTTTGATCCCTCGACCTTCGGATCTAGATGCGGCCCAAAGAAATCGAAATGATAAAATTTCAAAGGTAATAGTTTCGAAGGTACATGTAGACACTTGTTACTTCAAAAATACACTAGAGTCCCGGTAATCCGGACGGATTTTTTGCACTGCACAATCAATAAATTTTGAATTTTAATCACAAAGGGGTTCTGCTTTGTTAATCCTACATCAGTTCGTAGGTTAAAAACTTAGGTCTATGTATACAGTATTATTAAAACTATAAGTTGTAGGAAGAGATATATGAAGCAAAAACAGATTTTTATAGTTTACCCATCTAAAACGTGTATTACAGTACAGTACAAGCATTTTAAGGCAAATTCTGTTTAATTCGGAATATCGGTGATCCGGACATGGTCCGGTCCCATCTCGTCCGGATTAGCGAGACTCTACTGTATTCGCAACCTAAGCAGTTGATCCTTTCTCTTTTGAATAACTACTGTACTATAATTAATGCGCGATGGTTTACAGATCAGAAGTTACTAATTTATTGGTATCTTCACTTAACCCTAAAAAAAGGAAAGTAAAGTGGTCCGTATATAGGTCGTGAAGGCTTTTAGGCTTCCAGGAGGTTGACGCTTTTAGACGTTCGGCACATGAAAGGGTAAGGTTGTGAGTATTACGCACCGGCAACCTTTAGCTGAGCCAGATCCTGCACTTATCTCTTTTAAAGGCTGAGTCGACCCCAGGACCATAATGCCACCATAAGGATTAAGCCATTTGAAAACTCTGAACGACCTGACCGGGGATCGAATCCGCCACCTCCCGGTTTATAGCGCAGTACCTCAAGCAACTGCGCCACGACGTATCCCGTTCACTTAACGTAGTTCCTTTACACATGCCACATACAAACATTTATACACGCAGAAATGTAAATATAATGCAATCGACCTATGTAAACATTTTCAGAAGAGAAGGGATTTCTTGATCTCTGTATTATGTTATATTATATTTCTTGAACAATATTTTTACTTATATGTTATTAATTATACGTCAGTAAAACTTATTCTTAAATAATCACGAAAAAGCTTACACAGTCGAAGCTCAAATTTTGTCTTCGGATAAGTAGACTTTAAAATTCACACTGAGACCTAAGTAAAGATTTTTATTTATTGAGCGATTTCCTCATTTCTGAGGTTAAACTCGACCAACACAACAACTCTATTACAATAACATTTGTATAAAAGTTCAGTAATTTCTAACCAAATTTTAAATTAAAATTTACCCGAATTTTTACATATTTTAATAAAATTAACACATTTCCAAAGAATGTTCAATGTGTTGCATGGTACCACTTATCCCTGCCCATTGAAAAGATACACGCATATTAAAAAATTAGAATGCCTTAATTTACTTTATTAATGTGCCATATAGCGTTGAATAGCTATTAGAAGCCTGAACAATCTCTGGAATTGACAGGGATTTAAACCGACGAGTATCAAGAGAATCTGACGCTTTATCCATTCGAGCATTTGGGTCATTTCCATAATCTTATTGGTTTTCGTTGTGGTAGATGCTGTATGTTGGAGAAATTTGTTGTTAAACAGATTAAAAAAGCTGATTTTCAAATCCGCCACTGGTCTCTTAAGTAAAGTACTTGACTCCTACAGCTTTTCGTGTCTGAATCATAATGGTAATGTGATACGAGCCTCGGGCTGAGATCGTATCACAGGAAAAGTGTTCCATTGCCGATGCTGTAATGGAGACAGTAAAAGAAGTCTGACTGGAAATGGAATTGCATAACATTCATACGGATGAACGAACACTATACGAGCATTCGACGCCGGTACTCCGCCGTTCCTAGTATCTGCTGATAACTCCAATCACTTCCTTCTGTCACGAATACTGTTAATGTACAAGTTTGCTCATAAAACCAATATCACGATATAACGAAACGTCAGCTTTCCGAAAGAGCAATAGGGGTATCAAACATAGAGCCGTTAGAATAATCACAAACTCGGCTATAAGAGAACATTGTAAACCCTGTAGAAAATCTTCTCGGGTTTGCAGCCAGGTGAGAAGTTTGTTGTGGTCCAACGTTTCCGAGCAACAAACTTCTCACCTGGCTGCAAACCCGAGAAGATTTTCTACATAAGATTCGCCAGGAAAGCCTCAAATTGTAAACCCTGTTTATCAAGAACAAGATACTGACTCTTACTTCTTTGTACATTTTTAAATATTCTGTTATTAATTATAAAAGACAATTTGCATAATTATGCATAAATACGAGATCAGCATTCTCATTCCAGACAACAACACATGTTCCATATGCCACTTTCAGTAACCATGTCCAACTTTGAGGTTATGTCTATCAAGTTGGTAATAAATTACCACATCATTTATATTACTTAAGCAGGCCGCAATTTAAGACACTTATCTCTGATAGGCTGATTGATATAGTTTTTTATAACATTAATGAATATTTTAATTGCAATGTACCAAATTTTATAGTTTAGTTTATCTAATTTAATTTTATGTACTTCTATGACCTTGTCTCAAACATGGTTTCATCACAGGTAATAATACAATATACAATACAATAAGGCCAGTAATGGCATTGTTGATTGATATAGGCTATTAATTGGTTTATTGTAAAATAAGCGCATTTAATAACTTCGCAATAAGTTTGCTGAGAACCCACTAATGCCTGAAAATGCATAGAACGTTTGTACGCTCGGTTGAATATTATATTACCTTATATTGATGTTTTGATTTTTTCTTATACAAGGAAATTGAGATCACTTACGAGTAGATAGCCGTATGTACAGTATAGATTTTTATGTAAATTAAGGATAAAAAGGATGACAGTTCTCCCACATTAAGTAGCAATATATATATATATATATATATATATATATATATATATATATATAAACTTTTCATTTAATTTAGCTTACACAGAACCCATAAACTGGATTGAATAATAAATTATAAAGACATAAAGATGAGAATAGTTGGTTTGTACTTAGTGAGTAGGCCTGTAAGATTATTAACAAATTTCGTCAAGCTTTTCTTATTTTTTTGGTCATGAAAACTACACAATTTTTTATCAATATTGTAGGGCTACCTAGACATTTTTGGATGCAGCCAGTGGCGTACCAAGGGGGGTGCGAAGGGGGCGGCCGCACCGGGCGCCGTAAAGAAGGGGGCGCCAAAATTGAAATAGTATTTTTTTAGTTTAAGAAAAAAATAATTTTTTCAGGCAAAATATAAGGTTTTATTGGTCAAATTTTCTTTATTATTTTGTTAAATACTGCAGTAATATTATTTAGAAATGAAATAAACGTTTTGTTTTAAACTATTTATAGATAATATGAAATAGGTCGTGGGCGTCGAGCACACAGGAGAAGTTTACGGTGTAATTTAGCAATTTTATCAATTGAACGTGATGTGGCAGCTACTATAGACTTCAACTCTATTATAAATAAGTTTTCATCCATCAAGGCTAGGAAGGCACATTTAAAAAAAAATTGTTATGACTCTGAAACTTATTTTCTCTTTATTTTTTTTTCAAACAAACTAACCTTATAATACTTACAGTTTTATTTCATTAATATTTTCTTCTTTATAATGTGTTAAAGTAACATACTACTTATTAAAAATAAATAATTGTGAACATTAAACTGTGTTTAAATTAAACTCACTGAACCTTGAACCTTTTAGTGTTAGGAGGCGACTACCATTTAATTAGCCCCGGGCGCCAAGTAGCCTTGGTACGCCACTGGATGCAGCACTTATTTCCCTGTATACACATATACATATATACATGTCAGATGACCCAATTAAGGTGTGCTTTATACTATTATCTTAGCGCTAACTCTAAAGTAAAGAGGATTGCCGCATCACTATAATAATTCTTGAAAGGGGAATAATTTCATATTGTATTAGCATTAATTAATTTCCGTTTATTAAATACATTAACGATATAGTACAATATATTTGCTCTTCATGAATAAAATCCTACAGCAAACAACGTTCTAAAATTATCCTGTATCTGCATGTGCCCCTTTAAAGCAAGTATAGGCAACCCTTCATGCGTCAGTGTATTCAGGGCCAATCTATTTCCAACAAATATTATTCGTCAAACGGACACACAAAATGTCATTGTGGTTATTACCATCAAGTATTTGTGTATTATCCTATTGTTTCGCATAGGCCTACTACCTAGAGAGCCCAAACCTACATGAGCATGTTTGGAATAATACTTTTTCAAAAAAGTTCCTTTTGGCAATCCTATCTTCAGTCAGTTTTACCTAAATTATTACTAGGATAATGGAACCATCTGAAGCACAGATAGGCCTAGACTAATTTGAAGTAACCTGCTCAAACAGAATTCAACGTCACGCCAAAGGTTGTACGATCAATGCACATTTGATGTTACGTGTGCGAAAGTAATATTATTGCGTTAAGTACGACAGTACTATTCTGAAGATTTATAGGTATGTAAAGAACTGCAGAAAAAAATTCTGGCACACCGGTGATCTAAGTAGCAGTAGCAGTAGCAGTACACAACCGTCAGATGACCGTAACAAACAAACAAGGTACTTGTAATTTCATAAGTAGCTTTTTTATATTCATTATCAACAGTTTTTGTGTCAAGCTGTCGATCATTTTTGACACTGATGTTAAATCAAGTAGGTTAAATTTCGAAGGCCCAATTAAAAGCCAAACCGTGTCATTATTTTAATCCTGTAGATAAGTATGTCAGTGGATAAAAAATGTCTGTATGCCTTAATGCGTAATGGTTTAAGTGTGGAACACTGTGGAGAATTAATGTGTGAACTCTTACTCAACGTAACTGGTCGTGATACTATTATCACAATAACCAGGTTTCACTTTCAGGTCGAGACGATGTACCGTACACTACGCTATTATAATGGTGCAGACTAATCATAAGTGCCTGCTCTTGGCGGTGCATTCCATTTCCTATCTTCCCTAACGATGTTAGAGTAATGACCACTTCTCGAAATCGTCTTGAAGCCTCGTTTATTGATGATAACGAAACACTTTTCATTTTATTTTTATGAGCGTAATGGTATTTTCCGTCGGCCGCGGTGGTCTAGAAGTAGCGTGCCCAGCTCTAGATCCGAAGGTCGCGGGATCAAATCCGGCCGCGGTCAATGGATTTTTCAGGACGTAAAAATCCTGGGCACGGAGTCCTCCGGGAGGGACTTTAAGCTGGGGCGGGGCGTGTCGTAGATTTACGGCACGTAAAAGAACCCCAAGCCTAAATTAGAGCCTCTGGACAAAATTTCTCGGTCCTTTCACATCCAAGTAATACCTTAGTTTCCGGTAGGGGGTTTGAGAGGCGATGGGCTTACCCTCTGTCCTCTCTCGGAAAATAAATGTAACAAAAAATTCACATAGGTAACAGAAACCTCCACTTGGAGGTCTTTCGCCCCAACGTAGGGGATATAGGAAACCAGATACGGATACAGAATGGTATTTTCCCGTCTCCTTAAGTTATAATTCGATCCCCAGGAACTGCATAAATCATTATTGATGTTCTTATCGGTCTGGGGAGAACCAATGGTTAAAATTTAAAGTCCCAAATTCCGCGGGTACGATCTCTACCCAGGTAGGCAGATTGTAGGCAACAAACCTCTCTTGCTTACCCTCTTAGATACGTACAGATTGGCATAAAGTGAGATTGCGTCTGTACGAGAGCAGCTATTTAGAAATAATTGTGTGCAGCTGCTTACATGAATAATATCGTAAATCCCCGAAATTGTATTATGTCAGCACGCGCCATACAGATTTCGATACAATCGGGATTTCAATTTTACGAAAAAGAAGGCAATTAACATTTTAAGATTTACCGGTGATACATTACTGGTAGCAGGATGTCTTGAAAATTCACAATTGCTAGTGCGTTTGGTCGAAATAAACACAGAATATGGTCCATAATTCAACATCAGAAAACAAAATTAATGGCAGCTAACACAACGCCAGGAAAAAGTGATGATTAATGGAGAAGTGGTTAGAAAGTTCAGAAATGCTAGTTATTTGGTGGCATTAGTTGGGAAGACAGTGGCTGTAATGATAAAATTAAATGTCGAAAGGATAGTAAGGATAGTAAAAAAAATAAGGAGAGTAAGGATAGTAACAAAAGAATGATACATGCAACAGTGATGTGAATCTTAATTTGAGAATAAAGGTTCTAAGATATTTTTTCAACACTATTCTATGGACTGGAGACTTGAACCTTGATGATACGTTCAGGAAACAGTTTGCGGGCTCTTGAGCTGTGGACATAGAGAAGAATTCTACGCTTGAGTTGGGTGACCTATTCACAAAGAAGATGTTCTTAGATGAAAGGGGTGCCAAAGAAGTACTGATTACAATTAAAGTAAGGAAATTGCCCGTGATACGAGGACAGAAGTACCAGTTCTCTGTAAAAGACGCATGTTCTGGATAGTTAACTTAAATCATGGTTCATCTGTGCAGTCGTTGATTTATTTCGAGCTGCAACGGATTGCTTTGATGGTTGCCAACCTTCTTGAGGAGAGGGCGCATGAAGAATACTAGTGACCACTGATGCATTGTGGTTTAAAATATTAGTTATTATTTTATTCAAAATGTTTTATGAATTCGTTTTATGGAAAGCAGGACAATTAATGGTAAATTCTTTATAGTCTAGCAACATTTTCGTTTGTTCAATATAACGGAAAATTTCTGTGTATTACTTGTAATTACAGTACAGTATTACTAATTGCAGCGTGTGCTGATTTATAAACACACAGACGTGAAACGGGGAGGTCAAGGAATCACGACTACCGAAGACCTTGAAGGTGTATAACTGGACACCTCTGCCTTACTTTTATTCTAAGGACGAATATTTCCCATAACAATGAAGTAACGTTCGCGAAATGAGACACGCCCATCCCTTCGGCTTCTTGTAGCGCGGTAATGCACTCTAGACTCCTATCTTGCCACCATAATTATCCTTAGAGAATATTCATAAGTAATTTCTGCTTCGTCATGAGCAAAACATCCATAATTATTTATCTTCATTAACTTTTTTTTTAATCTACTTACACTTCTTTTCGATTTTGTCTTAATTACAAGGGAACGGTTTTTTTTATCGTTTAGGCTACAAAGACCTTAACTTTCTACAAGTTACAAAGGCTACAATGGTCTTAACTTTCGCCAGGTTCAATAAAGCTGTTGTTATTATTATTATTGTTGTTATTATTATTATTAAATTAGCTGCATCTGATATTAACTTACTGTGCACGTTAATCCTACAGATAAGCAACTTGGGTCGGCATTTTCAACGTTGCGGGTCCTGCTTGTAAGGTAAATTCATTTGTCTGTTCGTCCCCTGAAATGAGAGCAAAGGGCATAGTTAAACTTTTGTGGGAAAGTAAAGTATTCTATAGCATTGTGAAATACACCGTGTCGGAGTTTGAGATGGTTGGCGCAGCTTTGGAGATGAGAATGGACGTGTGATTCTTACTACTTTGAAAGAAGAACCATGAAAATTTCATATAATGAGAACAGCGTTTTTTGTTTCATCATTGTTACATTATAATATCACATTTTTTAAAAAATTGACTTCGGTGCAAAAGTCCCCATGTTAGATAGGGCGTGCCGATCCGGACGACATGGTTTTTTCTCGTTGGCTTATAAATTAGTTAGGCCTAAGGTAATTTTGCAGAGTACCGCGTAAAACCATAAAAATAGGAGAAAATCACACGAGTTACATTTACAGCATGTATGATTGTTGCGTTTATGATAAACTATTATTTAAACCCAAGACTTCGTTCACACCTTTCACTATCATTCTGTCATTAAAATAAGCTTGATAATTTCACCCTCGAATATTAGGCCCAGATCTATTGATTTTATATTACTTCTTGACGTGCCAAACTTCGAATATTTTCAAAGTATGGGTGGGCGCGAGCTGTTCAACGATGTAGGCATAGTATGCTTCTTGCGGCTAGTTCAACGGCGAAGAAAGGATTTGGTTGCTTGTGAAATCAGCACAGGCCATACTGCTTCCTATCTAACCACCGGAGCCTTCATCTTTGACAATTCATCTTAAGTGAAGCATAGCGTGGTTCGGAGTCCCCTTTTAAGTTGTAGTTCCCGGCTACTATATAATACCAGCGTCAGTAGTGAACCCACAATCGTGGGATCTTCTCATCCTCCAGGGATCCGACTGACTTAGCCACCTTCCAGGATCATTCGAGAAATGACTTATAGTCCGCCAAGTAAATGTGATGAAATAAGCTGACCCTTTGTGTAGAAATAAGAGGGAGAAGTAAAATCAGCACTAGAACCATCCGTGATTTGAATCCTGTTCCCAACTGAGACTTAATAGGCTCACTAACAAGGGTAAGGAAACTGTAGTTGATAAAATTGGGTGTATGTTTCTGTGAGGGGAGACTTCTAACAAAACTTCTTTAACCAGAATAATTCCACAGTTCCTTCATTCCTTCAATGGTGTAGTGATGAAATGTCTGTTCATTGTCCATGAAAGCTCCTGGAATGGATAGACAAAAACTAAACAGTCGGTTATTAATAAACTTCATTATGAAGCTTAGATAATTTCAACTAGTATAGTATAATTCGAATTTATGGTAAAGGTTCCACCTATATACTAGTAGTTTGTTTGAACACCATATATGCTTGAATCCGATTAACAATCTTATTCGGATTCAAGCATATATGGTGTTCAAACAAACTACCAGTATATAGGTGGAACCTTTACCATAAATTCGAATTAAACAGTCGGTGATTTTGTCTAGAGACTGTCTTTTAGCGCAGGGAATTTTTAAATCTGCACACGGATAAGGGGCAAGCGATTCGTTTCCCTCTAGAGGAAAGTTATGCTTTTTTTTTTTTTTTTTTTTTTTTTTATTATTATTATTATTATTATTATTATTATTATTTTTTTTTAAATATCCGAAGTACTGCACGCTTTTAGCCGAGATTGAACTCTTGAAGTGGTTTTATTGTGATGTACCCTAACCACTTGATTACTAAGGATGCTGAGCACAAAATAAACAATTATTGTAAATCCAATTTACATAACCCGATTACGTACCGTGTTCCTTGATATATGAGCAGTAATCTTGCATTTGTTGGCAATGAAATAAAATTGCTTCCTAACTTAGACAATAATTCACTACGATGTATTTGGTTTTGTCCGCCCATGTAATACTTCTTGTTTTATAACAGTAATTACAGGCATGTAATTTCAGTCTGAAAATTGTCTTAATTGACTTAGGAAACTTTGTATGCTTATTCCCGTCGTCTTCTCAGGTTTCACATTTCCAACCTTTTTTTTCATAAATACTGTAGAGGGAGGAAATATTGTTTTTAGACAGCTTGAATTAAAGTGGAACTCCAACACAAGACACACGAGGCAAAAGTTGCACAGAATCGCACTGGTATTAAAAATCCATTGTAGCCAACTTCGGTTTCAATCATATGGAAAATACTGTTTCAGCTAAAATATTTGTACGTGATTATTAAATTGACTAAGTTTGATAAAACTTGGAAATTTTAAAATTAATTACGACTTTTTAAATGTTAGAATTCCCATGGTGGTGGCAAAAATCATCATACTTAGAGGTTGAAAAGCGTTGTCGGCTCCATTCCTTATGTTGGCAGCCGTGCATCAGAAAATCAGTAATCTGCGCATGTGAATGTGTATATGCGACAGTAGATAACATAGCAGCCCGAGGTTCCAATATGACTCCACGGTATGTAATTCATTTGGCTAGAATAAATCTAATATTTATTGCTTCACAAATATTAGCGGCTGTGTTACATTGTATACCTACATTACTTACCAAATAAAAGGCACAATATTCAAGCTTTTTTAATTTTTATTATTATTATTATTATTATTATTATTTTTTTTTTTTTTGCAGAAATATGCGATGTTCTGCATCACATGAGCCTTAAAACTATTTTATTTTAGCCCGAAATTACACGGAAATTGTATGCTTCTATGAGAAATAACACCGAAATTAACCAAACTTGTGTACCGAAATTTAACCTACACTACATACTAAATAAAAGAACCAATATTCAATTTTTTTTTCTCAGAAATATGCAATGTTTTACATCACATGATCCTTAAATCTATTTTATTTTAGTCCGAAATTACACGGAATTGTATGCTTCTAATAGAAATAACGCCGAAATTAACCAAACTTTTGAACCGAAATTTAACATTTTTAATCACCTTAAAATAGGACACCTAATTATATACGTATTATAATTGGACTCGGTTACATCTATCCTATTGCGTATGACCCTTGACACTAGAATAGTAATTTTGGATTTATTGGCAATGAAATGAAATTGCTTGCTAACAACTCACAATAATTCACTGGTATGTATTTGATTTTGTCCGCCCATGTAATTCCCGTGTTACACGGTGATGGAGTGGAGGCCGCACATGAGGGAAAGTGACCGCGAGTCACGATCCACGCTACGCCACGCTCACGTACTCCAGGCCAGGTCAGCTTCACTTGTTATGGACATAATAAAACTATTTCACTTTTTCCTTCAGCGAGCAATTCGCTTCAGTGCCATTGCCGTGGAACTCTTTCCATCCGTGAGAAATGTCAATTTAATTTTGCAGGAAGGCAAGACTGTCTGGATGTATTATGTCGCTATGGTATTCAGTACTTGAAGAGTTTTACTGTACAGTGCAGATACTGGTTATACCCTTCAAGTTTTATGAACTTTTATTGAAGATCATGTTTTGCGTACATTTTTGGACTGCACACAAGCTGTTAAATATGAAACATTTATGAATAAAATACAATCAGGTAGACTGATATATGGAAGTGCCAGAATGCTTTCGTTTAATCAGTTATAATTACAATTATGATATGCAAAAAAAAGTTTTTTTGAATTGATATCCAAGTTAAGCTCCAGATTAATTAATTGAGCAGAACAAAGGACTAGTTAAAAAAATCAGATTAAAATCATCCAGCATCAGCAGAACTATAGTCTACAGATTTGTGATATAATGACAATCGCACACTCACTGAAAAATACAAAATTAAATGTCATATTGGTCGGCTTCGGGATTGGACCTCCAGAATGCGAATCCAAGACGTTACAATCTCGGGCACCTCGCTCAGTTTAACGGTCTAGTTTGATAAGCGTATGTAAAGGAATAGTGTTATTTGTCATAGCTAACTGTATTGCAACTTCCAAAGCCGTATATGGAGATTCTAAAACAATATGTTATCATGATAACTGATTTACATTTGATAAATTCTTTCTTATACATTACCATAAAATAGGCACTAAATTGGGTATTACTCCGGTACCGGTCAACCGATTTGGTCAATTATCAATAGGGTTCTTCCCATGGACGTAATAAATGCGTATACCAAGTTTCATGAAAATCCGATAAAGCGTATTTGAGTTATTGCGAGTACAGACAGACAGACGGACAGACATTTTCCTGTCCCCACACAATCTCATAAAGTACCATTCTTGCACTTAATAAATAAATAATACATTAAGCAACGAACTTATAATGCATTTATTAAGACACGAGTATGTTTATATCATTTTCATAATTTTACCATTATAGGCAAGTTACATATGACTGCTTTCAAGGCATGCGCTAACGAGTAAGGTTAAGCAGAGCATATACAGCGTATAGCCTTCCTGCGTATACCCTCGACTACACTACTGAGTTCAGGATGTAGGCTGTATGTAAATTAAGACGAGTGAATTTCTTATAAATTACACTATCCATATTGATAAAATTCAATTTAAAAGATCTAAAATTAAGGGCGTAGAAAAATTGTCATGACCCTTCACAACGTCGTCTTGAATTTCTTCATATTTTTAAGTTTTAAAAAATGTATTCTTTTGCTATACTCTTTCGTTTTATTTTATATTCTTCCTAGAGGTTTTTCTTAGTCTTCTTATCAGAATTTTTGTTCTTAATTTTCTAATGTTTGTCCTCTCTGTTTTTCGTCGCCTTTGTTTTATTTTCTTACTTCCAACCGTACTAGATTTTTTAAAAGTCTTATTTGTTGGTCTTGATTTCTTTGTATCCTTTAAAATCTCGTACTCATGTTTCGTTCTTCGCTTCTCGTCTTATCATGCCATTCTAACCGTCGCGTACTTTCTCTTTTCTTCTTCGTTTTTTCATTGCCTCCGTCCAACTCATTTCACATCTTTTCCCTATGTCAATTTCGCAGCTTTCATTTCTTTTGTCTATCTTTTAATGGTTTGTCAGTCTCGTCTTCATCTTGTTCTATATGTCGTGTTGTTATTTTTCTTAACACGTGATCCTAGTTTTCTTTTATTTCTTGAGCTCTTTCTTCTTCACATGTGTCTTCGAATTGTTATTCTTGTTTTTTCCCTTTTCTTCAACTTATTCCTATAATTTTATGCTTTCTTTCCCATAGTCCTTGGCATAATCTTTTCTGAATCGAATCTTTGGAGTTGGCATGCTGTTCATGTTTAACTCGTTCATATCTTCACTTCATTTTTATAATAATTCTTTCTTTTCTTTAGTGTCTAATTCTCCTCGACATTGCCTTCGGTACGAGTTTTTCTTCGTACAGCTTAATCGTGCTTGACATATCCTTTTCTTCTCCTTGTTGTTACCTTCGCCTTTTTAAAAAATTCCAATTCAATATTGTCAATGTATCGTCTTTCTTCGTCTTCATATGCCATTGAGAGAAATTTGGTAAGCAACAAATTTGGTGTTTGTTGTAGGCCTATTCCTAGCATGCTTTTGAGTCTTAACAATTGCTGCCATTCTCCTCAAAGCTAATGGTAAATCCGTGTTACAGCACTAAATCCGACCTGACTTGGCGTATTAAGAGTTATGAAATGGTAGAATAACAACGTAGTTGAACATTCATAACAGTGGAATCTTGTGTATTTGTATCTTGTACCCAGTAGCGTATCTTTTAATAGAACTTGTCTATCCGAACAGTTCTCATGCGAGTGATTACTCCAACGCTTGAACGCTTTCCATATGTAGAACAAACTTTCGTATAGGAAAAGTTTATAGGCTCTCTTTTACAAAGGCTCGCGAAAAGCCTTAGAGATATGGAGCAGAAAGAGAAGTTAACGAATTATTCCTTAGACCATATCATTTTTATGTTTCATTTCAGATTCACTGTGTGTATTAAAGCGTTTTCGTTTTGCACCATTGCTGACTAAAAGTAGAAACTTATGGATATGATCATTGTGTTCACTTATACTTAATGTCATTTTGGCAGTGTGGGTAATCACATGTTTAAGTTCGGAAAGTTATTGTGTAACTTTGTCCCATTCCATAGATTATCCGTTCATTCTAATAAGCCAGTTTCATGAAGATAGATAATATTTCTATGTAAAATAACGAAAATAAAGAACTAACGCTGGGTCGACTTTGCCTAAGGAAGAACTCTGGTAGAGGAAGTAACAGGTAGAGCCTGACAACTTTTAATTTTACCCAGAGATCATGATTTTCAGGGTGTAAGTTGTACGTTATTCAAAATTTTGTTTTTAAGGGGTTTGTTTTCGTTATTGTATTTTATTGGAAGTAACGATACTGTTCCCAGCTCACAGGATGAAGAGACTTGAAGAGACAGACGTTAGATGTTTTGCTAAGTGGTGTTACCACAGGTCAGTAGACTTCAAAAACACTATGAGTATGAATTACTGGTTAATGGACTTCCAAAAGGAAAACAAAATGAATTAAAAACTTTTTAACTGATGTAAAAAATAGTTGCTTGCAGCCCAATACTGTATTATGAGTGGTTCAATGATTCAGTTACTTATTATCTTGTATGTATGAATAAATAGCTTTTAATCCTGTTTAGTAGTGTATTATCTTATATATAAGTAAATAACCTTCTTATTCTTTCGGCTACTGTTATCAGTCGGTTAATATTATCAGATTAGCTGCATCCCGAAGTGATCACAATAAGCGGCGGGCGTTGTATTTTTGTATCGTGAAAATAAAGTTCCAAACGTCTGAATGTTAGAAAAGAAAACACCTTCTAACACATTCAAGCTGAGGGTATTTAATTTTTTTACACTTATTCTATTCACAAACTTCCCTACACCTCGGCCACGAAAATTATTTTTGGAGTTGCTGTAGTCTTGAAATTTCCGGCTCATTTTGAAATATGCCGAAGTTGAAGTAAGGCTTGCTGGATTCCGTTAACCTTGGACGAATAATTTTACTGTCTTTACCGTAACTATAGTAGAGATGAAATGCTTAACTTACATACTTAAGTTCTGTTATTTCAAGGACAGATGATATGCTTCACCGCCTCGAAGTACGCATAGGACAAGGCATAATTTGGCGGATGTTGTAAAAGCGTGCTAACTCTACGTAGAGATTTATTGTTACTGGCAACGCCTTAGTCAAAGACATTTTAAATTCACCTTCAGTACCTTAACATTAGAAATGACCTTAACATTTTCACAAAACCTGATCTCGTTCTATTTTATCTTTCGCGATGGAAGACATCTGTTAGACAGGCTAAAGAGACACTATAACGTTGAGAACTTATAAATGGCGGTTTTTAATTCCATATCAGATGACATTTTACCATTGGCTAACGTCATTCCTTTATGAAATCAGGTTTTCTTACATAAAATATTCAATAGGCTAATTGATAGTGCTCATTTCAGCTTAATGAGAGAATGTCAAACCTAAGAAATTATTATTATTATTATTTATATTATTATATTTATTATTATTATTATTATTATTATTATTATTATTATTATTATTACCTCGTACTTAATACTGAAAAAATTCGCAAAAATCGCCTTTGTTAAGAATGTGTTCTCCGCAGAACAAACTAGGCAAAATTTGAAATCAAGATATAATTGCTTTTATATGAAATTTGAAAACATGTTACTGCGTGGGATTCGTGAAATAACTAATTTGGTAATTATTAAAAGGAAATAGTAGTTGCAATCATAATGCGATCTTTAACTTTTCCTTTCTTTTCCCCTTTATCTGTGTTACATCTTTTCCGTTTTATTATTTTTATTTTTATTGTAATATATTCTGTATTTTCTATTCGTGACTATTTCGTAATCGTTATGTTTGTAAATTTCGTTATATTTAGCTTTCTAGAAATAGAGCCTGGCTTTTTTGTAACGCGAATTGAATAAATAAAGAGTCTGGCTTTTTTGTAATGCGAATTGAATAGATAAAAAGCATATGGGGTACAATTAAGATGAAGTTAATCTATAACTTATGTCTGTTTACGAAGAACATAGCTTACAAACGAAGGCACTCGATACACTGGGCAACAAAAAAGAAACTTTTTTTTTTGTCTCAGAAAGAAAAATATGTGATTCTGATAGCATTTCTTCTCCTGAATTCAAATATGATATCGGTTTTTCTCCATCACGCAAGGTTTCCGAGAGACAGGCATTTATAATTTCAAACACTTGAATATTTTCTACATTCTTAAATACACAATATCCGAACATTCGGACTCACCTAGAAGGTAAGAAATGACGATTTTCTGCTATATTTCGCCTGTGGAGCATCCCTCTTGATGGTCCAACAATAATCGGCCAGCATATTAGGATTCCATTTGCCTTGATATCTCTTTTCTATAGCTGAAATCTCCTGATGAAAGCGTTCCCCGTGCTCATCGCTCACTGCGGCAAGATTTTCAGGGAAGAAATCTAGGTGCGAGTGCAGGAAGTGAATTTTTAAGGACATATTACAGCCCAAATTTTTGTAAGATGTTATAAGATCATTGACAATATCACGGTAATTTTCCGCCTTTTGATTTCCCAAAAAAAAAAAAACTGTGTTACTTTTTTGAATGCTTGCCAAGCTGCTTTCTCCAGTGGATTCAATAGTTCCTCAAACTTCTCATCATGCATTAGTGATAGTATTTGTGGACCCACAAATATCCCTTCTTTAATTTTTGCTTCACTAATTTTAGGAATCTTCTGTTTTAAGTACATGAAACCAGGAGTATTGCCCATGGCTTTCACGAAATTCTTCATCAATCCTAGTTTGATAGGTAAGGGAGGTAGATACACATTTTTAGGATCACACAATGCGTTATGTTAAACATTTTTCTGTCCAGGAATGAATGATTCGCGTTTAGGCCATTCTTTTCTGATGTAATGGTTTTTTCTGTCCCTACCATCCCAAAGACACAAAAAGGAACAGTACTTTGTGTAACCAAGCTGTAGACCAAGAATAAGTGCAATTACCTTCAAATCACCACAAATATTCCATTCATGCACTGCATATTGAAGCTTTGCCAATATAAATTGAAAGTTTTCATATGTTTCTTTCATACTAGCAGAGTGAGCCACAGGTATTGATGGGAATTTATTTCCATTATGCAGAAGCACTGCTTTTAAACTTGCTTTGGAGGAATCAATGAACAAGCGCCATTCTGTTGGGTTATGTCCAATACCAAATGTCTCCATAAGAGAAGAAATGTCATTACAAAACACTAAGCCATTTTCATCAGAAAAATAGCCTTTAAATTGAGAATGACGACTACGATAAGTACCTATCTTTGTATTCTTTTGAAGAATATTCCATCCTTTTAGCCGCGAACCAAGCATTTCAGATTGGTTTTTGGATAATTTTAAATCTCGTATGAGATCGTTAAGATCTTCTTGAGTCAATAAATGAGGCTCAGATGAACAGCTTTGTTCAAAAGTTGTATCACCAAAATCTGTTTCTTCTTCTTCCTTACTTCCATCGGAATCTGAGCTCTCTTCATCTAATGTCACATGTTATGGAGGCTTTGGTATGGGCAATTCTTCGCTGTGTGGAACTCGTCTCATTGCAGATTGCAAGTCAGGGTACACCACTGTATGTTTTGATTTTGACATAATCCCTTTAATGTTTGTTAAGCAGAAATAACAGCCAGAGGAGTGATCTTTGGGTTCCCTCCAAATCATAGGGATAGCAAATGGCATGTGGCGTGTGCCCTTCTTCCATGCCGTGAGAAGCCTACTACACGATAAACAACAGATATGTGGGGCCCAGGTCCTTGTTTGGTCCCCCACTTTACACCCAAAATAAAGTTCATAACACTTTTTTACTAATGGAGTAAGGTTTCGCCTTTGGGACTTGAGCGTCACTTCACCACATATATAACAAAAGTTGTTAGGATGATTTAAACAAGCTCCAGGCATTTTGTAACTAACAACAAATTAAAAGAAAGAAATTTGTAAATATGTAATATACAATATACAATAATCCAGACACAATGCACTCACAGTTACGTGTTTACTGGTTCACTGCTCTCTCACAACTGACATCGTTGTAATGAATATATATTAAAATCCATTAATTGAAATTGAAAAAAAACTGTGGGTGATGGAGAAATTCCGAATACATATTTGAAAACATGATAAAAACTGCATTAAGTACAACTATTGATACTCATGAGACAAAAATCATGTTGACCAGTGTAATCAAACTCCGTACTTAAACGTTGGATTTCTTCAGCGATTGCGACATTTCTATTGTACTCTCTAATCATATTAAGGTCGTCATACTACTGTACTTCGTTTGTTGTGTTTTTGTCGAAATAGTTCTAATGATTTTCTTTAGGTCTTGAATATTTATTAGAAGTGTATTTTGTTTTAGTCTTCAATCCTATCAAATAAGTACAACATTGCATGTCTTTACAAATTCATAGTGGATGGGACTTGGAACTTTTCGCTTCATAATTATCTATCAACTACTTTCCTTGATTTTTTCACATTATCCCGGAATAGTTCAAAGGATTTTGTTTGCAACTTGAATAATTACTAGAAGTGTTTTGTTCATCAGACCCTATAAACATCAACTTGTCATAAGTCCATTGCGGATGGGACATGGAACTTTTCATCTTTCTATATACTTCTTTACTTTTTTAGATTACCTCGAAAGAGCGTAAACTATTTCGTTTAAGTCATCAATATTTACTATAAATATATTTTCGCGAGATTATTCAATAACTGATTCGCCCCCCCCCCCACCGAAATCCTGCCAAAGTTATATATTCCGAAATCCTGTCAAAGTTATTTTGACTACTTCTAACTCATGGAATATAAGAAGGAAACAGGCATAAGTAAATTGAGTCTATAATAGGCCTAAGTTGTATACTTTTCTTCATGTTAAAAAAAACTACTTTAGGATAAAGAGACCTAAGGAAAACGAATAACAGAACAATTACAAATTGCTCAAGAGAAACAATTATGGGGAAATTATCCAGCCTACCTCCAGGCGATGTCTCATAGGTAAATTTGAATAGACTGACGGCAAAATGCAAGGCTGAGTTGACCTATAGTGTAAGCCAGGCATGTAAACACGCAGGCCTTTGCAAGCACACCTGCAGCCCGCACAAATGATGCATAAGGTGGCCTAAATTTCGTTTCACTTTTTTAACCGGCGATTTTTATGACACCTCTTTTCTTTTCATACCTTCTGAAAAGTTTAAAAATTTCAGAAAATTTGCCACAAGGATTATGGCAGTGTTTGTTTCTACCCATGTGTGTAATAGTTATTTTCCTTCATGAAATTAACAAAAACTTCTCAGAGATCAAGGCTGATCTTGTCTTATAAAAGTCGGAAATGAGTAGACATTTCAACTTAGACAGTGAAAATTGCAGTTTAAAAGAAGTATTAAGCCTCAGAACACTACACAATAATAGTCGTATATTATTATTTCGTTATAATTTTTGTATAATATATTTGTTGCCGTTTAGAATTTCGTTTTGTTTTCTTTTATTGAACCACTTCTCTATTTTGCATTCGGGAATTTTACTAACCGCTAAACCATTGAATGCGCATTGCATGTTTCTAAGTTTAAATAATAAAAATAGCATGCAATAATTTTCATTTAGTTATCGTGTGTGGCCCTCACGACAAAGCAAATGTGACCCATATCGGCCCTTTGTGGGGCCCTCAGTTTGATATGCCTAGTGTAAGTTGAGGTGGGATTTAATTTACCTAAGAGTGTAAATTGGGATTCAGTTAACAAAGCTTATGGAAATTACTTTGACAATGACCTTGCAAATGTAGAAGCTTGCACCATGACGCGGGGCCCGCAGAATTGCAGAATTGAAATCCACTAACTAAATCTGCTGTACTGGAGTGTTTTATAACCTACTTCTAGTGCTGGACCAGGAAGATCAATCTAGGGTAATAATAACAGCACAGACTTACAAGCAAGCCAGCAGAGAGCTGACGTAATAAAATCCACGATAAAATCTTAAAGAATAATATAATCACATAGTACGTGTCAAGGAAATGAAATGCACTTTCCGAGTTGAGCATATTATTCCTTAAAGTTGTGCAAGTCGCGCGAGAAAGTACTGGACAAATTAAGATAGTCTTATTTGCATAGAGTCCTTTGTGTGATGAACTGATAATGTATTTGAGGTATAATTATTATGCGTACAAGGCCTTCAGATGAGGGTGAAAGGAAGGTGAGTTCACGACCGAATAATATAAACGAGGCTGTCTAGAGCAATTGCATGCGCTATGGGACCTGTGCTAGTGAAAGTAGAGCAAGTACCCACTCCAGCTGTGGTGGCCGCACTCGTAATAACTGCATGTTCGATATCATTGTTATTTAATCGGAGCAAGTTCGCAGTTTCGTAGCCAACGCCCACCATTCACTGTGCGATATAGTTGTCAAAATACAAAAATCTCGCCATTAAACATCATATAAAAAAACACGCGCCTGTTACATTATTCATTTTTAGACAGCTTGAATTGTAAATAGAACTTCTAACACGAAGACACACGAAGTAAAATTAGCACATTATCGCACTAGTGCTAAAAATAAATATGGAAATAAATATGGAAAATACTCTATTTGTTAAAAATATTTGTATATGATTATGAAATAAACTTTGATAAAAATTGAAAATGTTAAAATTCATTACGTCTTTTTAAATGTTAAATTTCTCACGGTGGTCGCAAAACCGCAATACTCTTGGTGGTTGAAAAGCGTCGACTCCATTCCTTATGTTGGCAGATTTGCACCAGAAAAACAGTAACCTGTCTGCGCTTAGATGACAGGATACCTCGAGGTCCAATATGGCTACCCGGTACGTAATTGATTAGAATAAATATAATGTTTATTATTATGGATATTTCAGATTAATATTATTGACTGTCTAAAATTAGTATGTGATACATATAGTAAAATGATTTTATTTTGCTTGTAGGATTGCTGATGTTTCACAAAATATACCTACCCCCAAAAATCTCTTTTACCACTCCTTTCATAAGTAACTATATTTGATATACCGACACTTATAGACCTACGGAATGGAAGGAAACTATGTACCGAAATACATGTTTATTATTATTATTATTATTATTATTATTATTATTATTATTATTATTATTATTGTATTATTTGTTTAAGGAATGCGATTTGCTCGACATGGCTCTAGTGCACTGCGACCACTATTTATAAATTGGATTCGTATGAATTTACCCAACGGTGTCATGCGTATGTCAGTAGCTTTCACAAACCTGCCACCACCTCTCCTATGGTCTGTATTGTGTTTCCCTATAGGTCTAACCGCTTCTCGGAGCTGAAATTGCATCCCCGGTCAAATTTCTGACCGAAAACTCAAAACCCACTGACAGTCATTTAATTGAAAAAAAAAAAAAAAAAAAAGTGGAGGTCATGGCCTCCAATTTTTTTTTCTTTCTTCAGTTTTTTCAGTTCATTATGTTACCTGCCCACCCAGCTTGTCCTTGTTAGTTTCTTCCAAATTTGCATTTCCGTAGCCACTAATTTATTACGTTCCTTTCTCCGAGGATCCAGGTTTCACATGAATACTTGAATACACCCCACTATTTTCCCAAGCCTCCATACTCTTCGTATTCGTCTTCTATTGAAATGCTTGGTTATTCTTCTCTTTATATCTCTCACATCTACTACCATCAGTGAAGATGCAAACATATATACCCCGTTTCACCCCTTAGGGATTGATTTTTTATGAAGGCGCGTTTAATTATTTATTTATGTTTTGGAGCATATATATACATTTGTGCAAATTATAAGTCAATAGAATCATTAAATAATATTCCACCATAAAACTTGTTACCCCCTTGACCCCCTTATGGGATGAGTTTTGAAAAATCCCTTCTTAGTGTTGCTTTACATTATGAAACCAAACTACTTACTAATCGGGGATGACGAACAGGTCAGTCAGGACATGTTATTTTTATATAAAGACCTAAAGGAGAGAAAATCGATGAATAATAATTAACAGATTACTGAATTATGAGGGATCAGGCCTTGGCCTACATTTTTAATCGCACCTTTGTACTTGACGGCATATATGACCTAGACAGGTCGTTTCTTTTAAACATTGTGCTGGGAACGATATAAATTTTAATAACAATGCCAGTATAGACTATGTACAGACATTTTAGAATAAATTTAAAATATCTGCTAGTTACAGCATTAGCTAGTAATTATATAAAATTAGTGCAAATTAAGGTTTGGAGTACAGAGGAAGGATTATTTCTATCAAAATATGAAATCCACGAGAGCGAAGCTGTGGGCAACAGCTATTGTCCCATAAACACATAGCCTACATATTACTAAACTTACAGCAACTTACACAAAATTCGTTTCTCATTACAATAGTCCCTGGCTTCTTAATGTAGAAATAGAAAATTAGTCTCTGTGAATTATTTCAGTTTGACAGAAATATCTGTTGCGGAAGGTAAGCATAAACGTTTAAAGAAACTACTAAATTAAAAACTGTTGTAATTCATTAAAATATATCGAAACGTATTAATGTTACATTTTATTATTGCAACATTGTATGTTTCAAAACTAAAAAGACCCTTTCCTGAGAAACAGAAATCTGGAGTAGGGTGCCTTCACCTTCGTATAAATAAATAAATAGCGACTTCGTAGCCCAATTCTGTTGTCTATCAGTGAAAACAAAGTTAGTTGACAGGTCAGTTTGTATAAATACAAACAAATACATAGGCTAATAAATGCAGGTGGATATAAATAAAGATTAAATAACCACAAACTTATATTCGCTGCATAAACTCAATAAATTCAAAAACTACTTTAAAGTTTTCCCTGAGGTTTAATGAGTTTGTGAGGGAAATATTTCAGAAGCATCGCACTATAAACAAAAATTGGGGCTACGCTTTCTTAAAGTATCAGTTGTGCAACAAAATTTGGGACAAGACCTTACCTACTTAAAAACATTGCTTATTAATTACTTGTAGAGACCTTTGTCCGTGATCATCCATAAGTACATAATGAATTGTTTGAGATGACTTCATTTTCTTATTGCAAAAGTAAAGAGGTTGCATTCATTAAAACGGGTAGGTGTTTCTACGGGTGTTGTGCAATGTGGATTTTTTTAGAATATAGTAGAAATAAGTAACGTCTTCTTAATGCCTTAGTGAATTCGTGAAGAGGATTCGGGGTGAAATGTACCTGTATGTCACGATTTTTACTCGTGTATGTCGCTCGTAGCTTGTTCCATTTTAATACACTATTGTTATAAATCTCGGTTGCACGAAATTCTCATCTGTAATATATTACGCCTTATAACATTTACTTACCGGTACTCTTGCTTTGAAGCTAGTACTTTTTACTTCCTCTGCCCGTACCATAGGTACTATGGGTAGAGGAGGTATTGTGTTCGACCCCGAAAGTTGAGCTTTAACAACAAGAAAATAGTTTTGAGGTGTCCTGAATCCAAAAATACTATTTTCCGAAACGTGCATGTGAACAGCCTATCTCTAGAACGAAAATCACATGAAAAAAGTTTATATTTGGGTTAGGTATCTTTTGGGGGATGTGACACGAAGATTGGTGACGTGTTTTTCTTTACTTTCTATGCAACATTATGCGAAGAAAATTTAATTTTTCGCGATTTTTTCGAAAGCGGCTCTAATGATTTTGTTTAAATCTTGTACGTGAGGTGCTTTTATTAAGAGCTAAAACTTTTATTAAAAATTTTTTTCGCAAAAATTATCTGAAGGGTAGTTATAAGTAACCCACTGTTTGTAGAAACTCGGTCTTGCCTGGTGAACATTAAAGCTTTGGATCAAGTTGTTTCAGATTTTTTAGGGAATGAAATAGACGTTGACATGTCATTCTACTGTATTTACTGTTTTAATTTAATCTGTTTACTTTATTTATGTATTTATTTATTTTGTTACTAAACGTTTTGTAGACTGACTGAAATTTGTATAAACTTATTTATTAATGGAACAAGGGAACATAAAGAAAAAGAAAATTGCTGTTGTGTTTCTTTCCCCATTGGGCTCTGTGTCATGGTATGAAATTCTTTGGTGAGCTAAATATCTACATATTTGTCCCCCAAAATCCTGCATGTTCGGTAGGGTTTGGACTGCGTTCTAACTTTAAATTTGCATTTAAGAGAAACCCAGATTTTTGGGATTTTGCTTAATCAGGTCCTTATGTAAAGTGAAGGATAGGAGTAAAATATCGCTGCAGTTTTTCAGTGCACTATATTCGTGTGGTGTTTAACAAAACAGCAAATACAAAACTCGGTAGTTTTTATAGGAATAATTTCTAGATAGTGAGTGCTATCCATTAGGAATAAAATGAACCCATAGGTTTTACATCTTGACAATAATTTCAAATGTGTAATCCTTTTTATCTAATACGAAGAGATCATTGACTTCTCTAATGTGATCTATTAAAAATCATAATTGTTTGAATAGCCCTTATTGAGTATCACATTGTTAGATGTTAAACTATTTTCCTACATCCAGCACACTTAAAAACACCCTCAAAATCTGCACAATTATGTTTTTCCATACACACACGTACACGCATTTAATTTTGCGTTCGTAAGTGATTTTTATTTAGAAAATTGTACGATTTGCAGTAAATAAATTTCCCAATCTTTGCATACGATCTTCTGACTGTGAAGGTCATTTTGAAATTTTAAAAAGTGGTCCGAATGATTTATTTCGGTTTTGATTATGATGATGATTATAATTATTGTTAATGCTACTAGTTTGTTTGTAGTAGTTCTGTTCCTAGAGAGAAATTTACCGTTATGGAAGAAAAACCCCGAAGCATCTTCGTAGAATGTTAGAGAGTTTGCTTCTTAGCCTAAATCCGGTCATGCTTCCGCATTTTTATATTTAAATGTTATTATATTAAAAGCCAGTTTAAGATCAAAACAAAGCCTTTTGTTTATGCGACGTGCTAGCACAGGACTTTCTATTAGTACACCTCAGCGTAACGTGAAACCTCGTGTATTCTCCCTTTAAGTCAGTTAGGCTTAACTTTAGTTTTTTTTATTTCAGGCCTTTGATAACATAGTTATTGAGCGGCCTTTTAGGTGCAACGCATCTTGGTCGTGATTAAAACAATTTTAAGAGAATCTGATCTGTCTGTACGTCCAAAATAGTCAAACGAAAGCCGTTAAATGTGCGAGAGGATGATTAAATGGAATTGTGCGTCTGTAAGTTATACCCCACTCCTCTGTGGATGCGAAACGTGATTTTTTTAACACTTCAGTAAAGTAATATTTGAAAGAAAGGAAATTGGGCTTGCTTGGTGAAGGCTAGGAGTGTAAGGAACAATTCAGTAAAGAACGATGTCCATTACGCCACAGAAGAGTAGATGATGAATATATTATATTCCTGAAATATCTAGAAACAAGTGCAGCTTATAAAAATTGATACACAATGTTTTAAAGCTGTAGGGAAATTGGAAACTCGTAATCAGCATACAAAATTGAAATGGGGAAAATGAATTAACCTTAACCGATTGACTCATACAATAATGCATTTTCGAAAAATACGAAGCTGTAAAAATACAAATTATCAGTGGCGAAAACACTTTTTAAAGCCAGGAATGTTAAGAATTTTGACACAATAATAAATTATCGTTGTTGTTATTACAACTATCACTATTATATAGCGGTTGCCCTCAGCTTAGCTTTCGTAATATGATAGCAATAACCTTTCTTCGGTACTCCAATCCTTAGTTTCTCAGACTTTTATACCCCCTTTCACTCCTATAGGGGTTGATTTCCGCAAAAAAATAAGTATTTAACTTTTTATGTTTTGGTGTACGTTTATGAAGTTTATGAAGTCAACATAACCATTAAATAATGTTTCACCATATAAACTTTTAACCACTTATGATCACCTTAAGGGTTGAATTTTTGGAAATTGTTAAAATACGTGTGTCAAGATTTGTCTTGTAGAATATTTATGCCAAGTTTCAAGAAAATCCGACGAGAAAAGTATTGTTTTTAATACAAACATTTTGCCCTGTTTTCATCCCTTTTTCACTCCCTTAGGGATTCATCCCCCCCAAATACTTGTTTAATTATTTACATAGGCTAGATATAGATAAAAAATAAATAAAACAAAATAAAAAGAATAAAAAATAAATAAAAGATATATACTAGTGAATGCAGCGTTAAAAGAGCTTAGTTTCCCGAATGGTACCACTAAATCATACCGTGGCTAATTTATTTTGTCTTAAGAGTAGGTTACAATTAATAAATCTTTATATCGTCCTGCTTTGCCATTCTCCTGAATTGCTATGACCATGCACGTATGTTGCTGTCACTTTCAAAGAACGTGGCCGTTTTGTATGTTATACGCCCACCCATAACTTCTTGTCTTCGTGATCTGATTTAACCATACTGCTTAATTTAGAAACGCATTTATCCTTTGTTAGGCATGATATTACTGTTTTTGGTCATAACCAGGGTTAGGATTTTTAGGTGCAAATTTTATATGAAAAAAGGAAGGGAAAAGGTGCTAAAATAAGGTAAAAAAGGGGACAAAAAGGTGCTATTTTACTCAAGTAATTAAAAAAATCTATCTTCTATTAACAGTTATTGAGTTGCGAAAAAACACATCAAATCATCACTCACCAGAAACAGTAAAATACAGGAAGCTGTTGTACTTCAAGACATTGAGCATCTCTACATTTTTAAAAATAAGCCTGTTTCTATTAGGACATAGAATGTCTTTGTACATGCTAAAGCTTCTTTCGACATCGACAGAAACCAGTGGGGCAAACTTTGTATTCACTCGGAATGGCAACTCTACACATGTGGCAAATTCCTCAACATCCGGATTTTTCTGAAGACTAGACTCAAGTTTGTCTTTTGCAAAGCCTCTAACTGGTCCCTCACTGAAGTGAAAATATCCCATTGTTTTTTCTTTTCGAGACCTTGTTCTTCCAATTGTTCGATAGCTGCAGTCAAGTACTTGTAACCATGGACACAAAATAGTTCTGTCTCCAAATTCTGTATTTTTTCCGGTAGCAGAAGTTGTTGGGCCTTGGAAATCGCACCTGCGTCTGCTGGATCCAATGAAAGCACAAAATCCTTAATCTTGTCAAAATTCTCACACAACATAACAGCACACTGAATCCATGATCCCCAGCGAGTAATGACCGGGAATTTTGGAAGGGGGAGGCCAGTGATTTGCTTGTAGGCAACAACACGACTCGGAGCTTTCTGTAGAATCTTCTTCAGGGCAGAGATGTATTCATTTGCAATGTCGTATTCATTCCTTATGGATTCACAAACCCTGTGAAGGGCATGGACTAGGCATGTCACATGCTTTAACTTAGGGAACAAAGGTTTCAATTGGTTAATTGCTGAAGCCATGTATGGAGTCTGGTCTGTAACCACCAGAAGAAGTTTTTCAAATGCGATACCACTTGGCCACAGGTTTTGACAGAAGTCCATGATTGATTGCATTACTGTACTGGCGTTGGCTTTCTCCAGTTCGTACATTTTAAACAACATGGGCTTAACGTTCTCTCCTGATAGGGGAAAAACTAAAATGTTCAAAACATATCGTTCCATTGAGTCTGTAGTTTCATCCAATATGATTCCCACATCACAATCAGTCACTTTCTTCTTGATGGTTTTTATGGTTTCTTGGTAAACAGGCTCCATGTAGTTTCTTCTTATAGTACTCTCATCAGGCACTGACATCTTTGTGTATTTTTCAAGGAACCCTTTGAAAGTCGGATGGTTTACCTTATTGAGTGGAATTCCCGCTTGTGTAAGAGCAGCACATAAATCAATGTTGAATTTCTTCAAATTTTCAGTTTTCAATGAACACTGTTCAATCGCATTCCGTAATAAAGGTTGTCGCGATTTATTTGCTTGAAGTGTCTTGTTCTTTTGATGCTTAGAAGTGGAAATGTGTTGTTTGATGCGGTCTCGCTGGTGTTTTTCATCTAACAAAATTCCTGAATCGCAAATGCTACACCGTATTACAGTTGCATCTGTTTCTACGGAATCTTGTTTGAATTCCTGAGACAGAGAAAATAACCGGGCTCTGGACACCTTAGGCAGGGCAAAAATACACTCATTTAATCACAGATTTGCACTCACGATCAACAGACTACTGACTGGTGAAGTCAAGAAGATGGAAGTGAGAGAAAGAGGATTTGCGTATACACAATATTTTTTTTATAATAAATTATAATTTGGTGGAATGAAATACGCATTTCCATTGTTTCAAGCTATTTGTTTCGGCAAAGTGAAAGAGGAATTGCACGCACACACAATATTATTGTTGATGGAATGAAATATGCATTTCCATTGTAGGGAGCTATTTGTTTTGGCAAAGTGAGAGAAAGAGGGTTTTCACGCACACACGTATCATTTTCTGTTGTTGCAGGTGTGCTTTCAGTCCCGCTTTTACTGGAAGTAAAATGGAATGAAACTCACAAGTCATTCATAACGCTTTATAATGATAAAATGCACTCTAGAAGAATATTGATAAGCTACAGTATATGAAAAAGGGGAAGAAAGGGGATTATGGGCACTGTTGAGAAAAAAGGGGTAAAAGGTACCAAAAAAGGGAAAAAAGGTGCTACAAAAATGTCTCCATTCTCGACTATAGATAAAATCTCACACTGTGGTATCTTTCCGAAGAGCTTTAATTTACCCTACGAGAAAAGGTGCGCACCTAAAAATCCTAACCCTAGTCATAACCAATTTGTGTTGTTTGGAGAGCAGAGAAGTATGTTATTGCCCTGGACAATGAAGTTGACCTCTTAACACGAACACAGTCTCTCACGTATCTGACCAGTGCAGTTGTGGGAGGTAGCGTAATTGAGATGTAGGTTATCTCAAGAATTTCGTGAAATTGTTCGTTATTCTTAACTGAGGAAGCCTTCCTACTCAAGAGAGTTTTCGCTTTTCCTTTTTTAAGTGTTTCTTTCCGCTGCCGCATCTTTATGGCTCGTTTCAAAAAATCAACTTCAGGTTTGTAAATTTAATTTTTTATATAAATGGTGCAAAATATGATGCACATACCTACTCACTTATACGTGTTTCTAGGAGGATGAAAGATACATAAAACTGGCTGCAAAAAGGATGGACCAACTCTTATTCGTTAGAAAATAAAGTTCTAGGGAGCGGTTCACAATAGTGCAAACTAACATAAGTCAATGCTGTGATACCTGTTCATTGTTAGAACGTCTCCGCCTTCTGTGCCGAAGGTTGTGAGTTCGCTTCCCGTTAATTCGTTAATAAACAATATAATGTTTTTTTTTAAGACTCTGTGTACTGTTATTAGGCTTCTAAAAACGACTTCCTGAAAAAAAACTTGAAATAAATAATGAGGTTTTAATTTCTTCACACAAAAGCAACAAGTAACATAAGCACCACGAAAGAAAAGGCCTATTATATTGTTGGAATTGTTCGCTAGCCAGATGTATTGCCAAAAACTTGTAAGTAAAAGTAATTAAGTACATTTTGAGGTTCGGACTTAGAGCCAACATTGCTCTTTCATTTCGCAGGTCAGGTATTTAACGGCTATAACCACTTTGATTTAATATGTCAATACCATAATTGAATATTGGCTCCAATGGATTGTATGTTACTCAACTAGATTCTTATTAAATTCTTCAGATAAACTAGTGTATCCAAAAATCTAGGTAAATTCAGTTTAGTATTAGATTACTAGGTTATATTTAAGGAAAAGACAGTTGAATTTCTGAATCTATAAATCTGAATTAAAATCATGTTAAACAGCTGATCACACAAATCAACTGTACTAATATTTATTTGATGCCCGGGAAAAAGAGAATAAGTAAAAAATTGGTCAAAATGAGATCAATCAAGCCAGATCTATAATACATAGTTTCCGACGTCTCAACAAAACAGAATAAGCCGTATTCCAAATGTTGCCTTGCTAATCTCTCTGAATACAACAGATTAAATCTGTAAGAACACTGTAAGGTCTGAAGAAAGGATAACTCAAGCTTCACTGTTAAGACCAATTTTTTATTTATACTCTTTCTCCTGGGCATCAAAGATTTTCGGATGAGCAAGCCTATTGGTGTAATCATCAAAGCTGTATCGCTTCAAAATTTCTCTACTTTCACTAATATTCATTCAGAATTTTTCTTTCTCCTGTAAAATTTTACTTTCTCCTGTAAAATTTTACTTTTGAGAGTTACGTCGGTTACACAGGCCAACAGCTATTCTTGGGTATATTTAGGTCAATGATGCCAAATGTCCCATTAGTTTTTGCCCTCTCAGCTTTAGGTTGTGAAATATGGTTTTACAATTATGCATATTATCCCATTTTACGTTTGGTATAAATAAAAAAAGTGCCTATTTTTAGCTCCTAAATCACGTGAAGAAAAAAGCAACACACTAACATTACATTAACATTACAATAACAATATAACATGGGGTCTGTCAAAAAATTGATATTATCACATATTGTACGGTCGTTTATGACTTATGAGCTGCCAATTTGAGGGCCAAAAATAATCCAGCTTTTAGTTTTTCTGTACTTCGTATAGTTTTCGTCCTAAGGGTCCAAAGTATGTCCAAGAACTTTCACTAGCTATATTATGAAGCAATATTTTGTTTCGCGAAAGAGGTTATAAGTTAATGGCTCTCTATATAAAAGTAGGGCTGGTAGAGAAAAACTGTTTACATATTTGGATAAGCACACTAAGTATAGCCAAAATCCGGTAAAACATCTGAGACACCAAACAAAAACTTCTTTTTTGTTGGGCTGTGTTATTGTCCTGGACATAGTCGATATGTAGTGTAACAATTTAGGTACTGATTTGTTATTTTAATAATTCTCCCGTTGAACACAATTGTTTTGCTTTTATTCTTTGATAGTTAAGTGGTATTTTTTTGCTTTGATATGGCCAAAATTTTTTCTAAACATCAATTTTACGGTTGCAAAATGATATTCATGTAAGAGTATTGAATATGAAATGTTCGAGTTTGCGGTATGCACTAATTCACTTAGTTACAGTTTCATGCACAGTGAGCAGATGTAATACTCTGCAATTACGCTGCAATAATGGCGAAGTATTATCATCTCGTAACAAATAAGCCCGTGACATTGACTCTCATAACTCTGATGACCACCATCATCATTTACATGTCTAACCAGACAGCACGTCTACTTTCACAAAACAAAACATTGCTGGTTTCTAATGAACGTCTAATGCGTTAAAATTATTTTCGTAAAATTCAATATTGTTTCTTCATTGTAGGAATTTATCTTTCAGTATTCCTTTAGTTTATTTTTTGTATTTCATACCGCCATCATATCGTGAACGATAGGTTTTAAAGCTTTAAGTAGTAGTATGAGCAGAAACGTATTTGCAAAGAGAATAATTATTTTTGGCTTGGTTCTAAAAGTGCCAATGTCAATTTCTTGCAAAAATGAGATTATTGCTTTCTTGAGCTCGGCTAGTTTTTATCTTTCGTAAAATAAAAGTGTAAAGGCCTGTTGCTATTAATAGACATAATACAGAACCTTAGAGGCAAATGTCGGAAGAGTTCTCAGCAAAAAAAAAAAAAAGTTACTTCTGCAAGGGCTTCAAAATCAGTTATCTCAAAAGCAAATTTTAAAACATTGACCGTTTTAGAACCAAGCCACAGATATATAGTTTAACCCTTTCAGTCCTGAAGTTGTTATCTTAGGAAAATATAATAAAGTATGCCTAGTATTTTTTAAATTCTATTCTGGAAGAAAAAAAAACTAGATGAATCAGTGATATTTATATTCTTATGGTCACAAAGTATGATTGATAACAATCCCAAGAAAAAATGAAGCTGCTTTTCTTTACAAAAAAAAGTTATAGTGATGAGTACTAGGCCTAAGAAGTTAAAAACTGTCCACTCAGTTTTTGTGATCTCAGATACTGTTTAATCTATCTAAAAGATATAATTTTCCATGGCGGACCGAGAATCTAACTTGGGACTTCATGATTAGAGGTCAGAAGCTATGACCACTGGTCATTTTTATTGAAACTTCTGGGCACTTCAGATTTTACTTGTAAATTCCTATCGCGATTTCCTAGATGGTACATTTATCCAGAAACGTTATTCCGTCATATACTCATGACTTTGTTATTAACTGTTAACACCTTTAGAAGATTCCACTTAGGCTAAATAGTTGAATAATTACACTTCTTGGTCTTAAAGGCAATGCAGCGTATTCTATTGAACAATTATTATTATTATTATTGGACTCGGTTGCTACGTCATGGGTGTGGTATGACATTCAGGATAATGGTTCTGTTATACGTAACGAGTAATTTAAATAGCAACTGCTGTTTTATTGTACCAATGGGCGTAATAGTGGTGAATTGCAGTGGACCTGCTTTAAGTTGTCATGTGTGGAAAAAGGTTGAAAGTGTCGCAAGAGTTTTGTAAAAATCTGTCACGACATAATTTGCTGATATCACGACATAGCATACCGTTCCCACCATTATTGTTTGTGTAAAAGGAGATCTGGAGTGTGGGATATGGATATTATATTTGTAAAGGTAGCATTGTGGCATTTAGCTAAAGGTTGTTATTCCATTTTAGAAAATAAACATTAAGAATAATTACGTAATACTAAATAAATAATTATTGAAACCAATGTATTTAATAATAACTTATGTTTTTAGAGTTTTCAAGTCCAAATCTGTTGTTTGCCAGTGGGTAAAATAGGAAATTAAATAATAATAATAATAATAATAATAATAATAATAATAATAATAACAGTAATAATAATAATAATCCCAAATCTGTACAATGAATTATTCAGAAATTTTTACACCTTCTTAATTTACATTTTTAATCTTAAAAAAATAACACATGTTATCTTTCGGACTAGTCTAATGGAAATTACATTTAAACGCTCCTTCGAAAGTTTATTTTTTTCATCTATAAATTTACGGTAGGTATTAGTGCCGTGTAAAATAATCTTTCATATATGTTTAGCACTGCATCCCTGTTTTCCAACCGTTTCAGTGAAAAATTATTTGTTTTTACTTTGAAATATATAAAAGACTCGCGAAACTCTCTTGAAGAAACATGTCAGCAAAGGACGGCATGTATATATGCTTGGAGGGGGGAGGCTGGTTGAGAACGACCCTTAAGCACGTAGGCCACATGTCGGGACCCATAAAGGACGGTATACTGTACCTGTATACCATATATGCATCAGTTCAGTTAGACAGGAATCTATTCTCTCACTTGGCTTGTGTAATGGAAGGAGGATTTACCCCATTCCTTCAAAACATAGGTTACTAGGGGCTAATAACCGCTTTATTATGTCCTGATCCGTGTTAGCAATTTTTATACACCTTGTTTAATTTTCCAAGAAACACACTGGCAATCGGCCCATAACGTCCTATATTTACAGTCTATCTCAAGTAACAGAAACTTTGTAAACCGCTTGCAGGTTTTGGCAGCGGATTACGGTCGTAAAAGCAATCGTATTAAGCATGTCGATAAATAACGATAAAGCTTTCAGCTAAAAATGTTTGATTGTAAAAATTCATTTGAATAAGCCTGCATTTTTCCCGCGGATTAAATTTTATCTTAGGTTTACACTGCCTAAAATAAAACACGCTACACTCTATACAGTATTCATATTTTGGGTACTGTATGAACATTGTTATATAGGCTACCTGTTAGGATATGTGTTTTACGGTATTGGGTTTCAGTAACAGTTTATAGTAAAGAATATTATAGGAGAAAAATTCCTCCGACATTGGGACTTGAACCCAGGACCGTTGGCTATTCGCTCCAATGCTCTACCAACTGAGCTAAGCCGGAGCTCAATTCAGAGCGCCAGATGAAACCTCTCTCCTATGACTGGTTGCCCTAATGGTCTACCTCTCAGACAGACAAGTTATGTCATATGCAGTAGGGCCTACTGTGAGGTACATTAAGTAGTGATTTTTGTGACCGAGATCCCACAGTTATTACTTGGCATTAGAGTTCTAATAAAAGTTGAAACTTTATATATGGGACTTAAATCCATTGCACTTCTCTGCCATATTAACAAAAAGAAAAGTGGAAGGGTTACAACTGCGTTGATTCAAATAACAATAAATATAAAACCTATTTTGTATTTTGTGATTTTTTAGGTAATTAGGGTTTATACTTCTGCAAAATTGCAACAGGGCACTGCCAGATAGCTTGTATCGCGTAGCAGTGACCTCTGTCACGCATATATAGAAAAGCATGGGACACTTTGGCTCCAATGTTGCCTTATGTCGCGGATTCGAGTGACCCACTGAAACTTTTTATTTAATTTGCATGGAAACCGCCAACTTTAAAAAAAAAACTCAAAGCGAAAATTTATTCCTTATTCTTTTCTCTACCGATGTAAGAAAATAATAAACAGTACGGATGATACTTATCGAGTAAAGCACAGTTAAAGTTTGGAAATAAAAGTTTTTATCTGAGGAAAGTTCTTATTTGGAACAAAAATGGTACTTAAATTTTTTGTTTGTTTCTACGAAAGGGATAACCTGTTAAAATCTGTTTCTTCCGTTATAACGGGACGAGATCAGGAAATCGTCATGGATGTAATCAGTTCGTGCTTATGGTCTCCGGGAAGATATTGCTAGTAGTTAGGCATATAAAGGACCCCGAAACAATTTGGACAGGATATGTAACATAATGCTTGTAATAATTGCAAGTTAAGATCTCAGGTATTGTATTGTGTTCTGTGTGAAGACAAAGGTTGGTATTTACTCTTATCTCTTGTGAACTGGGTCACCGGAATAATTAATTGGGGTGTTACATTACCTTTGCGTGTAACTCACAATTACCTTTATTTGCAACCTGTTTTAGCCTCACTTTGTAGTGCATTTAATTAGCCACTTTAAAAATTAAAATGAGATCTACAGACCTAGCGACATATGTTCAGCGTTAATTGTGATTGTAGCTGGCAAATTATGTAACTTGGAATTTTTATATGGTCTCTTTAGAAGTTATAGCCGATAGCATATGACTGCAGGCTTTTACAGGAACTCATTAAGTTAATTTATAAAACAACGTACATACAATCAGACTGAATAGATTTACCTTATATTTGCTGAAGAAAAGATTTATCCTACTCCGAAAATCAGAGCCAATTTTTCTGATGCTAATAAATCTCCTATAAAGTGGAAACTACGATGTATTTTTTTTCTACGTAATCATTTTTTTTTAACTTGGGCCTACTGTGTAGTGATTGTTTAGTGCAGATGTCTCTTTCGATTTGGACCAATAAAAGACAATGACTCTGAAATCAGCCAATAACAAACCAGATTTACTCAATCTTCATCAAATTTCCTTTATCATTCCCTGAAAAAGTGGTAAAGACTCGTCACATTTTTTTTTTATATTCTAAGATTTAATTTGGAAATAAAGTTAATATTACGCTTACACCTTTTCAGACATCAGCATTGTACTATTTTACAGGAAATGTATGTCATAGTTCATCAACGTTGACACTTAACGTTATCTCCTCCTTTCAATATCATAAAGAAATAACCTCAACAGCGTGAATATACACTGCTGAGTGGGAGGCGAATTCAGAGAAAACCTATCATTCTCCTCTCTTTTGATATTAGACTCGTCCAGGCAGCTGAGCATTTCCATCAGTGTGCATAAGTAATATCGTTCAAACAGTAGCCTACTTACCAGTAGGCTATCCATCGCTAGGAAATATTATATAAATTGTAATTGTTTTGCGCGACTTGTCGCTCGGTAATTGATCGGCGATTTCCAAGTCACTCGTCGCATTACCTATGGTACAATAATTATTTAACAATATAGTAGACTATTATTATTCATATTTTGACGATTATGCAAGGTTAATTAAAAGTCCTGATCCGCGTAAAAACTTCTGAAGAATGTGTTTCAGTGACTTGAAACTCTGTTGTTGGAATAGCCATATAGGCCTACAGAGAATTCAAAAATTATATTGTGGAATTTTTTTGACTTCCGATATAACCAGAAAAACCTCCAACTGTCTTATTTTAAAGGGAATGCTTAATATATTTTTATATTCGCGGATAATGCTCTTTATGAGTTTTTTTTTTAAATAGAAAACTTCACATTAGAGACCGGTACTTTTGTGCAAATTTATTGTTGCGGAATCAAGAAAACAGAGTTTTTTATTTCAAACTTATGCAAATATTAATTATTGTTCACCAGACAAGACTGGGTTTCTATGAACGGTAGCTGGCTTATAACTAACTACCCCTCAGGGAGTTTTTTCAAGAAAAAAGTTTCAATAAAAGTTTTAGCTCCAAAACTTAACCGAAAACTGTTTTTGAGAAAATCGAGAAAAATTAAATTGTCTTCATTATAAACTTGCATTAAAAGTAAGAGAAAGTTGTCGTCAATCTTCATCCCCAGAAGATATACCGGGTGATCCGTTCGGGTTTGGATAAAATTAAATGTTATTATAAAAGCCAATATGAATGTATGACAAATTTCTGGCTGGTTATATTATACCTAAAAGATGGGAGTTTCCATATGTGACAATTAACATAACTAGGCGTGGGAGGTTCGTAATTTTCTAAATGCCTCGTTCAATGTGGTGTGGTCATGGTGGACCCGTTGCTTGGTCCCTAATCTCCTTAGATCTAACCCCTCCTGACTTTCTGTGTGGAGTTTTGTTAAAGACACTGTCTATGCACAGAAACCAAGGAACATTGATGATCTGACAGTAAAAATTACTTAAGACTTTCAACAAATCACCCCTCTTATATTACAATGGACATGGGCTGAATTGCATCACCATTATGAGGTATGAAGAGTGTGCTATGGGGGTCAAGTTGAATACTGAAGAATCTCCCATCTTTCAAGGTTCTAACACAACATTTCAACAAGTAAAGTTCAATAGTAAAAGTTTTACAGTGTTTTTATTTTATCCATACGGATCACTCTGTATAACTCAAATATACAATTTTTCCTTTATATGATTTTTCGTTGTCGAGCTATGCTTGTGTATTTATGTTGAAAAGGCCACATCGAATTTCGGGGTCGAACAGAATACTTCCTTTACCTATGATACCTTTGTACGGTAGACAGAGGCGTAACGAGGGGGGGTTTGAACCCCCCCCCATTGATTAAAAAAAGGAAAATTGCACAATTTTTTTTATGTCTGCTTATAAATTACTTAATACGAGTATAAAGCGTGGGAAGCTTAAAACTCGTTATTGTGCATCTTAATTTTTAAAATTTTCCGGAGATGGACCCCCGAACCCCCCTCTCTCTGGGGGGTATTCCATACCCCCCAAGACCCCCCGGATGATATAACCCCCCATATGGTCGGCCTAGTTACGCCTATGACTGTAGAGGACGTAGTAAAATTATAATTGTTCATGAATCCTGTTTAGTTCCAGCGTTTAACTTGTTGATGCTTGATTTGGCCTGCAGAATGACTTTTATTTGCCAGGAAAAAATTACAACTCGCTCTTTGATCAGTGTGGTAGTGTTATGTAGTCTCTGCGTAGCGTAACATCTTTTCGGCACTTTCTCGAAGACTTTAGAACGAGACCTGTTATTATCGTTCATACGTTACAATTTGTAACCACTTTCTTCTTCAGCGATTAAGTTTGAAATATACAGAAAAATCGCTTGGGTGGAACGCGGAATTATTCAACGCAAGAAAACGGAAACTCATTGAGACATGTCGTTAATTACATGTTAAATAAATATCTCGTCCATGCGAAAGAAAAGTGTGAGGGGATAGTCTCTATGTAGAATCGCTACAAAAATATTTTTTGCGTAATTCGTTTCAGTTCATCGCTCTTCGAGTTGAGTTTCACCATATAGGCAGGCTATTACATATTCTGTCCGTTCTAAGGGCGCCAAAACCAATATTTCAACCACTGTTTGATAAAATCATATAAATATAAAATGGAGTGATCTATTTGATTATGAGAAAAAGAACCGTGGAGACAATGGTATTTTCCATTGTCCACAAACTGCTTGGATTCCTATTGATCGGAACTTGCTAGAAAGCATAGCCTATAAGATTGATAAACTTGGGTAGCATGATTTGTTGATATTCTACAAACAGTATTGTTTTGAAAAATCTGCTTTCTGTAATATCAAAAAATTATTCTTACCTTTCTTACTAGGTAAGAAAGATATGTTCTTCCTAGGTAATCCAATACCCAATGTAGAAATAGTGAAGTTTCCATCATATTGAGGGTCTGAATGGGTCAAGGATAAATTTAATGTTAGTCCAACATTTCTTTTATATGGTCCAGCCTCAGTTACTTTTAGAAGGACCTAATTTTGTTTTGAGTTGAGTGTACATATAGGAAGAAAGTCCATGCACAGTAAAAAATTGATTAAACAAAGTTTCCACATGTTTTAAAAGGATTTAAAAGGATTTATAAATTACGGCATCACCAAAGCTTGTTCAGCTTACATACCTGGCCTTTAACTTCTCCATCAGAACGTTCGACCCTGTCAATACATTTTCACTTGGCTGAACTCATGGTATGCATATCAATGTTGTCGAGTGTAATGAACAAGTGTAGGCCTATGCATTACACATCAAGTGTAATGAACTCATTCTGTACGTTGACGTTGTGTTGTGGCATATAATCTCTGAAACTATCTACTTTTCGTACTCAAACTAGTGTAGTAAGTATGGCAGAGGAAGTACCATATAGGTTTCCGAAATTTGATTCACCGTAAAAAAAATCGCCACACCAGAGACGAAAAGACGCAATTTAGTTTTGTTGGTTCTTAAGGAGATGACTTTCAAGATTTTGGCCTAGGAATGCTTTCATTTTGGATTGATTTTGATTATTCCAAATTATATAATTAGTTTAAAATAAGGTTTTTCAATTGTGTATTGTTTTTTCATGAAAGTAATTCACTCCCTAAAAAAATATAGCCTAATATACGGTTCTTTGTCCCGAAAAAATACTAAGGACGCTTCTGCTGAGAAGCCCCTGTGATAAAAGAAGAAACATTTTCTTGTAGTGACTCTACGCTCACATATTAAAAGAGTTTTGGCGTTGTTTCTGTTTATTATTTTTTGGAACTTTGTTCTTTTCTCAAAGAGCCTGTTTTTAATATTGTCTTTTTTAGTTAACTTGTTTTTGTAGCAACACCATTGTAGTTTGTTTCAAATAGTCCACATTATGTTCTCATCTTGTAGGGTTTTGCTTAGCTGCATGTTTTTAATTGAATATGTACATCGTTTTGTTAAAATATATTAAACCTATTTAGACAATTCAATTTGGAAGAAAAGCTTCTCGTCTGTTATCTTCTTCTTAACGATTAGTGGTCTTCCTTCTTGCTTATCTTATGTCTAGAGCCCGGAAGTTCAGGCTTTTATTTTGGTTAAAATAGGCAGACAAAAGGCACTTAAAATGCCGAAAATAGGCAGTAATATAATGAAAATATGCATTTATTAAAGTCAAACCACAGAGTAATTCCACTCTTCATTAATGAAAATAGCTATGTAAGATACTTAATAATTTATCACGTACAGTACTTACTCTTTCATAGGTTTTGCTATTAAAAGAGTTTAATTGAAGCGTTCGAGGAGGTAAGTTTTCGACTGCTTGGAAAAAAAAAATGCATTTATGGGAAACAAGATCCTCAATAAATATTTTTGTGTTGTGAATATGTCATTTCATTATTTGTGTAACATTTTTTTCACTTTCATGCATTATGTGCTTTTTTAAAATGTGTAAATAATCACAGAAAAATCTCTATCGACCCAAAACAGGCAGAAAAGGCTTTGAACCTTAAAGTAGGCAGTAGAAGCCGAAAGAGGTAAAATAAAAACTGGCCCTGCCGTCCCTAAATGTACGGAAACATTTTTATCTCTGTTAAACTGTTTAATATATCCACCCTAATAGAAAAGGCATTTTGCCTAATTTCCGGGCTCTATTTAAAACAAATTCCGGTTTATTCTTTTTTATTAAAAACTTCATATTTCTTCTCAAATTCCCAATCTTACATACTGAATATGACTTTCCGTGTTTAGGGATCACATTATTGGTCTTTTTGGAAGTATTTTATTTGGTGATGGGTCTGTAAATAGACGGATCTCATAAAAGCAAGCTTGATATATACGCTTTTTAGTCTCGGGACTATTTCTATGGTATATTTCAGCAAAGAAGCTACTCAAGATCAAGATCACTGAGATACGCCAAAGACGATATACTACATATCATAGACCCTGCAGAAAAATGGTATTTGCGTTTATTTTAAACAGCGTTGTTTTTTTAAATCTTAATAAAACAAAATTTTATATTCGAGTTATTCATTTTCCAAGTTCAATCGTGAATCACGTCGATTTTATAACCATTGCTACAAATATTCTTGAAAAAGGAATAGCCATTTCACGAAGTTGGCTCTAATGCTTTTGTTTAAATTTTGTTGGATTCTACGGTAGATAATATTGTGTGATTAACTATATGAAAAGAAGAGGCTGGATTTTTTTAGAAAAGAATACATGGGAAAGAATAGAAGTGATTATTTTCTAGTCTTGTCGGAAGAATAGTTATAAGTAGGGGGCGGATTTCTATGACATGTCATATTTTCCCCTTTGCATTATTTCAGGTTTCCGACTAATTTAATTCCGATTCCCAGCATCCTGGTGATAGTGGAACAGCTTTTATTGTGCATATAACTGCATATTTAGGAAATATTCAACTATTGTAGCATATTTGGTATGAATATGCATATTTAAGTCATATTTTGGCATATTTTTGTGCACATTCAAGAAATTTTGAAGTTTCATATCATATTTTTTTTTATTTTGCATTATAATGATACTTTTTGAGAATTTTCAGATATTTTAAATAATTAACACTATATTTTAATAAAATGTATTTTAACGAAACTTAAAAATATTTACACAATGTGTAAGTGGTAAAGTCATATTTTAAATTTTATTGGTCATATTTTAACGTTTTTTAAGTCATAAATGCAAGCATATATCCTATTTTTTATGTCATAGAAATCCGCCCCCTAGTTATAAGCATAGCCATGACTATGATCAGCTCCGCGACCAGCTCCTTCAAGCAACCTTTTCACTCAACTGATGTATAAAGGCGTCACATCGAACAGTTGTTTAAAGCAGATATATAAGACTAGTGAGTAATGCTACATGTCAAATGTGAGGATTTTTATCCACGTATTACATTTATTAGTTACGGAACCCAGCTATTCCATTGAATTTTTTCTCATTGATTTCAAAATTAGAGCCCACTGATGGTTTCACTTGGTGTTTGTTCATACAACCGTATAAATTCAGCTCTGAAAGGGTCCACTTACCGTTGCTGAAATTTAGTGTGGTGCATTATTAATATTGTAAAATGAACCACTAAAAACGATGTTTTTAAGGGTTGAACTTAGGGTACGTCAATATAAGTTAATAAAATACTCTAATACAGTAAATAAATATCTTTTTTACAAACCAGTCACCTCTCTCAAGTGCTATTAATTACATTTTTCTCTCTTAATGAAATATTCTGCAAAAGGGTATACGCTATATTAGCTACATGAGTCACGATCCATGACAGGGTTGCCAGACGTAAGACTATAGTCGTACACATACGACTATTTCATATACTTGTACGACTACGACGCAATTATGAGTCGCACGAGTATTTGTACGACTATTTTTAACATAGCGTTTTATATTTTTTTAATAATTGTATTGACGAATTTTAAATTTTGATATGTATCCTGTTTTTGTTGTAAGCGTGCTGCTAAAATTAATATGATTGGAAAGCAGTCCTTTGCCTTTTGCAATAATTACAACACTGTTGACGACTACTGTTTATTAAATTTTATTGTATTTTATGAAATTTAGCACATCGGAAGATAATGAAACACGCCTAATCATTTACAAAAAAGGTGATTTATTAACATTTAGATGCTATGAAGTTTATGAACGATTTGATTGGTTTTTGAGGTGAATCAAAAAAGTGGTTCTGACTTTATTTGTTTATGTACCTAAACTAGACCTATACCTGTACCAGGTGGATAATACCGATTAATAATAATAATATAATAATTATTATTATTATTACTATTACTATTATTATTACTATTATTATTATTATTATTATTATTATTATTATTATTATTATTAACGCAATACGTTCATTACACTAAAAAATCACAATGTATATGACAGTTTTAACTAGCATACGACTATTTTCGGATATTGGTACGACTGTTCTGCGTTTCTGATCTGGCAACCCTGATCCATGATCTAGTAAACTAGAAAAAATGATTGACTAATAGGTAAGTCTATACTGAGAGTTTAATGGCTGTGGATTCACCTTTCTAGTCCTTTACTCCTACACTACTGCTCTAATTGCACGCTGGTTGGGTTTCGTAGCAATTAAAAGCAATGTGAGTAAATTACTAGATATAGGTAGCCTATTACATATTCTGTCCGTAGAGACCGACATCAAACACTTCCTGCTTAGTCCTGGGACGGTTCTTGTTACATAGTTACTAATAACACAGCCCAACAAAAAAAGAACTTTTTGTTTGGTGTCCCAGATGTTTTACCGGATTTTGGCTGTACTTAGTGTGCTTATTCCAAATATGTAAACAGTTTTTCTCTACTAGCTCTACTTTGATATAGATTTTATTCGTGAACTCTTAGTCTAGCGAAACAAAATCTTGCTTGATAATATAGCTAGTGATGGTTCTTGACCATACTTTGGACACGTAGGACGAAAACTGTACGAACGAAGTACAGGAAAACTAAAAGCTGGATTATTTTTTTGGCCCTCAAATTGACAGCTCGTAAGCCATAAACGACCGTACAATATGGGATAATAGGCCTATCAATTTTTTGAAAGACCCCATGTTATATTGTTATTGTAATGTTAGTGTGTTGCTTTTTTCTTCACGTGATTTAGAAACTAAAAATAGGCATTGTTTTTTATTTATATCAAACGTAAAATGGGATAATATGCATAATGGTAATACCATATCTCACAAAACTAAAGCTGATAGGGCAAAACTAATGGCACATTTGGCATCAGCGACCTAAATATACCATAGAATAAGTATAAATTCTAAGGCACCAAAATGACTGTTGGTGTGTGTAATAGTACTTTACTCTAACCTCTTTTCCTGAGTGTGTAGTAATGTCCAGACCTAGATTTTACTCTCTTTCCGAAGCCTATAGAGCTTGAAGAGTTCCGTGTAGAACTTTTGGTCCTAAGAAGCAAATTTTATCCTGGGCGGGCGGGAATCGAACCAGGGCTAAAATCCGTTTGCAGTAAATGACAAATACAGCGACCAAAACACATAAAATAGCTCCCTTTCTGTTATAATAAAACTACTTTAAAACACGAATAAGCTTCAAAAAAACTAAAATGTGTGGCGCTGCATTCCTGAAGGGAAAGGCCTACCATCCGACCGCTGCGTCATCTACCATAGGAAGATGGCAATATTGGCAGCATATAGTCAGCATGCCGTCACCCATGACCATTAATGAGGGTTTCTGAGACCGGTGCCGCTACTCTTAATCGAGTAGCTTCTCAATTTGAATCACGAGGCTGTTCCAGACCTCCCCCTACCCTAAACAAGTTCGAGGAGGTACCGGGGAGCGAACCCGGGCATGCGGGTCCGTAGTCAGCACCAATAACCACGAGACCACGCAGGTTGTCATGAATATACCTACATAGAATAATAGTTATATTACATGATAGGCTACATGTTTCTAATTTTTTTTTACGAGTAGGCCTATGGAGTTAAGAAATGAGCCAAAGCCGAGCTTCTTAAATACACGAGTTCAAAAAAGTTGAGGAACGTATATCAAATTCTATTTTCCTACGATAACATAAAATTTTGGTAAATTAATAGTTTACAATATTTTGAAAATAGATAGGTAAGTTAAGGAATAAAAGCTTTTACAGTTTACAAGCTACGCTATGTACGATATTCAGATAAATTGCGGCATTTAAGTTATTGCGTCACAAGTTCTACATGAGAATTATGCGTATGCAATTAAGATTTCGCAAGAGCGACTACTCTGTAAAAATTTAGCTCGTACTCTTCGGAACCAAGTGCTTTAATTAACTACGATTTGTCTTGAATCATTTCATAGCTTTCGGTTTTTAGAAGAAACGATTTTAGATTACCGGTATTCTTATCACTATACTGTACGCATCGTGAATGAAATTAATGGCGGCATTATACAAAAGAAGAGGAATATATGAAATATATATATGAAAAATATATATGTATGAAAAATATATATGTATGAAAAATGTATATATGTATGAAATATATATATATATGAAATATATATGAAATATATATATGATATATATATATATATATATATATATATACTAGCTTAAAAGGCCCGGCGTCGCCCGGGTTTTATATTTTTTTAAATATGAAATTAACTTATGGAGGACTTTCGATGTTGAAACTCTAGGTCCTTATATAATATGTATGTAGAATCCGAAATGAGGAAGAACTACAAATTACACTTAGACTATTCCCTCAGAAAACGCTAGATATAGCTTTTTATCGCTCTCAGAGGATGTCGAATGTTGCATTCCATTGCTTCTACACACCATGCCTGGGAGGAGTGCAAATAAGAAGAAAAAGAAATTCCGGTTACATAAGATTGCATTGTCTTGACAGAAAATTGTATTTCTCACTCTCATATTACCATACAACCGTTTCGGGGCTGAAGTAAAAATGAAATTCAATATCACTTTCATACCTTCCTTCCCCAAAACCTGGGGCATAATATACTGCGCGCGTAGGACTGAAAATGTTCCATCCCATTTTGTCTTCTTTTAGATACTTAGGGCCTCTGATAAACATCCCTAGGCCTATTTCTCAACTAATACAAAGCCTACAGCTATGAGTGACGTATCAGTGGATAGTATTTGTTACCGACTTTCGCTATAGCGTACTCACTGGCACACACTTAAGTTGTCCCTGCAATACGACCGCTTTTACTACATCAAAATGTGAAGTGAGAAAATGATATTTTCCATGTCGAGGGTAGAGAAAGTTAGTGACTGCTTTATTTTCGTGGATTTTATTCGTCAAGAATTATTTTCACAATTATGTATTAAATACTTACGCAGAAATATTGTGTGTGGATTTTATTCTTCAGAATTATTTTCACAAATGTATTACTTAGGCCTACATCGATAGTATCAGCATTTGTTAAAGCCCACTATTATAATATAGTATCCAAAGCCCTATGTAAACATCGTAAACAATACTTTCGTTATTACCTTGTACCTTTGTATTGTAAAAGAACATGTTCTAACCTTTTATACATAATATTCTGTCATACTTCTCCAAATTTCGTATTGTTTTAAGTAATTATTTAGTATAAGTTTTTCTCATATATAGAACTGAACCACCCCCGAACACAAGCTCTGCTTCTTCGGATGGTGTATCAAATTTTTATGTATATTTTTCGTGTAATTTTTTATGTATGTTATGTAAACAATTGACATCAGAACTCTCTAACTTTGCCTCATTTCACATTTCCGACTTTTCCCGTGGATTTTCCAAAAAATTTCTTTCACACAAACCTTGTCGTGACAATTACGAACACAACAAAAAAAGAATAGGTCGAGCCGTTCTCAAGTGATGCGGCAACAACCCTTTTGTAAATTCATTTTTATTAATATAGATAGATATATTCCTCTTCTTCTTATATAACTTGTATGTAACTTTCTACGCGGATTATCAGTGGGCTAATTAGAAGACGTTCATTTAAGAGGGCTTATAGAGTAGCGAACTTTCACTTTTTTACAAAATTTGAATAACTTTGCTGGTGACTGGGCATATCCTCATAATATTTTGCACACTTATTCTACATGAGAATAACTATAATTGGTATAAATAACACGTAAAATCTAAAAATTTTAAATTTCTATAGAAAATAAAATGCACTTTTATCACTCAAGTGAAGAAGTTATTGCCACTTATAATTTCTTCTGTAAATCTGAGATCATATTCTAAAGGGATAAGATTTAACTTAAAATGAGTAACGTGGAGATAAAAAATCATACAAAATAAAATAATTCTTTAATAGCAAATTATATACCTTATACACGTCATATCAAAACAAATATGATGTTCGCTGAGATCTACCCTTTATAATTTGATTTCAGATTTGAGGAAAAAAATTGCACTTTGAAATAACCTCTCTTATATATGTTACTGAATACTAAGATTTTGTTGGAAAAAATTAAATAAGAAATTTAAAGATGTCTTGTATATAGATTAAAGCTGCCTTCATGTAGAATAAGTGTGCAACATTTTATAAAGATCTGTCCAGTCACAGTCAAATTGTTATTCAAAATTTTGTTTAAAAAAATCACTATTTTATACTATGTACTTCGTAACTTGACTAAAATACTATCAAATTCTTTGTTTCAAGACCATAATATTGCAACTACCTTTAGTTTAAAAAGCATATTTTAAATTCAAAATAATATAACATAATATAATCTTAGGTACAATCCTAAAAAGATTTATAATTTTGTCTAAAGGCCCTCTTTTTAGTGAATCGTGGTCTCTTAAACGCTCTAATTATACAGCATATTAAACTCTTGGATATAGAAATTTATTGTAATAAAATAACACTATAAAGAAATTTATAGAAAAATTTAAATTTGGAATACTGTTATAGGCCTACTGTAGGTTAATTTTTTAATTGTTTGAGAAATTGAATCCATCGAATTTAAGGGTTATATTAAATTTCTTAAAATTGTTTACACATATTCCGTAGCCTTAATGAATTTGTTTGCAGGATGAACATTTTACTTCCTGTAGGATCCTGTGTCACGGTTATTAAATTCCTGCTTTGGAATTTTATTTAATTAATTTTAAGCTCACTCATTTTTCCAATACTGTGACTTATTGTATCCACGAAGTTTATTGTATGGATTTGTTTTAGTTTCTCCAGAACCGTTTGTTGGAATTAAAAGATGAGATTAATGGAAGAATGAAACACTAGCAAATTACTTAGTCACGAATTCTGAAAATATAAAAATACTGTATTGCAGGGCACATTCCCTACTTTTGCGTAAATGTGTTCCTATAATTACCCGGGGAGACACGATTTCATAATCATGAAACTGCTAATATTTTTATCCTGCGTCTGTCGTGTTACATTTATCCTTGATCTGTCTTAAAAGGGTTCACTTTTGAACTTGCTAGAAGAATTCTGTAGTGACACTGGTCGTTAGAAAGTTTAAATGTTACCTTGAATTAAAGCAGGCTTTAATCATTGTATTCACGAACTGTTACATTTAAATTTATTTTTGTAACCTTATAATATGGCACACGACATCGCTCTAAAATAACTATAATTGTTATTAACGAAGAATAAATTAGGTATAAACGGTATAATGAATAGTCATTATGAATAATCAAGTAAACACAATCTGACACGTAACAGTAGGTAACTGGATAAAACATGTACCTTTCTTTGTGAATTAAAGCTGTATTTATAGTTCAATTTACGACTTCTCATTCATGGACCCTATGTTGGCTTATGTTAACAAATCATGGTGACGACGCACTAGCCAGTTTTTAGAAACCAAAAGTTGGTTAGTTTTCTATTAAAATAAAATCAGGTAAAATGATGTAACAAAGTGCCAGAATGCTTTGTTTATTCAGTAATAATTCTAGAGTGATAGGAAAAAAAGTGAATAAGTCGAAATTCCAAAGTTTTAGGAGAGACAAATAAGGATTTATTCTCACAGTATTTTTACAATATTTATATCAGTCCACCCAGATATGTTTACATAGTACAAGATACTGTGTAAAAATATCTGGTGGACTGAACTAAATAGTGTAAGAATGCTGTGGAAATAAATTGTTTTTTGTCATTCCTGAAACTTTGGAATTTTGACTTATTCGCTTTTTCCCTATCACTCTAGAATTGCAATTATGATATAGAGAAAAAAGTTTTTTTTTTATCGATTTCCGAGTTAAGCTCCAGATCGATTCATTAAGCAAGGCTTACGGAAGAACCAAGATCTAATTTGATAAGCATATGTGAAGAAATATGCGGGTAGTGTTATTTGTCAAAGCTACCGTACTGGACCTTCCAAAGCCGTATATGAACACTGTAAAACAATTTGTTGTCATGAGAACTGAATTGCATTTGATGAGTATTTTCAGAAATTAGGCCCCTAATTGGTCATTACTCCGATACCGATCAACAGATTTGGTCCACAATACAAGACTTCATCTAGGAGTTATGAATATAAAATACAAGTTTCACATATTGGCCTATTAACTCCATCTGGCACTTTGTTACATTTTATTTTCTTCATCATAAGTACTTATGAGAAAATCTTTTCATCCCCAAAACTGAAATTGCACAAGAAATAGGAACAACATGTGTATTGCGCACTCGTTAAGAGTTATGAGGTTTGTGTTTTTTTTTATCATGTATCATTTTAATATTTATTTGGAATCAATGTATATGTTTTCCAAAGCAGACCGCTTAAAAATCCGAAAATAAAAAAATGGAGTTAACGGGTTTTTCTCATCAATGTATCGATGATACCCTCATAAGATAACCTCTTAACTATTTATAAAAAAAAATGAAATAATACAGGAGAGAGAAAAAAAATTTACTGCACAGCAGGTAGAGTATTCGAGATTTATGCTTTTCGATCATGTACAATTTTGTCCTTTATTTGGAGTTAACAAATCTTCTTTGTCAATTGTTTTCTAATGCAGATAGCGTCAAAGCTCCCAAAATTGAAGAAAAGAAAAGTGCAGTTTGAGGTTTTCTCATGAGGGAATTGTAGGTAAAATTCTTTTGTTCCTCTCTGAAATGCGATGTCGAGTTTTCAGAATTAATACAGAATTTGAGATAATTTTGAATTAAAAAAAATGCAATTTTCGGAAACATGTCTACTCTTTGTCTGTGAACAGCGTAGCCTAGGTTAACTCGCATACTTAGCATACTATCAAAACTGAATTTAATATTTGGGTTAAGTATCTTCCGCAGATGTTACACGAAACATAACGACATTTTCTCTTTTATTGCCATTTTACATTAAGATTTGTTTTTTTTTTTGCAATTTTCAGGAAAATGGCTATAACGATTATCTTTTCATATAGAGTCTCATTCACACACTCAGATTTTAACTCTTTCTTTACGAATCATTTGTTTCGAAAGAGGCTTAGACGATTGAATGCGCACTCCCGCAACGTACTATGTGAGAATATAAAGGATCGAGGAAGTCTTGTGAGCGTTTCACATCATAATATTTCAGAAATATAGGCTAATATTTGAGAATGGATAGACCCTGTATTAAAAAAAAAGTCAGAACTAAAAGCAATTGTTTAGAAGCTAATTCAGTCTTTTTTTGTTTTGTTTTTGAAACGTAAGTTTATATGTCCCAAACAGTGCTAAGCTTTACGCAGTTGGCAATACAGTTTGAGATGGTGGGTTGTAATTTGAGTTAATATAATCACCTATACTTGAAACAAGAGGCAGACAGCCAAAATATCTAGGTGGTATTTTTTATTTCCATTATATTTATACCAGTATGGCTCGTCACACAGGTCCCAGATTTTTAGGTTTTTGTAAATCTTGTATTAATATTTCAAAATAATTTAAAAACATATTTTAGTTTTTTATTACTGTCAGACAAGTTTTGTTTAAGTTTCAGTTTAATAAGTACATTAAACACATTGAAACAAAATATTAATTAATGTTATTTTTACTTACAATTTCCATAGCTCTGAATGAAAGAACTATAGGGATACTTTTGTGCTTAATTGTCAACAGTTTGTAGAATATAATTGATTTTATAATTATCTCTGTAATTTCCAACTCCACCACGTGAACTCAACAAGAACGTTTTTAAATTAATTAACCAACTTTTAGAATACTTCATTTCCGGCTTCTTGCTGGATCAAACGCCGTGAAAAAGAAATCGAGGATTTTGGTTCACCGCCGATTTCCTTCATCGGAGCAGTGGGGAAACAAAATTATGAGATCACAAAATGCAATGCTTTATTTTTTCTTGTAAATAATGCCTTACTGGTAACAATGAAAAAGACGCAAAATGTAGGCAGATATTTAAAAAGTAATTTTAGTAGAATAATTAGATTAATTACATATAGTTAGTTTATTAAGTATTTTATCATATTTTAAATTTTAAAAATAAATTTTAGCCATGGTTAGTTTTTAACATCTTATTGAGTCATTTTTGTTTCATAACATTGAACTCTATGACTGCCATGGCATTGAAACTGATAATTATCCTAAAATATAACAGTTAGTTAGCAAGGAACAAAATAGTTTAAAATATATAATTCCAGGCCTTCCTTATTACGTCCAACATTTATTACGTTATTATTTTATTATTGTCGTATAAACATAATATTTCACATCTGTTTTTATTTCTGCCGCCTCATGGGCGCCCTTGCTGATAGGCAGATTGTTATTTTTTAAAATAAATTTTACTGCCTTACTACAGTAGAAAATATTATTTAGCATATATCAAATTTATTAGTCATTTTTTTAAAATCCTTATAGCAAGGTTGTAGACATACTTCTGCGTAGACAAACCAAATCTCTTAAGCTAAATTGTAGTATTTAAAAACTATTTTGAATACTTATTATGACCAGATAATTATTTTATTAAATAATATATACAGTATTAATGATAGAATTATAGAGTATTTTTTATCTTATGCCAATTCTTGTTCTTTTATACACTTACTAGTACTTTAATTCTTCACCATCCCTCTTCATTTCATTGTTTTTGTTGTGTGGGAACTCTGGTCAGTGTGGCTTTCCCCCCTCGTTACAGCCTGTAACGGAAATGAGTACTAGGAACGAACGATCTTGGGGTGGCATGCCGAATGTCTAAAAATCTGGGAGCTTCAACTCCTAACCCTAAGGACCTCCCTAAGTAGAAATTACTTCTACTTTTAAATGTCTGAGTCATTGTAAAGAATTTCGTTTTATATTTTCATTGAGAAATTATAATTTTTTTATTTAAAAAATATATATGCTTTGTTTTTAGAAATGATACATAATACGCATTCAACTCAGCTGGATACGTATCTTCCAACAATGAAATTGTTTAACCTAAGGTCTCGTTTCAAAATCAATAAACATGAAATGCAGTCTTGTAGTATTTAAAAGTGATTCATAGAACATGTTATAAACATTTTGAGGAATCATTTAAAACATAAACAATAATAATAAAAAATCAAGTTAAACCTCCCACTAGTTGAAAAAAAGAAATTTTCACACTTTACTTTTTGATTGTTTAACTACCGGTACCCAGAACTTTAATTTTTTATTATTTTTATTTCAAGTGTCTAAAATGCAATGATTTTCTTTCATTTTATGTAACTATATACCTTAATTTATTTATGATCTTGATTCACTTTGAAATTTAAGTTTTTGCATACATTTATATAAATTTATTACTAACGTGTTGTATAATATTTTTAAAAGATAGCACTTGCCTGTCAATCTGGTAAGAAGGATCACACTTCAGGTTGTCATTACAGTTCAGAAGTCAAGTTAATCCAACACAATAGTGAATCACAGAAACACCGGGCAACGCGACACGAGAGTAAGTTCGGCACGTAATGGGAGTGTTAATACCTGTCGGAGTGGTGCGCTACAGAAGCTGTACCACGTCTGCGCACTTGTTTCAGACTGACAGATCCAAGTTTGTTCAGTGACTGTAAAATCGAGGTGACTACATTAGCCTACTGCCGTGCGTCGTCCCCTTCCTCCCACTACTACCTATATTTCACGTTTTCTTTCACGGCTCAATCTCTCGTACATTGTTTTCTTTCTCAGCATTATCTAATATACCTTGCTCCCTAGAGCTTGCTCTGTGCGATTTTCTCGACGCTAAGGGACTTGTCGAATTTCGAACTTCCTTCCTTTTAGAACTCTTTTCTCCAAGTCCCCTTTCTCATATCTGTAAAATTGACAGATTTTTTACATTTCCGAATATATCTAGAACATTATTACAGTATATCGAAACTGTATGTATGAATTAGGCCTGGGCTACATAGATGTCAAATTTCGTACTGTAACTTAACCAGTTTTCCGTTAATATTTTGAATGTTTCCTTATTTCACCCCATGTTCTCCTTAAATCCATCCTTATTGTTTCCCTAAAAATGGCGGTCTTTTTAAGTGTACTGAGTAGAGCTGAATGTTGAAAAAATGATTTTTTGTTTTGTAGATTGAGCATAGTTTTCTGCGTCTAAAATCATATGGGTTTAAGACCTTTGTAAATATCCCAAACAATTGTATTTTATAATGGTAGTGTATATGCAACGCCATACATCCTCCATTTTTAAAATTTGTCCCGTAAACCTTGTTTTTTTTAGATTTTTTTAGCTTTTAGTACCATTTACTGAGAAACTACTTATGGTAGAGTTCTTAAAAATGATCAGAATATTATCCAAAATTATTATATTCAAATACTGAAATCATAGAACGACAAGTCTTGTTTTATGTTAAATTAAAGAAATAGGCATTTTTCATAACTATGTAACAGAATTCGCATATACTCATTTTCCCAGAAAGTACGGATAGTTTTAAAACTGTAGGTTTAAACCCTTTTATATCTAATGATGATAATCATGTAGAAAATTTTCTTTTTCGATACTCTTCTTTCTTCCTTCTCTTGATTTATTTCTGTCACATACTCTCAACTCACTCACATATTAATTAATACAAAGAAAATAAAAACTTGTTGTATATATTATATGGAGTTAGCAGCTCTTCCCAGTGCTATGCTGTTCTAATATTCATTTCCAAAAGTTACGACAATTGTCAAACTTTGTACTGTATTGTATAATGTAAACATACAAAATTTATAGAAAATTACTATAAACAAACTAATCTTAAATATGTACTATTAACGTACTTTTATTAAAACAGGAGAAAATATATGGTCTAATATACAGTATTATTCTTACACCTACTGTACTACTCGAAATAACACAATGATTCTAAAAGAACCAAATATTACCAAATTATAAATCACGGTGGAAAGTTAGACCTGATAAGAGAAAAGTCTGCATTAAAAAATTAGAGGTCCCCTTATAGGAGTAATGCAAATATTAATTACTTTAATCAAAAGTAAATATTTTCGAGCTCCTATCAATAGAAATACGCTTTTAATGCTCCATTTTCATCCTTTCCCAGTTTTTCATTTCTTAGCATTATATTCTTAGAAATTTATAAAATAAACTCGTATTAGGTCTACATTAAATTGATACTGTAGGCTACTTCTCATTCCTAATATTTTCGGATTCTTTTCTTGATTTTTAGGCTACTCTTGAAATGTATATCTGAAAACGAGCTCGGGGAGATCGTCCATGTCCTTGTCTGGTCTATAGAGTATGCTTGTGAAACATAGGAATTCCCTCCCCTGACAGGTCGTGGTGCTTTAAGGCCCGGGCGGCGTGGGTCGCGTAAACATCCTTACAACGAGTTATTTTTATAGATGAAGCACTATTGAAAATTAATCACTTCAGTAATCTGCTTTGAGAATCACTTATGCATAAGGATATTGTGTTATAAATCTTCTTCTTGGAAAGCTACCAAGAAATCAAAATACAAGATGAGAGATGAAAATTTTCCAGAGACATGTTTTCTTTTTAATTCTGTTATTGGCTTCAAGTTCTGAAAGCAAAGATCTCCGGTTGACTCACCTGTAAGCGTTTGTGCCTATATTTCTCTAGATTTCTTGAAGATCGTGACTCAAGCCAATTTGTGGCTCTTGACGCGAAGCGACTCGTGGCTCCCAACGGGGGAAAAAAGCTTGAAGCTTTCTGCCGGTCTCTTTAGCCGCAGTAGCTGAAGCATGCATCCTTGGAGCTGTGTTGATGGAGAATGTGGGTTCGAGTCCCGCCATGATCTTGTGTGTTTGTGTAGGAATAATAAAAAAAGGCAAACAGATAGACGTAGAAAACAAAAAAGGGTAAAATTCGTTCGGGCAATTGGTTGGCTAAAATTATTTTTAAAAGGGAGGGGGCATATGTGTTATTGATATGTTGATAGAATCATGCCTTACTTGTATAGCAACTACCTTGTTATAATCTTATACGAAAATTAATGAAACATTCCTTATAAAGCAAACCTAATTTACTTCTATCCGACAGCCTGTAGTTTTATTTATCAGTAATAAGCCCATTTCGAGCAGTATTCTTCTGCTTATAATAGAATGTGAAATCTGAAAATAAAAGCAACTTCATTCCAATCCTATGGAAATCAGTCATCTTACTGAAGGTTATGAAGAAGAGAATATTGGAGTCTCATAGATTCATATTTATTTCGGTAAAGTGAAAGATGTGACCTTCATCTAACGTATTCGGTTTCCCAAAGAACTTCCAACTGGAGATCATATAATTCATAAGTTCCTTGACTTATTTTTCGTGTTATTTTCATAATCATGTCAGTGTATTAAGCACTTATTATAGCATTGTTGATATAGTTTTAAATTTTTCTACCTTGTAAATTGTCTTTTTCACATAAGTCTTGATTATTTTCCGTAACAATGTTATTTGCAGTCCGTACCTAATTACCGAGTTTATGTCTTTGTCTTTAAAGAAAAACACTTATATCAGAATACAGGACAAACACGTTATGCCCTCGCAGCCTAATGTCCATGACGTCTGGACATAAACATGTTTGTCTTGACCCCGTCAGCCTTTTTCAGCTGCAAGTGCTCTAAAGGTTGAAAACATTACTTATAGTTAATTAATTTTCCTACATATTATACCATTGGTAGTTCGTTCTTATACATACTATTTTTAAACCCATATAAAATGGAACTGAGACATTATTATTATTATTATTATTATTATTATTATTATTATTATTTAAAACGCATAATCTATTACTTCCTTTCTCCTATTCATAGACTTGGCCATTTTTCTGGTTTCACGTTCAAGCGCATGGAGTAAATCGCTGCCTAATGAGTAAAGCAAGGATTATCGGTAAAAGCTATACCGTGTTTTTATTGTTATTTTTATTATTACTATTGTCATTAACGTTAAGCCGCTAAAAGTCCTACAACGGGGGAGGTAATACTCAGATAAAGAAGAATATTATTATTATCGCCTGTTATGACCAGCAACATTTTAATCATTATCTGGTAGTCGTTGGCTGAAGTCATTAGCACTGGTTAAAAAGAGGTGGGGTTTGAACACCAGGCAAACTAATTTTAATTTCAACCGAAAGAATTTCTAACAATACGTGTGGCATTGAAGATCTCTGCCTTCCTTAGGGCTAAAAATTATTGTGTCCATTATCTAATACCTTAATGTCTTCACGTAAGCCTAGTATTTCAGGGGTTACACCCGTAGCCAATATAAATCTTGGCAGAATAAACACTTTCCTGTTTCCCCATTTTCTTTATTTCCTACATTGTTGTATATACTTTTCTCCTTATGTATTTTTTATTTTTCTTCTCTGATATTACTATTGTTTTCTTATGTTGTTGCTTTTGTTTAAAGCATTGTAGTATGCCTGATAGCTAGTAACGATAGAAGTAGATAGTAAGAAACTAAAAACTAAACCCCTTGGCGCTATATCCTTGGAGCGACTAGGCCTACCATCTGACCACTGCATAATCTACCATAGGCAGGATTTGGGGAGGGGTTCATGTGGTCTGTGACCGAAACCATCCTCCTTAAACAAGTAACTCATCAGTTAGTACCATGAGGCTGAGTGCACCCAATTTCAGACCTCTCTACATATGAAAAATCCGAGGAGGTACTAGGGATCGAATGTGGGCCTTCAGTTCCGTACCCAGCGACTCTTACCGCGAGATCGGACAAGCTGTTTGGATAGCAATGGCTGGTTAAATTACGAGATATAGTAGATTACAGTAGAGTAGCAACTATTTGAGCGGTTGGTCTATATACAGATGATGAGGCTGTAATTTTGTTGTAACGATAAGAATCTCAGGTACGTAATGTATGAAAGATGGTTAAGTAAAGCGGTGCAAGTGAAATTTATAATAGCAGTTCCTCGTGACCACCTGTGCAGATAATAATCATGTTTTGTGTGTAATGAATTACTCAATCCCAGTTGTCACGATAACTCCTGGAATCACGAGCTTCCAGAGTAGCGGTCTCGCATGCTGAGGATTCTATACCGGTACTTTTACAAATATTACAAGGTCGGAGGTTAGGTTTCCCTAATTCAGAAGTGTTTGGTAATACACTTGAATAGCCAGAGTGTTTGGTAACAAACTTCGGTCGGGGTTCTCGAACCGTAATGAGCTTTCTACGCCGATAGCACAGAACAAGCCCAAAATTCAATCATCAGCTGGGAGATTTTTGAATGTGTCGCCCTTGGCATCCAGTTATTTCTTTATTGACCTCTGAACTCATCGGGATAGAATTGTCAGATCAAAAATAATTCTTCAACGCCGGTTCTCTAAAAGAAAACAATATATCATTGTTTGATGCGTTCTTTACAATTAAATACTTCGTTATAATTGTATACTCAATTTGTACTGTTCTTACATTTGTTATGTATTTATGAAGGATGTATTTACGTTACAAGTCAACAAATAGCGCATAGAAATTCTAGCAAGGCATAGGCCTATAGGCTATAGTAACTTAAGTTATTAGAAGTTATAGTTCTTACTAAAGATGCATTTTTTAATGTTCAAATATGGATAAAATAATATAAACCACGTGATAACTAATAGTATCGTCGATGATTTAAAAAAACTACTCTAAATGTTTCACATCAATCGAAAATGAAATAAAAAATGTATTTTAAATAAATATTAAAACAGAAATTACTCAGTCATTTATATTGCCAAGGGGGCATTCACTCAAGGCCAAAGAAAATAATCTGATGTGTCTCCTTATTTCATACGCAGGAAAAGAGATTATTACTGATTGTTTCTTCAGATCTTAATGCACATATTTTTATATATAAACAAACATTAAAAGTAATGGGCCTCTGATTACCCTTCTGGTATTTCTGGGGTTAATCAAGCAGTGCTTATCCCCTAAAATTTCTTGCAATACTAGCCGCAAGCCTCTTCTTTTCTGTTCTTTGTGTTTTGTATTTTATTATTGTTTTGATGAAGATTTACAAATAAGTACAAATACATATGTAACCATGTAACGTAAAAAAATTATTTAAACAAGTCTAGTGGTTAAATTAATAAACTCGAGCGAAGTCCCTGCTAGGTCATTCTAAAATTGAACTAAAGTAAAGCAGCCCAACTGTTTTGTGCTATAGCCTAGTATAATTGTGTTTAAATAATAATTAGTGGTAAAACTCTGAAACCAAAGCCTTTCTAGTATTTTTTACTGTAAACATGAATTGCATTCATGAAGAAAACACATGTACAAGCTGTCTGGACAGTGTTTGATTATTTTTAGTGTTGTAGAATAATTAATGTAATTCCTCTCTCTTTTCATACATATGTTCGATTTATTGAAGCGTGGCACGTTTGTGCCCTCGATTTCAGTTTGATTACCATTGATGCTAAATTGATTACTGTGAGATGATGACCATTACTTTTACTTTCCCACAGACGAAGTGAACTTCTTTATCTTGGAACCTAGGTTTACCTTATTTGTATTATTCTGCCTGCCTCTCTCTCTCTCTATCTCTCTCTTACACACACACTCACATATGTTCGTTACATCACACGCATTATGTGTGGCAAGTATATATTTAATGGTTACCAAAACCGGTCTTTTTAAAATGGGAGCGGCTATTTCAAGAATTTACGAAAATAAACAAAGGGAATAATTCTAAGATTTAACTAGAAGGAAGTGAACAGTAACAGTAATATTATGTAGTATTGTAAATCATTCCAGATGACGGGCTTGTCACGAAGTACCGTAGGCAATCATGGGTCATGATAAGTCAACGTAGTTGATATGAAGGAACTTACGAAGCGCGAGAGAAAGTCTAGATTTGGGTAAATAAAGTAAAGTGAAGTAAAGTAAATTGTCCCCTATACAGGCCATGGAGGCCCAGAGGGTTCCAGGAGGTTGAGACTCCCAGATATTAGACATTCGAAACGTAAAGGTGGTAAGGTTGTCAGCCTTATGCACCAGCCGCCTTTACCACCAGGATTGCTCCTGGTACTCATTTCTGTTAGAGGCTGAGTTTACTCCAGGGCCATAGTGCCACCAGAAGGCTAAGGCCAATTAAAAACTCCAACGATCTCATTGGGGGTAGGTTTGGGTGCATTTCGTTAATTTTCACTGATGTTCCAGTTAAGAAATAGCATTAATACTAATGGAAGAAATGATATGCTTATTTCCATAACTGTCTACTAGTATAAGAACCCAACTAGAACTAAATTTATGAAATTATTGATTCTGATGTCACAGTAATGACTGGGAAGATGGTAAAGGTTGAGTTTAAGTGGAATAATACAGATTGACAGCTTCGTTTTGAGAATCGATTTCTATATTTGGCAATAATAGTTCTCAAGACCCATCCGTTAAATAATTGGTCGAATGAAGCGACGTCCTCTTTTTTAACTCAACCATTCCGCATTTCGTCTGTCTGTAAATTTGTTTTTTACGCAGCCATATTCAAACACATTGTAAAATTTTCTCCTAATTTGGAATGAGTTTTTCGTGAAGTTATTAAAAACGACGTATATCGAAGGATTTTTATTTTTTGATTCCGTTTCATGCAGTGTTCAGCTTCTTTCAACAATTCTAGCCAAAAGATTCCCCTCGAAACAAAGTTGTCTTCTCATTAAATGACAACAATTGGCTAAATCTTTAAAGGCTGCAATCAAGAGCAGATCCTAGATTTTTTTTTTGGGGGGGGGGGGAGAGGGATGGTCTACTGTTCACAGAACTAGGCCTACTATAAAGTTATGCTAGTAGTACTACAACAGTATACGTATTAATACTTAGCCTAATACTACTAGTTATGAAGTTAGTAGACCTCGCGTCAAAAATAAATAAATCCATGATCTGCTCTTCATCGCAGTCTTGAAAGGTCTAGCCAATTTCGTCATTCTTTGTGACGACACATTGTATCCAGGGGAACCGTTTGTGTAGAATCAATGAAAGAAACGGAACACTACGTGAAACGGAACCTTAAAATGGCCAGTGACTTGGCACAGAATTAAAAAAAAAGTCTTTGCACATACGTCGTTTTTAATGACTTCAAGGAACACTCATGTCAAATTAGAAGGGAATCTAACAAAGCACTTGGCCGTGACGGCGTAACCAACTAATTTACAGACGAACCTACTAAATCCTGAACGGTCAAGTTAAATCAGGAATTCATTTCGCTCGGTCAATTATTGTTTTGAGAAGAGCCTCAACTCTTTACACTAATGTCTAGTTTGCAGGATAGAAACCAGGCTAGGAGCATTGAGCTTCTTAGAACTGTTCATTGCTGTATTTGGATATTTTTGTATGTTTAGAACCCTACTGAGATTGTGTTTGGCGTGGAACATCTTTTCTGCAGGTTAAAGATGAGAAGTTCTATCATAAGGAGTTGTTCCAAGATTTGACCTTTGCCACCATGCTGTAATACATTCTTTATAATAGTTACAAATTGAGTCAGTTGCCTATATTCTGTGTACTATGTACGCTGTACTGTGTACTGTGACAAATAATTATTGTACTATGATCTCGTCATGACATTATTAGAGGTGCTTAGCCTTTGAGAAAGACAGCATGAACTCTCTCCCTACTAAACGATGTTAATTAGAAAGGAAATCGGAAACAACAAAAAATCATCCTTAATTAACGTTTATATCCAAAAAGTTTGCATTCTGAATTCCAGGAGTATTCATAGGCCAGGCATGTCAAACTGACAGTCCCCCTTGGGTCATATGGGCCATATTTGTTTTGTCATGCGAACCATAACCAATCGAAAATTATTAGAGAATATTTTTATCACTTAAACTTAGTAACATACATTTGCGTATAAATGGTTTGACGGCAGGCCACATGCATGAATGCAACGAAATGAAGTAATTAAACAAAATACAACAAAACGAAATTTAACTGGCTATAAACAGAATATAAGCTGCAACATATGCAACAGCAACAAGCACATTGTACAAACATTACAACAGTTCAAAATAAGCATTTATTTACGACGGCTTTTAGTGTTTTATCCTGATGCTTGACACTCTTATAATGACAATTTGCTATGTCTGGCTGAAATGTCTCTTAAGTTCCGACTTTGATCGAAGATGTCAGCCATGATCTTTGAGAAGTTTTTGTAGATTTCATGAAAGAAAATATCTGCTCACATTAGAGTATTATGCCAGATTTATATGCAATACAGTTCAGGTTTACATTGCTGATAAAATTAACTTTTAAATTTACTTACTTTTCACCTGTTATAGAACAACAGAAGAAAATATTTAATTATTCCACTACATAAATGTCATTACCACACACTATTTGAACCTTGTATTCCGTATACGGAGTGGATGTAGTATAACTAACTGGCAGCTTCGGCAAAATCAAACGAGAAATGCATTACCATTTTTGTCCAAAATGAGTACTTCTGCCAGAAAAAAATATTTTGTCCTTAAACTTTAATTGTGCTTTACTTTATAGGCTAAGTATTATCAAGCATTTTTTTCACATCAGCAGAGGAAAGAATAAGTTTCCAGTATAGTTGGCGTTTCCGTAGAAATTAAATACAGAAATTGATGCGGAGATAACATAGCCCACGATACCTGGCAACGACAAGACATATGTGTGACTTGAGGCTTTCCCGGTGCTGAGAATATAATATTATGGTTTCCGAGAAACCGATATATGACAAGACACGTGTATTCGTCACGCAGTGTGTTTGTTTTAATATTAGTGACAAACAGGTCACTGCCACAGGAAGAGCGAGCTGGCTGTGCGCTGTTGCTAATCGCGGAGACTATTAACCTAATTTTCTCATAAACATGGGCTTAATTGCAAAATGCAGAATAGAATTTGACATTTGTTTTTATTTATTTACTTCCCTTTTAATCTGCACAGATGTACTTCTGCGGCTACTGGCAAACTTTTACCATTACGTAAAATTTTAATTATAAATTATAATCTATTAGATTATAAATATTTATTACTGAAACTGTGTAGGCCTATGCCCACTCTTGACAGTGTCTTCATAATCACATATGTAATGTAATGAAAAACAGTATCTGAGTAGCAGAGCTACCAAAGCGGGTAGGAAAGATAAAAAACTAAAAGTCAAGTTATTCTTTGCATGCCTTGCAATTGTCTTGGCACATGTCAGAGCGGCAGTGCGTACCCGTTGTCGCTTTCGTGACCTTTAGGAGCGACTGCTGTACCTTACCAGACTAGTTATGCAAGGGCATAAAAGATGTTCATATGCCTTAATTAAAGTATTTCTCATAGACATGAAAATATAAGTACCAGCAGATATGATTAACAAAAACTTGTTTTTCATATCCGGTAACGGGGGAAAAACTGGATCTACTTGATGCGATTTGTACGCCACAACAGCAGGTGCATTCTTTTCCGAATTTTTAATTATTTTTAATAAACTTAAACTTACATGGTACAGTTTTACAAGTTTTATTTGAGGGATGACCGAGGTGTTGAGAGTGATTTTCTAAAATTACTTGCTCTGGAAACTTGAAATTTTGCCCACTTAATTAAAATGTAAACCGAAATTAAAGTTTAAAGTTTCAGTTTCTATCTGAATTAGTTATGAGATATTAATTGATTTTATTGATTTTTTAATCAACATTGTAATTAATCTCAACAGATATCAAAATTTGAACCTGAATTTTTCATTTGAGATTTTTCGATGCCACTACAGCAGGTGCATTTTTCTGAATTTTGAATTATTTGTAATAAACTTTAAGGCTTGAAAGAAGAAAAGGGTTCAAATGGGAAAGTTAAGAATAAAAAAGAGCAAATGTGGACTCATCTGAACATTTCAGTAATAGAAGGTATTCCGCAAGAGTTTCAATTCGAATGAAGCTTCAGGTAATTCTACTTGTTTTCATAGGCAGTTTGTGACAGAAAGTAAATCTGTAAATTGTTAGATAATCATTTGGAGTTTCCGTGAAATACAAGGATTTGGTGTAAGACATAAATTCACAGCTAAACCTTCTCTTATTGCATGTCTAGTATGGTTGTTGACTACATTTGAAAGCAGATTCCAGTCGTGGAAACGTTCATAGGGTTTTACAGTTATGATCCCTTGTTTAATGATATTCAGTAACAGTAGCCTAGAATAATATTAAACATAAGGAAATATTAAATAAAAAACAGCACAAAACACGACCTCCTATTTAAGCAGTGACCCATGCGCCTATAAGAAACGGTAGAGTACTTGCGTTTACCATTCTAATATACTGAAATTTATTAATACGAGGGTCGTCAAAAAAGTAAAGAGCGAATGTTCATAAGTAAATAATAACGAAATATATCAACACAAAAATTTATTTACAAAGATACAGAACCTTACTCTATTTTTCAACGTAATCGCCATTGCTGTCAAGGCATTTATTGTAGCGTGGTACCAGTTTTTCAGTGCCGATGTTATACTCTTCTACCGCCAAAGATCTGAGTCAGAATCTCACTGACGCTCTTTTCCACTCTTTTCCACCCAAAAAGTTATTTACTTTCGGAAACAAGTGAAAATCGCTGGGTGCCAGGTCAGGGCTGTAAGGAGGATGTCCAAAAAAATTCCCACTTAAAGCGTTGTGCCTGTGTTTGAGCAGCGAATGAGGCCGAGTGTTGTCGTGAATCAAAAACATATTTTCACACAACTTCCCACGTCTCCTGTTTTGGATAGCGCGTCTTAGTCGTTGAAGAGGTGCATAATAGGCCTCTGCGTTTATTCCCTGTCTTCTTGGCAGAAACTCCAAGCTTAAGTTAATTTGTGCAAAATTGTGACAGGCATCGTGTCCACAGAAATGGGTATATATTTGCAGAAACAATATATATATATATATATATATATATATATATTTGCAGAAACAATATATATATATATACTTTTGAATTGACGATAGTTTTGTGGGTCCAGGGAACGTGAAATGTAAACACCATGTCGAAAATTTTCGGAATTCCCACCTTCGTAACAATTGCAATAGGTAATCTCCTCGAAATCTACCTAATAAAATAGGGATACATGCAAACCAGCTGGCAAGCCGTCTTAGGATGTCTTCTTTATAATAACGGGATTTTAAATTTGCAAATCTGTTGTAATCTCAAGTCCATTATGGTTTGATTATTGTATTATCTAATGTGATGAATATAAAATAAATGTTTATAACATTAATTGTCCCTTACTAACAAGAAGTAAAGGAAATAATTGACAGTAAAAAGATACAAAAAAGGCAACTTGCTTCAGTATTTGTAAATTTATAATATGAAGGTTTTATTTAAAAATAAATGGTTGTCATACTTTCTCGTTTGCAAAATATTTTCTCCGCCTATGTTTCTTTCTACCACTTTCACAAAAATGTTAATAAGCTCAGACCTCTCCGATATGCGATACGCGTTAAGAATGAACGGATAAGGAAGTGCATTAATATTAAACGAGTCTCATCATTAAAACACCGTTCTCCATTTTTATTACAGTTCTTTGGTTTTAGTTAATTTGCACAGAAAGCGTTGAACTAGATTTTAGTCTGACACTCGGAGAATGTAAAGTAGGGAAAAAAAGTACAAAAGTAAAGCCTAATTGCAGTAATTCTTCGTAGAAACACATCGTTTTAGCACCAGTTTCTGTCAAAGATGTAATTTTTCTCGAGTTTTTTTTAAATTAATTTTCGTATAAGTTTTTAAATAGCATTATTGGTGGAAAAATAGTTACATTAAAAAATATCCGGGGGGAGAGAACTCGTAAAAATTAGCACACTTTTGCAGTAAAAAAAGTAACTGTGCGAATATCTCAAAACTATTAGGCTAATTTTTTAGGCTAGATCCCATAACAAAAACATATCATCTTCAGATATTTAATATTTCAGTTCCCCCATTTGGAATGATAGCCCCTCTTTGTATTTTCGGGTTACGACCCTCTGAGTACATTTGCTTTCCTCTAGGTCAATGAATATGTATGCCGAATATCAGCACTTGAGACAAAGAGATCGACAGACAGGTGCTAGTTTACGCTCAATTTTCTAAAACTAGATCACAATAACAAAGGCATAGTGGTTTACAAATAGCTGTGAAAACATTTTAATAAGTAAATACATGTAATCTTAATTACACCGTACTGGCGCGAAAGACACTTCAAAAGACATAACTTGGTGCATGACTGAAGAAACAATTAAATAAAAGCTATCTTCGCACTACTTACACTTAAAAGACGGACATCTCTTAATGTCATCTGAAAACAAAAGAAATAATGGATCAAAATAGAGTGGCACACTTCACAACACTGTGGGACACGGTAGGGCAGTACACATGGGAATAACTGTACAGCACAATATATTTCTGTTTCTCCAGTGAATCCAATTACCATTCAACATCGCGCAGACCGAACGAGTGCACTCTGACAAGGTAACCTCCCAATCGCACCACCTCAAAATGTAATAAGTTGTGAAAGTCTCCAGAGGACTAGAGATGGAATTATCCTGGTAAAAATTGATTGGTTAAGTGATAACTTGCTGAAATCAGAGGCGTAATGAGGGGGGGATTGATTAAAAAAAGGAAAATTATACAATTTTTTTTTAAGTCTGATTATAAATTACTTAATACGAGTATAAAGCGTGGGAAGCTTAAAACTCGTTATTGTGCATCTTAATTTTTAAAATTTTCCGGGGGAGGACCCCCAACCCCCCTCTCCTTGGGGGTATTCTATACCCCCCAGACCCCCCGGATGTTATAACCTCCCCATATGGTCGGCCTGGTTACGCCTATGGCTGAAATGACTATGATTTTTATCCCGTTAACGAGGTAACAATTGTCCACAACTGGATAATGCCGTTTTAACCAATAATCCAGTTATTCCTAGTTATATGAGTTTAAATTATTGAAGTTACGGTCTGAATCAACCAGTTCAAGAAGGTTGAAAATATTTCGTCCTGTTTAAGAGTGAATGGGAAATTGTGTGGCTGTTTCTGTAGACTGTTTATGTGGTATTTTCCACATGATAAACACTGAAAAGCTTGCAGTACATAGAACTAGATAATAAGAATTAACTTTATAATATAATAAAATTACCATCGCGGAAATTCTAATTACATAAACACTAATTTTATTAAACGTAAAGTTTTTTTTTTTTTTAATTTTTTTTTTATTTTTTATTTTTTTTTTATATACAAATTTTAGCACATACACCAACCTATCGTATTTTCACATGTTTTGAAGTCGGCCTGGCCTCATGTCCACCAGTTGATTGGGCGCTGACTTTCTGTTCACAAATTCGTGGGTTCGTTCCCAGTTCTGGCATTCATGTGCGCGTAAATGTGCCAGCCTTATGTCTGTAGATTTACGTGAATGTAAAAAAACTAGGAGGTGCCCGTGGCTTCGCCACGTTAATTCTTTTAAAAATTAATAATTAAGAGTATAATAATTATTAAAGCATTATATTTATTAACACTTGCACGCGAATCATTCATAAACTAAGCCATTAATAATTAATGAAACAGCTAAAATTCCTGCTTTAGAGTACATTCCACGACATGAAAGCGCCCCCTGGGAAAACTATATCAGAATCGATTATGCAGTTCCAAACCTGTGAACACATAATACGTATTGTTTCTCAGCTGTTTATTGACATGAATATGGTATGAATTTTATTTTATCAATTCAGTGTAATTTTCAGAAATTATATAATGTTTCAAGGGAAGGAATGGTTTGTTTGGATTATTATTATCAGCGATACACACCATTCACACACACACTCACTCAGAACAAGGCGAGGATGAGGATGAAGATGATAATGACGGCCAGATGATATCCGGGGACCACAAGGGCCTAAAGTTACCTGACATTTGTCTCATAGGTGAGGGAAAACCCCGGAAAAACCTCACCTATTTTTTTTTATAGGTAACTTGTTCCGACCAGGAATCGAACCCGGGCCCGCTGCGTGAGAGGGTTGGACGCATCCCCTGAGCCACAGCGGTGGACGAATAACGTTCTTAATCAGCAAATCAGACATTTGCCATTATTTGGAAGGGGGGAGATTGGAAGCTTCCCTTGAGAGCGAGGTGAGATTCATATCTTGTCTTGTCACTCATAGTAACGTTCCTTCATTTTGTTGTCGCCTACAAAACAAAATGTTGTAATTATAATTATATTTAATGACTCGCACCATAGTTCTGGAAAATTGAGTGCTCTTCTGACATTGTGGGTTATGCTCAATGTGCATGTAAGATGACGGGGTTGCGCTTTTAACCTTTAACCTCATATTTAGCCTACTTTGTGACACTGTATATTTCCGCAGGTAAGACGATAGATGAATCATAAAAAAAGGCCCCCCAGGATCCGGGGTCGTCTTATAGGACAAATGCAAAAAAAAATTAGTCTGAAATTTATATAAATTAAAACCATTATAAAATGATGTAGGCCTATTCTGATATCAAGATTATATTATCTTGTGGATTTTTTTTATTTTCTCTAAATATCGCTACGTGTATCACATGGTTCACGCACAATGCGCGTATCATTCTGTTTCATTGTGGTGCAACTGTGCTTAGTGACGACATTTTAAAAAATATATCGAGGAAGCTTTTTTCGAATTAGGATAGCCAAGAGTCTATTTAACTAACTGTAATTATTTTACCTTAACTTCTACTACCCACCCTATGGATTATAATAGTGCGATGGTTGTCAACATTTGTGCGATCAAAACTTTTTGAAGTTGTTTCGTAAATATAAATTCATAGGCCGTTCACCGTTAATAGTTTGGGGATAGTCTTATAAGAACAGATATACCTAGGTATGCTAAAACTATAAAACTTTGAGAAAAATGTATACTTCGTCTTATCTGAAGGTTGTTTTATCTGCTGAAATATACGGTATTTATGTTATGTACCTGTACTCGAAATTTCAATATATCCATTCCTTTTTTTCCCCCGTGAGATTTTTTTTGCACACTTTAAGCTATTCTGGTAGGGTAGCAAAATAACTGTCGATCTTGATGTGCCTGTATATTAGAGTAACTTGTTTTATTTATAGCAGAAACTAATAAATAATTACTTATTTTTAGTTGTGTTGTAGCCTATTTACCACAATATAATGACTAGTTATAAGCAATTACATAATTCATACACAACCCTTACTTTATAAAATAATTATTAAGTGCCAGTATGGTACTTTATGAGATTGTGTGTGGGGACGAAAAATGTCTGTCCCTCTGTCTGTCGGTCCGTCCGTCCGTCCGTGTGTCTATACGCGCCATAACTCAAATACGCTTTTTAGGATTTTCATGAAACTTGGAAAACACATTTGTAATGTCCATGGGAAGAACGCTAATGATATTGAACCAAATCGGTTCACCGGTACCGGAGTAATGCCCAATTTAGTGCCTATTTTAATAGATTATGGCTCCTTTCTAATAGAAAGGCACCATAACTCAAATACGCTGTATTGGATTTCCATGAAACTTGGCATACTCATTTATGACGTTCATGAGAAGTGCCCTATTGAATTTGAACCTAATCTGTTGACCGGTACCGGAGTAAACCCCAATTTAGTGTCTACTTTAAAGGCACAATAACTCAAATATGCTTTATCGTATATTTATGAAACTTCGTATACGCATTTATAATGTCCATGGGAAGACGTCTATTTATAATGGATAAAATCGGTTGACCTGTTTCGGAGTAATACTCAATTTAGTGCCTATTTTATGGTAATATACGTATTCGAAAGAATTTATATAAAAAAAAATGAAAATCAGTTATCTTGACAACACTGTCTATTGTTTTACTGTGATATTATAAGGCCATGGAAATTAAAATACAGGTAGCTATGACAAAAAAACACTATTAATTTACATGCGCTTATCCAACTAGACTGTTAAAATGACCCCGGTGGCCAAGATGGTAACGTCTTGGCCTCACATTCTGGAGTCCATGGTTCAAAACCCGAATCCGGCCAATTTGATTTTTTTTTTTGTATTTTTATGTGAGTGTGCGATTGTCAAGATATCACAAATCTGCACAGTTCAGCTGATGCTGGAAGATTTTAATCTCATTAAAAAACTAGACCTTTTTTCTTCCGTAAGCGCTGCTTCATGAATAAATCTGGAGCTTAACTTGGAAATCAATTAAAAAAAACACATTCTGCATATCATAATTGCAGTCATAACTGATTAAACAAAAACATACTGGCACTTTGTACATCAGTTTACATGATTTTATTATTTTACAAATCAAAATGCAAACTGAGCTCTGAAGTTCACAAATGAATCTCACTTGTATAGGATCGAAATGTGGCCACACACTCGGTAGGACCTTGGCGATAGTATATTTCATTACAATTGTCCATCATACAACACCCACATTATAGCTTATCCATTACTATAATATACAACACTCATTTTAAAATTTAAAAAAAAAGAAAGAGCGAGGAGTATGGGAGGGGAAAATGCTGCCCTAGGCTGCAGCCTACTCAGCTGGCGTTAATCCGGGCTTGATGAAAAAAGGAAGCGAGAGACAGAAAAAGGAAAGAGAAATATGAAAACGAATATATCTATTACCCGAGATGAGCTAAGAAAGAATCCTGAAGTGAACAAACACTAATATGTTTGTCTCACTCTTGGATCATACTCTAGTATTGTGCTAGAGTGAGACAGATGTACTGGTTTTTGTTTACTTCAGGGTTCCTTCTTAGGACGGTCAGACTTTAGTCTATATTGGACGAGGAAAACATTGTTAAGTGCCAGTATGGTATTTTATAATATTGTGTGGGAGACGGGAAATATCTGTCCGTCTGTCTGTACGTGCGATAAGGTAAAGCTAGGAGAGTTTGCGCACAATTCAAAAAATAATAATTAGGAAGGTAGTATTATTTATTTTTCTAATTTATCTGTGTGTCTAATAACTTTGGTCATTTGTTTATAAATTATAATTTTTGTTTGGCTGTTTTACTTATTTTTAACATGGCAACGGTGAAGAACAAAAAAAGAATATTTTGCGCAATCTCTCCTCACTGGTAAGGTGAGATTGCGCAGCATGGGTAGGAGAGATTGTAGACAATAACAACACACTTAGAATGCACTTTAACATGATGTATGAATACAAATACAAACAATTCGTTATTAGAATGTGAAAACTCTACTTTTTCTTATTTTTTTGACGAATCTCTCGACGTCCACAGTCGATGCACTTTACTTTATAAATGGTGCAGCTTTCATGCATCCACCTGCCGCAGATCACACATTTTACCCAATCAGACATTGAAGTCGTTTCTTGGTACAGTTCAAGGCATTCAGTGCATTCGTCTTCATTGTCTTCACTGACGTGGTCCGAAAGTAGTTCCATTTCGTCGTTGTCTTCCTCTGATGTGGAAGATGCCTCAAAATCCAACCGTTTCTTCGTTTTCAAGATGTTAGTTTTTTGTGTTTGAGAAGTTTTCAATGAGTCTTTGCTTACAGGTTGCTTATCCTGACCTGCTGTTTTCTTCTTTTTTGTTGCTGCTTCCTTTTTAATCCTTTTTTCGCTTATATTGTGTGGATCAGTAACATTCATTGCACTCTGTTTCCTCCTCGATTTTGAGGGTATCAAACTTCTTGGAATAGGTGAAAGCTTTTCCAGAACTTTTGTCGGGGTTTCTTTGGTTGTAACATTGGATTGCTGAGAGGTTGATGGTTGAGGAGTGAATGAGGTTAATGGATCTGGAGGGGCTGGTTGGTCGACGACAGGTAAATTGTTGGTTTCATTTGATGGATTCAGATGATCAACTGCTGTTGAGATGGATTGGAGATTGTTGAGTTCTACCTCTGAAATATTTTGACTCACTTCTTGGTCACAACTTAAGAGATAAGCGGGCTCTGGAATCATGTCGATATTCAACGGATGAATTCCTGTTGCACGAAATGCAGAAGTGGCAAGTTGAACATTAGCAGAGCGAGACCATGCTGAATTTAACAGGCTGCCAAAATCCTCTCTTGAAATTTTTCCTGTCCCACATCGAGCTGTTACCATTTTCCTACAAGCGTCTTTGAAATAAGTTTTGAAGGGGTTGAAGACTACTCGATCTAAAGGTTGCAAATAATGATCTGTATGACTCGGTAGACACAAGATAATGAGGTCGTTATCAGAAGCCATTTGCAGCATGTTTGGGCAATTCATGTCCGACGCATGACCATCTAGGATCAACAATTTTTTTCCAGCAGGCTTCCGTGGAATAAAATGCTCAGTAAGCCACTCCATGAAAAGTTCACCATTTATGTAAGCACTTTCTCTTCTCATCTTCAGTACTGTTCCTGGTGGAGCATCTTTGATGTATTGTTGTTTAGCATACACCCCTTTAAAAATACAAAAAGGTGGCAGGAACTGCCCCTCTGCGTTGCAACAAGCTAAAATTGTAACAGTTTCTCCTTTTTCGGCACTAGTAACAACGTGAACATCTTTACTCCCTTTCTCTGCTATCACTTTCCCAGGCTCATTGTTCAGCTGTATTCCAATCTCGTCACAATTCCAAAAGCAATTGGGCTTTTCCAAAAGATCATTCTCTGTTAATATGGAAGTGAGAAGAGTAAAATAATCTTTGACCTCCTCTCTGTTCATTCCTTCTGTTCTTGCCCTGCTAATACCTTGGGCTTTTCTTACACTTAAGTCAGGACGTCTTCGCATAAAGGAGGAAAACCAAACTATTCCAGCAATCTGTTGTTCTTTGTTGAAAGTGTGTTTCTTACCCAGTGTTTCAGCAAGATTATATGCTAGCATTCTTACATTCCTTTGTGTTGGTGCGAACCCAACTGACTGGAGTTTTTTAATATGAGCAGCCAATTTGTTCTCCTCTTCAATTCCTAGTTGTGAATCTGGACCCATTGATCGCTTCTTAAAATCTTTTTTCTTGAGCCTATGTCTCAAGGTAGATTCCGGAATACTGAATCTCTTGCTAGCTCCTCGAATTGTCATGGATTCATCTTGAATAGCTTGAACAGCCGCTGACAGGTTTTCTTCGCTCCAGCTTCCTTTGTTTGACTTCCTCTTGTAGAGGTTCGGCATTTTAACCTAAAGCAAAGAAACAAAAAATCTGATAGGTCTAAGTATAAAATCTAATACTACTAAGTCTAATAGTAGTATAAAATAAAAACAACATTTAATCATATCCAAATACGTGTTTATTACTATTCGTGCATAAATAATACAGGTAAATTCCCTGCGCAATCTCTCCTACAATGGTAATCAATGGAAGTAATGCGCCATCTCTCCTACGCAGCGAATGCGTAATCTGTCCTATTTGGGTAGGAGAGATCGCGCAACCTTCAAAGCAACATTGCCGTTACGAGAACCAAACAATGGTGTATCGTACGGTTGGCCTATGTTACTAGCTAACTCAGAAATTGATTACTTTTGAAATATTGTGATCGATTGTCATTCTATAAAAGTTAAGAGCAACTGTGATGAAAATTCAGACACTTACCTGGAAAAACAAAGAAGTATACCAGTCACAAATGCCAGACGAACGAACGTAGAGCCCCACAAATTTAACCAGACACTGAGCTACTGAAGCGGTAAAGCGTCCTCAAGTGAAGGCGCGAGCACTCTACCCCCTCCCATTGAAACAATGAGTGCGCAATCTCTCCGCCCGCGTAATCTCTCCTAGCTTTACCTTAACTCAAATACGCTTTATCGGATTTTCATGAAACTTGGTATACGCATTTATAATGTCTGTGGAAAGAAGCCTATTGATATTGGACCAAATCGGTTGACCAGTACCGGATTAATGCCCAATTTAGTGCCTTTGTTATGGTAATATATCAGAAAGGTGCGATAACTCAAATTCGCTTTATCATATTTTTATGAAACTTGGTATACGAATTTAAAATGTCCATGGCAAAAAGCATATTTATTTTGGACCAAATTGGTTTAACGATACCAGAGTAACGACTAATTAAACGTCACATGTTTTTTTGAGGGCTTTGGCTCCAATGAAGACAGATGTTTGTTAATTTCGTTGATCAAGTTGAAACGAATACTACATGGATACTGTTATATACGGAAGGGATATTAGTGTGAAATATTTAGCGGAGTTTTATGCCAGTGAATTTTATGAAATGTTGACATATTTTAAGAATTTCTTATATCAGTGTATAAAGAGTTTGAATTAAGGTTAAGTGTCAGACTTTAGACCTTTGTTCTTCCGTAAGCCCTGCTTAATTAATCGATCTGTAGCGTAACTCGGAGATAGATAAAAAAAATAACTTTGCCTATTTTGTGCATATCATAATTGCCATTATCACTGATTAAACCAAAGCATTCTGGCACTTTGTTACGTCAATTTACCTGATTTTATTTTGCTTTTAAATCCGGGCTCTAATTATCACTAACCTAATATCGCATACACCTGTGGGCAACCCTTAATTCAGAAAGCTGACTTTTGTCTTATCCTTAATTAAGTAATTAAATAAATTCGCTATTTGAAGTAGAATCTATTCAGTATGAAATAAGATGGCCTTGAATATAATTGATTATAAGTACCAGTTAAATGTTGGGCGCGGCAATAATGAATTTGCAATAATAAGCACAAACATTCTGTTTCCATACAAACCATTCCGAAGAAGATTTAAACCGTTGCGAACAAAATTTCGACATCACGCAGAATTCTAACTACATATAAAAATGGCACTTTATATTCGCGCATTATTAGTTAGAAGCACACAGTTAGTACGAAGTGTAAGAGCAACTTATGAAATAACACTGCAGGTAATCAACATTTCCTGACCTACGACTTCCACATTTGTTTGCTCCATGAAGATATCCAATCATTACTATTTACAGTCATTACGTTAGTACATTTAAGAGGAAAAGCTACTGCTCCTTATAAATCCTACATAATGTACATTCATATTTGCTTCAGTATCCATACGCCCCACCTAATATTTTACCGATTAGTATAAAAGCACGTTTAAATAATATAAATATGCTGCATTTGTTAGATAAGTTTTCCAAAAAGCCGAAAGTTCTGCTGAGATCTTATGTACTTGAGATTCTTGGTTTACTTGAGACTTTTCGTCTAAATTAAAAATACTGAACTTTATGTTTCCGGTAATATCGATCTGCCCTAGCGTACCCATAAAACTCCTGAATTAATAGATAAATTTTCATAATTTGCCCACATAACTCTACTACAAAATTAATAATATAAAAGCTATCTTATGCTTACTTTTTTAATACCGCCTCTATAATATAGAAAAATAAATTTCCACCATCCAATGATACAATTAACAGCAAATTAATTCAGCTAAATACTGTTGTAATATGAAACGGAAATGGGCGCAGGGAATGTTCAAAGTAGTGTGTCAAACAACATTTTTAGTTCAATTCAATTTTTAATATGACAGGAAAGAATGTATGAAGCTGAGAAAGAGATAAGGAGAACCACTGAAGAAAGTAAACAAAAGTACGTACGATAACGTGCATTATCAATTTGTAACTATTCACCCTTACTACGATGGTAATGGTCGTACTGCAAGGTTGCTGACTACATTAATTATTTTACACCTGTTAGCTCACATCATGCTCAGAACTAGGTTAGAGCAGAATATAAAATAACGGATTCAGATATACTATCTGCAAACATGGATACAACAATTGCCCCTGTAACTATTCATGTAGGCAGTGCAAGAACGCTTATTTCTGTACCTGCTGCTATCGCCCACAGAGTTGCAAAGATACCGGGAAGAACAGCATGGGCTTTTTGCAACAAAGTATATTATTGATCCAATAACGGAAAAAGTGAATGGTTACATTATAACGCCTATATCTGAAAAAGTGAAAGGATGCTTTTCCTCACAAGAGCAGACAGTTTAAACTAAGGTTTTGTTTTCTGTTATTCCAGTGTGCATTACATAACTCGTATGTAAGGTTTCAAAATGCTGCTCCGGATGAAGAAGAGGACGTAGAATGTGGTAGAGATAAGAGAATCTGGTAGTTGGTAACTACGAACCCAGAGAAGATCTTGTGCTTGATCCGACCAAACTCACGGAAACACCTTGATATCACCGAAAGTCGCCTGGAATACCTTCTAAAACTTTCTGGACCATGTCCTTATAACGAAGATTTCAGAATATTTTACGACCTAGATAAAGAATTAGGTGAAGTTGCAGTTGTTGGCCTTGGGCCAGAATGTGCAGCTTATAATGATGTAGAAGAAAGAGAGGACAGAAAAGAGTTCATACGAGTAAAGCTGGAGTGGGCAAGAAGAATTCCAAAGGATAGACATGCAGAGAGTTATTTAGAAGATTATGGACATACAGAGTCATCGGCGGAAGGAGCAGTGCTTGGTGTTTGGGTATATCAGGAACTGAAGAGCCCGGAGAAGAAAATATAAATGCCACACCTCGAACTTTGCAAAAGTTGTGCCTATACAGGATGGCACATTGGTTTAGAAAAGGCAGCAGCTCAGAATCTCGCACGGCAGTTCACAGATACGCCTGCGAATTTAATGACACCTACATATTTCGCACAGAATGCTGTGTAAGTAGGCCTACTGTGTAAATCCGGCATCAACGTAAAAATGAAAGTTCGAAGTTGGGCGGAAATTCAGAATTCCTGAGAAATACAAAGGGTTCATACGAGCCTCCCATATTCCTGGAGATAAGTTGTTATGGAGCGTCGTACTACGAAATACCTCTTGTATTAATAGGCAATCGACAGCGGCGGTGTCTGTCTGAAAAAAGCCATACGACATGGAAAATATGTTGGGAGACATGGCCGGAGCATCGTGTGTTGTGGCTACAACTAGAGCATTCACACATCTTCAGTTACCAATTAACAACTGAGGACTCATCCCGCTATGCGAAAACATGCCTGGATGTCCGGTGTGCAAACCCTGGGACATCGTCACAGAAATGAATGGCAAGAACATCTTGATCCGGAATACTGATTGCGAAGGAAGTCTAATCTTGGCAGACACGCTGTGATACTCACATAACTTCTGCCCGCGGTTTACAGTTGATATTGGGACCCTGACTAACGACGTGAGACGAGGGATGGTGCAGCTGCCACGGGAGTCTGAACCAACTCAGATTCCGGTGAGAACAGATTAGGATGGCTGGAGTTCATACAGATGACAGGATGTGGGGATTTCCTCTGTGGGACTCCTACACCAACCAAGCCAGCAAGTTCAGGTCTGTGGACATCAAGAACGTGGGCATGGGTCCAGGAGGAGGAGCCAACAAGGCGACAACCTTCCTTCGCAAGTTCGTTCCTTGTGGTGAATGGATGCACCTAGACATCTTCGGTGTAATGTACTCTAATGGTATTGATGAACCGTATCTGAGACGGGCTGTCGTATTGTTAATAACGTTTTGGACATCCTGTCGTGTCAATCTTCGAAGAGTGACTCACACTAAAACGAAGTGCCTGTGATTAAGTGTCAACCGTCGCAGCTGTTATGAAGTCAGTGGGTGCATTCTTTAAGGTTTTAATAGAGTTTCCCGCCAGATATCACTGGTCTTCCCTGCTTATGTTAACAGAATGCTTAATAAGTTCTAGGGAATCTTCTACAGTGAGTCCCACGCAAGAGTTGGCCTATGACGCATGTTTCTGCGTCGCGGCGGCACAGTTCCAACTCCCGAGCGTTCGGGTGAAATATCTACGCAAATAAAGCCGCTATCGGTGTAATGATTCAGGTTCTCACAGTTACAGTTGGAATTACAATAGAAATATCTCTTGTGATGAGGTACGTGGTTATTTCCATTGTAATTCCAACTGTAACTGTGAGAACCTGAATAATTACACCGATCGCGGCTTTATTTGCGTAGATATTTCACCCGAACGCTCGGGAGTTGGAGCTGTGCCCGCCGCGACGCAGAAACGTGCGTCATTGGCCAACTCTTGCGTGGGGCTCACTGCATTTTCTTGTTTCAGCAGTGTTATTATCATCAAAATGTATTTCGTGGTCCGCTTCTTCAGAATGAGATGCTATGGTGGAGTTGTCAGTGTTGTTTTGTTTCTGAAGAGTTCTTTTCTTCTAGCATCCAGAGAGGGGTCCCGTTTGTCCTATGTATACTTTTTCACACATACATGGAATTGAGTAGACCCCCGCTTTATCTAAAATGTTGATTTAATATTTCTCTTTCTTCATAAAATTCCTTCCAATTTGTTAGCAGGAGTAAAAATCGTGTCAATGTCATGTTTCTTTAAAATTTTAACAACCTGGTCCGTGACTCCACCGATGTATTGAAGATAGGCCTTGGACTTGGGCGGCAACTTTTCAGTAGGATTTGTTAGGCCTATTTGGTTTCCAGATAATCTGTGTTCCACATTATTGATACTTCTTCGTATTTCTCGTGTTGGATAACCATTTCAGTGAAAGGCATTTATAATGATAATGAGTTGAGCTCCTGTCGAATGTTTTCACTGTCACAGGTTTCAGCAGCCCTCTCTTAACTGATGGTGGATGATGCGAAGACCAGCTCAGATATCTATCTGTGCATAGAAAGTCGACTAACACAGAATAGATATCTGAACTGGTCTTCACATCATCCACCATCAGTTAAGAGAGTGATATTAAACACCCTCATCTCGAGGGCTGTTGAAACCTGTGACAGTGAAAACATTCGACAGGATCTCAAGTCATTATCATTATCAAATGCCTTTCACTGAAATGGTTATCCAACACGAGAAATGCGAAAACTTTTCAAGAAAGTGGAACACAGATTAGTATCTAGAAACCAAATAGACCTAACAAATCCTACTGAAAAGTTGCCGCCCAAGTCCAAGGCCTATTTTCACTACATCGGTGGAGTCACGGATCAGGTTTTTTATTTTATTTTATTTTATATATTTATTTATTTTTATTATTATTATTATTAGTTTTATTTTTATTATTATTTTTTTTTTTATTTTTTTATTTTCATAAGATTTTAACATGGCATTGACACGATTTTTACTTCTGCTAACAAATTGGAAGGCATTTTAAGAAGAAAGAGAAATATTAAATCAACATTTTAGATGAAGCGGGGGTCTACTCCCGGGGGTCAATTCCATGTATGTGTGAAAAAGTATACATAGGACAAACGGGACCCTCTCTGGATGCTAGAAGAAAAGAACTCATCAGACATCAGAAACAAAACAACACTGACAACTCCGCCATAGCATCTCATTCTGACGAAGCGGGCCACAAAATACATTTTGATGACATAACACTGCTGAAACAAGAAAATGCAGAGAGCCCCACGCAAGAGCTGGCCAATGACGCGGGTTTCTGTGTCACGGCGAGCACAGCTCCACATCTCGAGCGATCGGGTTAAACATCTACGCAAATAAAGCCGCGATCGGTGTAATGGCTCAGGTTCTCACAGTTACAGTTGGAATTACAATGGAAATAACCACGTACCTCATCACAAGAGATATTTCCATTGTAATTCCAACTGTAACTGTGAGAACCTGAATCATTACACCGATCGCGGCTTTATTTGCGTAGATATTTCACCCGAACGCTTGGGAGTTGGAGCCGTGCCTGCCGCGACGCAGAAACGTGCGTCATTGGCCAACTCTTGCGTGGGACTAGTTACAGAAGTCATAGAAATTATTAAGCATCCTGTTAACATAAACAGGGAACTTCAGTGATATCTGGCGGGACACTATTACAACCTTAAAGAATGCGCCCACTGCCTTCCAGGCACTTTGTTTTAGTATGAGTCACTCTCCGAAGATCGACGTGACAGGATGTCGTGATGTGATCCTAACGTTAGATATTAACAATACGACGCGTCCTAATCCGGATAGTCAAAACATCCAGTTTATTTTGTCCATGAAGGTTGATGTAAGTTATATTCGTGCTCGAGTTTAAATCAATAGTAAACTTTTGGCAATATTGGGATCATCGTATTTTTTGTTTTATTTTAGTCAGCCTATATTTGGAAAAAACTTACATTCTGTGTTTGGAAATATTGTCGAAAGCTATGTCACAGATTTGTCTTAAATTTTTGTACAAGATTGTATAAATCAATAAAATGTGAAGCCGAATTTTTTTGTTAAGAATGTGTTAAACATAGGCATAAGAGGTTTATTTAAGGAACAACGCAAGCAGCTGTTATTAGTGTGAGACTGGAATGCTTAACATGCGGAATACCTTTGATATTTAATAATAGCAATAGCAATGTTATTTATTTCCTGCCGCACCATTCAGATTGTTACCTCAGGAATTTCAACCAATCAGAATCTAAGCATGCATTTTGACAACTCCGCGTGAGTACTTCAGCAGAGTTGCAAGATCTCTAGGCCGTGCATGCAAACTATTAAGAGGGAGTATATTAATGATTCTTTGTATATTAATTCATCTGTGGGCGCTAAGTTACATTGATAATAGCGCATTCTTATCGAGTGACAAGGCGGTGAAGAACAATAATGATATTGCATGCCTTTGATGTACCGCATGTTAACGTTCTGAATAGTTTAAGAATACCGAGTTATTTTCATTCAAGGTAAATTTGAATATCGGAATGGCAATGGGACGTGGATGTCTTCTTAATATTTTGTAAAACATTAGAATAAAGTAAGATGTCTTGAAAATTTTAAAACAAAGAAAATCACGGTAGCCTAGTAGAATTTATTCCCAAACTGCTTCTTGAACCCTCTCCTACAGAGATCGGTAGTGAAACACCAGGGCAGAGATTTTTATGAAATCTCAAGGTGTGAAATATGTACATATTTCTGTAAGAAAAATAAACCGAATACGTATTAAAATATGTAGTATTATGAACATAATTTTAATGGTAGGCTAATTAAGACAGTCGTATAAAAATTATGAAACCTGCTTTGCTCGTTTCATAAAAATAATGTGTCTTAATTAATACCATTATAGGCTTATTGCATATTGTACTAATCTTTCTAAATACAAGATGTTATTGCATAGGTCTACGATAATTACTACTTAATCATTAATACTGACAAAATTAGATAAGATGAGAATTATATGGGACGAGGGATCTCGAGCTCATGTGATCCTATACGGAACGAGTTGGCAGATCGACTCGCAAAACAAGCAGTTTCAAAAGAAAATAAAATACGGTAGTTATGAAAAAATACCAAAAGAAAAAAAATAACGCATATGAGAATGAAAATGAGCAAACTCAAACAATGGAGCAGTACCCAAAACCTTCTTTCCCACAGTCGGTAAGGGCTGCCGCACATTGGGCGTTTTGTGGTCGCCACCGGTGGCGACCACAAGTAGCGGGAAGGCTTTTACATGGAGTTTAAATGGAGTAGCCGCACACACGACCACTGCTAACGCCAACGTCAGCCACAAGCTGGGGGAAAATCTTGTCTCGCTGCTTGTGGTCGCCACAAAACGTCGGGTATAGGCGCACATTGGGCGTTAGTGGTCGCGTCTATTCCCCCTCCGGCGTTCTACACTGGCATAGAGCTCCCTCCTGAAGAACTTGGGTTCCTAATCTATTGCGTGCCCTAATGACTAGGGCAAGGCATAAAAAATAGTAAATAGAAAATATGAAAAATAGAAAATACATTCATGAAATAAAATATTTAAAAATTAATAAGTTATCCCTCATTAGTGATAATTAGCTTTTTGGAAGTAATGTGTTGAGAGGAATTTAATAAAAGAGAGGGCATTATATTTAATTTACAATAAAATCACTCTTTTTTTCTAATAAAGTAACTAATTGAAACTGGGATACATGAATCTGTGAAATTTAAAATGAATACAGAAAATCTGAATGGACGGAGTTTCTCAAGTGAAAATTATTTTCTTTTGCCTGAAAGTAATGGTTTGTATTGTTCTACTGGTTCGTCTGAAATAATTGAAGAAACAGAAACAGCACGAAAGGTAAACTAAGTAACAATAAAATACAAAATGAAGGAAAGTAAAAATGAAGTAAAGAACTAAGTAACAAGTCCTGTGTTACTTCGTTTGCTATTCTACTTTAAACCTTTTTTTTTTAATATTTATTATACGTCTATTGTCTTTATAGTTTGTTATGCTGCTATGAACATTGTTAGCGATTATGTTCTTTATTTTGTTTTTGTTATGGACTTATTTATTTATTTACTTATTCAATGTTTCCTCCAGAGATTAGCACATTTAGACAATGCGAAATACACTAATATATTCATTACTAGCATGTGTCCGCGGCTTCGCCCGCGATAATTATTTCAAAAATTAAAAATTAAGAGCATAATAGTTAAATCATTATATTTATTAACAAATAAATCACGTGGACTACACACCACGATTAGATAGCGTCGCTTGGAAAAAGCGACCTCAGAATCGAGTTGCTTGTCCCAGAAAGCCCTTGTATAGTTTCGTTCAAATCGAACAATGTTTGACCATATTTAGGCCTATTTTGATTGCCCCTCTTCCGTCTATGTTGAAAATTTCAGATATATGCGTGCCTTGACATTATAAACAAATGAATCGACCTGCATGGGTTTTTATTTCCAAGGTATGACAAAAATTGCCGAAGCCTAGATAGCGTCGCCTGGTAAAAGCGACCTCAGATTCGAGTTCCCTGGCCCAGAAAACCCCTGCATAGTGAGTTTGGTCCAAGTCGAACGATGTTTCACCATATTTAGGCCTATATTGAATATCCCTCTTCCGTGTTAGGTTGAAAATTTCATACGTCTGCGGGCCTCGATATTCTAAACAAATGAATCGTCCAGGATGGACTTACAAAATCAAGCGATCGCCCGCGATAATTATTTCAAAAATTAAAAATTAAGAGCATAAAAGTTAAATCATTATATTTATTAACACCTAAATCACGTGGACTACATACCACGATTAGATAGCGTCGCCTGGTAAAAGCCACCTCAGATTGGAGGTCCTTGGCCCAGAAAACCCCTGTATAGTGAGTTTCGTCCAAATCGAACAACATTTGACCATATTTAGGCCTATATTGATTATCCCACTTATAATAATAATAATAATAATAATAATAATAATAATCATCCTCTTCGGGATTAGGTTGAAAATTTCATATGTATGCGTGCCTTGACATTAAAAACAAATGGATCGATCAGCGTGAGCTACAACATTCAAGCGATCGCGGAAGTTTCATTTCCAAGGTATGACAAAAATAGCCAAAGCCAACTGTAATTGATTTGACATTGAAATATATTACTGAAAACTGATTCTTCGAAAACGCAAAAAATGCACGTTTTCTGCCCGTTTTTCACTCATAACTCGCGAAGGAAAGCTAACATTAAAATTCCGGCTTCGAGGTGCACTTTCCGACCCTTTAGTCCATTTATGTTTAAAATTTCAGATCTCTGCGTTCAGTAGATTTCTCTGGGCATCGCGGACAGACAGACAGATAGACGAGGGAAGACAGACACTTCCTTTTATTAATATAGATTTCTCTATACAATTCATATAGGCCTAATATATTACATTAATTGTTATTAACATGGAGTAAAAATAGTTCAATCTATATTATTTACAATAAATTCATTAACTAAATAAAACATCATGTAAATAAAAATTTACAAAGTCTTGCTTAACACATATCAAAATTATAATTACATAAATATTTAAATCTATATTAATAAAAGGAAGTGTCTGTCTGTCTGTCTGTCGATTTGGACGAAACTTACTATACAGGGGTTTTCTGGGCCAAGGACCTTGAATCTGAGGTCGGTTTTACCAGGCTATTATGCTCATTTTTTTAATTTATAAAGTAATTATCGCGGGCGAAACCGCGGGCACATGCTAGTCTATCTATATTAATAAAAGGAAGTGTCTGTCTGTCTGTCTATCTGTCTGTCCGCGATGCCCAGCGAAATCTACTGAACGCAGAGATCTGAAATTTTAAACATAGATGGACTAAAGGGTCGGAATGTGCACCTCGAAGCCGGAATTTTAATTTTCGCTTTCGTTCGTGAGTTATGAGTGAAAAACGGGCAGAAAACGTGTATTTATTGAGTTTTCGAAGCATGAGTTTTCAGTAATACAAATCAATTACACTAGGCTTTGGCTATTTTTGTCATTCCTTCGACATAAAAGCATCGCGATCTCTTGAATGTTGTAGCTCACGCTGGTCGATTCATTTGTTTTTAATGTCAAGGCACGCAAACATAATATGAAATTTTCAACCTACACCGATTATTATTATTATTATTATTATTATTATTATTATTATAGGGATAATCAATATTAGCCTAAATATGGTCAAACATTGTTCGATTTGGACGAAACTCACTATACAGGGGTTTTCTGGGCCAAGGAACTCGAATCTGAGGTCGCTTTTACCAGGTGACGCTATCTAATCGTGATATATAGTCCACATGATTTAGGTGTTAATATAATGATTTAACTATTATGCTCTTAATTTTTAATTTTTCAAATAATTATCGCGGGCGAAGCCGCGGGCACATGCTATCTTAAAATAATAAAAGGACGTGTTTGTCTGTCTGTCCACGATGCCCAGCGAAATCTACTGAACGCAGAGATCTGAAATTTTAAACATAGATGGGCTGAAAGGTGGGCGAATGCGCATCGAAGCCGGATTTTTAATTTTAGCTTTCGTTCGCGAGTTGTGAGTGAAAAACTGGCAGAAAACGTGATTTTAGCGCTGTCGAAGCACCAGATTTCAGTAATACATTTCAATGTCAAATCAATTGCAGTTGGCTTTGGCTATTTTTGTCATACCGTGGTAATAAAAGCATCGCGATCGCTAGATTGTTGTAAGCCCACGCTGGTCGATTCATTTGTTTAGAATGTCAAGGCCCGTAGACATATGAAATTTTCAACCTACACGGAAGAAGGATAGGCCTAAATATGGTCAAACATTGTTCGATTTGGACGAAACTCACTGTACAGGGGTATTCTGGGCCAAGGAAATCGAATCTGAGGTCGCTTTTACCAAGCGACGCTATCTAATCGTGGTATGTAGTCCACGTGATTTAGGTGTTAATAAATATAATGATTTAACTATTATGCTCTTAATTTTTAATTTTTTAAATAATTATCGCGGGCGAAGCCGCGGGCACATGCTAGTAATACATATGTTGGTCCTGAAACATCGAAAGTGCAGGAGCTGGTGCTCGGGGGCAGTTCCATTGTTACGATTATACAGGCCTATGTCTTATAGTAGAAGTGTGATGTTGAACTAAACTTAACTTAAAACTAAGAAGTAGACAAAATATAATAAACAGGTAATAGAAGAGAGTGGAAAAGGCTGAGAACCATGGCATCATTCAAGTGATATAGTCTAAGTAATAATAGTTATAATTAATATGATGGTAGTACCAGAAAGAGAATATTTAAATTATAGGAAAATTAAAGTTTGTATTTTTTTAATTTTAGATTTAAAGACTCCATAACTACATTAGATTACACCTGGATGTAATGTGATTTTAGAATTATACACACGAGGACCAAAAATAGAGCTATGTGACAGACCAGCAGAAGTGAAACATTTTGGTTCTACTAAATTAGGCCTACTAGTTCTATTTCGTCCTGTGCAGTGTTCATGTGGAACAGCTAGAATTTTGTCTTATTTTTATGGTAGAATTTTAATAAAGGGTATCTATAAATTTGGTTAATGTTAAATACATTAAACTCTGAATAGATTAGTTCAATTGGTTAGTCCAGCCGCTTTTTAAAGTAAATTTTGATTGTACGTTCTTGTAACCAAGTTAATGGAGTAGGAAAAGTTTTAGAAATGCTACCCCATCCAACAATGTCATACTGAGTAATGGATTCGACTAGGCCTAAATAAAATATGGCCATACAGTTACGGATATTTTCAAATTGATATTTTGCTTTTTGTATTTTATTACATATGTGAAATGTGTTTATCCCATTTCAAATGTTGATCAGTAATAATCCCCAAAAATTTTAATTCTGCAGACAATTTAAGAGAAGGGCATTCAGAAACCGTAAGGTCTTCACAGTCAGAGTTATGAAGTATTAATTTTAAATGTTCGAGTGGATTTAATTGTTTTAATTCAGAACTGTTACAGAGAAAGCCGTTCTGGGTAGAAGTGGCGACCACTCGTGGTCGTGTAAGCTTCTAGTGGCGACCACCGGCGGCGGCGTTTGTGGTTGACACGACCACAAGTGGTCGCCACCGGTGGCGACCACAAAACGCCCAATGTGCGGCAGCCCTAATAGACTCCGACTAAATATCCCTATAATTGCAGAGTTAAGGGTATTTCTATGAGGATTCAGGACACGCGAAATTAAGATCTTGCCAAAACAGTTTTGGATTTGTTGGAACATTTTATATAATGTATATGGTTGCAGAAATCTTAATCAGGAGATGAAACAGCTAATAGAGGACATCATTCTTAACGGAGAAGATTGGCCTACAACCAGAGACAAGCTTAGTAAAAACCTTAAATTCTTCATAAAGTTCAAATCAATAATACATCAATAAAAGCAAACCAAGTGTAATATTCTAAATATCTAATACACTTTAAATGACCAAATATGTACAATGAAGGGGAAAAACATACAAATATGCACTGGGTTGCAAATTGTTTACACTTCACAGTTCACCATAAAACACGCCAATTCACAAAGGAATTGTGTACTGTACATGTACTTATAGGCAAGACATAAAATTATCCTCAGCACTGCATTCTTCTAATAATAATTTTATTCTCATGACAGAATTTTGGGGGATCTGAAAAGATATGTGCTATTGTACTGAAATCTGCTGGTGTTCAAAGAAATGGGTTTTAAATTTCAGTGAGACAATGCAAGGAATTTTAGGTACAAAGGTTGCAACTGTTAGGTAGAAAGGTCTTTTTTGCACTCCTTAGCTAGTAAGTGTTTCTTACGACAGTTGTTTACATGGCTCGTAACTTGACATTACCACACGCAATCTTGTTGCTAGGGGCGACGGGCGGAAAGTGAATTGTTGCTAGGGGCGACGGGCGGAAAGTTACTTTACCGCCCGCAAATGCTTATTTGCGAGCAGAAATGACCAAGGCCTCCCCGCTTTATAAATATTCGGTTGCCATAAACAATAACAAATGCGAATCCCTTTCTGAAATAAGCACCATTCTTCAAGTCTGTATTTACATAATATTTTCAGGTAATATCACAATTAATATAATTAAATTGATATAAGTAACCGTCGTGCAAAAAATAGCATGCAACACACGGACCGTAAAGGCATTTACGGGTCTCGAAAACTTAAAAACCCTCGGCTACGCCTCGGGTTTTCAATCTGTTTCCTCGACCCGTAAACGTGCCTTTCCGCCCTTGTGTCGCAATATACTATTGTGGGTGCACTCTGGTTATTGAGTGCCAGTATGGCAATGCAAGGAATTTTAGGTACAAAGGTTGCAAACTGTTAGTTCTTTTGTGGGTGCACTCGGGTTATTAAGTGCCAGTATGGTACTTTATGAGATTGTGTGTGGGGACGAAAAATGTCTGTCCGTCCGTATGTCTGTACGCGCCATAAGTCAACTTTTTCGGATTTTAATGAAACTTGGAAAACACATTTATAATGTCCATGGGAAGAACCCTATTGATATTGAATCAAATCGGTTCACCGGTACGGAGTAATGCCCAATTAGTGCCTATTTTAATAGATTATGGCGCCTTTCTAATAGAAAGGCGCCATAACTCAAATATGCTGTATCGGATTTCCATGAAACTTGGTATACTCATTTATGACGTTCATGAAAAGTGCCCTATTGAATTTGAACCTAATCTGTTGACCGGTACCGGAGTAAACCCCAATTTAGTGTCTACTTTAAAGGCGCAATAACTCAAATACGCTTTATCGTATATTTATGAAACTTCGTATACGCATTTATAATGTTCATGGGAAGACGTCTATTTATAATGGATAAAATCGGTTGACCTGTTTCGGAGTAATGCTCAATTTAGTGCCTATTTTATGGTAATATACGTATTCGAAAGAATTTATTTAAAAAAATGAAAATCAGTTATCTTGACAACACTGCCTATTGTTTTACTGTGATCTTATAAGGCCTTGGAAATTAAAATAAAGGTAGCTATGAAAAAAAAAAAACACTATTAATTTACATGTGCTTATCCAACTAGACTGTTAAAATGACCCCGGTGGCCAAGATGGTAACGTCTTGACCTCACATTCTGGAGTCCATGGTTCAAAACCCGAAACCGGCCAATTTGATTTTTTTTTTTGCGTATTTTTATGTGAGTGTGCGATTGTCAAGATATCATAAATCTGTACAGTTCAGCTGATGCTGGAAGATTTTAATCTCATTAAAAAACTAGACCTTTGTTCTTCCGTAAGCCCTGCTTAATAAATAAATCTGGAGCTTAACTTGGAAATCGATTAAAAAAACATATTCTGCATATCATAATTGCAGTCATAACTGATTGAACAAAAACATACTGGCACTTTGTTACATCAGTTTACCTGATTTTTATTTACTACTACTTTCCAGAATAATCCAGAATTCTGAAATGGCTTTGATGATTTCGGTTAAAGTGTAGGCCTACTATTTTGAAAAACGGTTACTTTCATTTAGGTGATTCATCCTACCTTGGCCTTCATTATCCAGTTTCAGATACTTGTATTGAGAAATTAATGTTTTCAATATATGCTGCAGAGATTTAATATAGAAATTCAATTATGGCATTAACTTTGTCCATAATTTTATTGCTATTGAACAAAAACGCTTTAATCAAAATAAATGTTCATAAATATTCATACAACAAAGATCATGATCGCTTGCACTGATGAATTCCTTCCCTATTGTCAAAGAAGGAAAGTGACCATAAACATAGCCGATCGTGTTTACAGTTGTTTTGATTCCACCTGAGACGCATCTATAATCTGTTCTTTGTTGTTTGCCAATTTCCTATACATGTATTTGGATTGCATTGTTATTTGCATTCGATGGACGCATATGAAAGTTGGTTGACGAATGCCAAGTGAATAGAAATCGCGTTCTGATATGGTCAGGAAGATGACTCCAAGAATAATAAACTTAAGTGGCCCACAGACGAGCAAGCATGAAATTCGATGTCGAATTTTCAGCATATATACCATGATTAAGGTCCCCTCAGTCTAAAACTACGATTTTCAAAAACTGTCTGAGTGTGCTTGTCTATGTCTGCATGTGTTTCTGTGAATTAGTATACCTCGGGGGAAAAATTCATAGGCTATCCAAACGAACTTTGACTACCTTTCCAAAACGGCTCTATCGATTTTCTTTAAATTTTTACTTCAAGTGAATTTGCATTTGAGCAATGAAAATTTTTAAAATAGTTATAATGGTATCTTGTTTTTTTAAACATGTAAGTTAGAAAAAAAATAGTTAATTTCATGATATACAATTAGTTTTTTTATGAATCATGCTCAGAATCAATTTTACGTAACTTTATTGTATCAAAATTTCAGTAATTTGTCTCTAGTATCACATGAGAAAATTAGAAAGACTGTATAGGAAAAAAAAGTATATAGGCTTAAATTGAAGGAAATATAAAAATAACTTATTTTGTTTTTATTTAGATAGACTTGAAAATCATGCGGCAAGGAAATTGTTTGGAATGATAAGAGTAAAAAAACAGATCGAAGAAGGTATGGAGATTATTTCATAGATCTAAGTTTTGTTTTCTCTGAAAAAGGCTAAATTGAAATGGATTCATAAAACTGGACATTACTTCTAAAACCTACTCGTTTAAAACATAAGGTGTGGCATCTAAAAGGAGCTTGAAATAAGTTAGGTGAAAGGCAAGGCAGGTTATCAGTGCTAAACAATCTGAAACAGGTTGGATGAGATAGAGCAAAGATCGTACGCTTCTTTAACTCAACTGTGAATTATGTCAGGGTTTTCTCAGATTATGCGAAATAAAACGGCATGCGGAAATAATTGTCGAAGATGTGGAGCAGATTTTGCACGTTCGGAAAATATAATAGACTCATGAAGTAAATAGTTCTAAAAGCAACTGCATTAAGAAGAATCACAAGGGAATCTTTGTAATCACTATGGTAAATCAAGCCAACCTTTACGAGGTAGCAGTACGCTCCAATTGCCTTCATTTGCTGGCTAATGAAAAATCAAATAATTTTTCCCTTTGATCAAGACCATATTTTGCCATATATTGTTTACATATTTAAGTTTTTCTTCACCTGCTACATTATTAAATTAGGTACTTCAAGTCTTTCCCTGCTGGGGCGCAGGGAATGAGTTCGCTCCTTTCACGCAGAAGGTCCGGGTTCGAATTATATTGGGGAAAGTTACCTGTGTGGATTTTTTCCAGGGTTTTCCCTCAAATTTCAGATAACTTCAGGCCCTTGTGATTTCCGGATATCTGGCCGTAATTATCGTCTTCATCATATCCGCTCCTTGTTCGGCACGAATATGTGTGCGACTGGTGTGTCTCGTCCTATGTGTTCGTGTTGTTTCGGAGGTGGTCCCGGCTTTGGGCTCTTCATCCATCCATTCCTTGTCTTTAAAAAAAAAAAATGCCTATGTGATCCAAAAGCAGCCCCTCTCCCGATAGATCGCGGTCCTGTAAGGCCTTGGCTGCGTTGGCCGCATAAACGGGAAAGGTTAAACCAAGAAAAAGAGAAGAAGAAAAAAAAGCGAAAGAAAGGTTTCATGCCAATTAGTTAATAACCTAATGTCCAAAGAACTAGGCGGAACCCACAAATTTATATGTAGGTATTTATTTATTTTATTATTTTCATTTTATTATAACTAAATTTAATGAATCTAGTAGAAATTACCTTATAACAACAACCGATGCAATTAACTTCGTCATGTACGCATTGAATCTACGGCAACCGCTAGGAAATTCTGTAAATCTGCATGTGTTTTTAAGAAAGTCTTAAGTAACAGTTATGACTGTACCATATAAGAATGAATTTAGTTGCTTATCTAATTATCCAGTTTTTTGGGCACCTGTCGAAAAATGGGACACCCGAAAGCTACTCACGGGTATACTAGTTTGATATTCAATCAATTGAAATTATACATACATAGATACATACGCAATAAAACAATTCCTTCTTTTGTGCACAGCTTGCTAATATCCCTAAGATTTTAATGAAATAATAATGTTTACTCCAGAGACCTATTTTCTGCTTATCGTAGCATTGTTACGCATCTTACTGCTAATGGTTGAAAAATAATTAACTTTTTCTGTTAATTATGTTTCTCTTTGCCTGACATATATTTATATATACACTCATTATGTTATGCCAGTGAACTAGTTGTTAAAATTTAACTTCGTTATTCACAAAAACACACTACGTAGCGTATAATCTTCTACCTTGACTCAATTCAGTTTTTTGCTCAATATAAGGAGGGAGTGCACGGACGTGACAATTTGTGGTGTGATGCTTCATGCTTATGAAGCAATTACGATAAATGCAATAATAATAATCATTACGACTATTTAGTTCATGAATCAGTACCATTTCAGTACAAAAATGTGTGGAAAATCAACCCATCGCAAGTGTCTATCGTCATTATTTTATCATTTTATTGTTATCACTTTCTTTATATAGCACTTTTTGGAAATTCGTTGCTCTTGAATTTATCGATAAACTTAGGACCTCTCGTGACATACTCATGATAATAATAGTAGCAGAGTGACCATAACAACAGTAAAACAACTATAATATTAAAAGTGATATTAGAAAATTAATGATCATGTGATCTTGGCAACCAGATAATAGTAGAACATCAATATTAAGGTCTATTCTTAGGCCAATAGCATCCCTTTGCCCCAATTGCCGTTTTAAGCGTAAGATTTTCGGCTTCTTGATAAACTAAATTTGTATGAATATTTCATCGAGATAAATTTTGGTGACAGCACAAAGTACACTTAAGAATTTTTTTTTACATACTTAACCACATGGCAACCCCTGCATTGGTCGATGTTTTCCATACACACACACACACACATGCACATGCACATACAAGCTTAAGTGCCTTGTTCTTCGAAGCAAGCTTATGGACTACTTCTGATTTTCAAACTCCAGGACCTTATACAGCCTCTCATCTTTTGGTTGCAGGGTTTATATGAACAACATTTTTTTTTCTTCGGTGGCATTTCAATAATTTTGGAAAAAGAAGCTTCTTGAACGGCGATAAAAAAGGAAAGTGCCCACAGGCTAAGTGTGCAGAATTTCATCAAGATCGGAATAAAACTGTAAAAAGGGGAAGTGATCCTCATACGGGCCAAGGAATCCCTTATGGTTCAGGGAGGTTGAGGATATCAGATTTTGAGACATTTAGGACGTGGAGGGTGTGTGGTTGTCAGCCTTAACTCACCCCCCGCCTTTACCCGCCTGGTTATGGAACGGAATTCTATCGCAAGGGTATTTTCAAACTTGCAGAACGATGGAAAATATGTGTGGGGGAAAAAAAAAACCAAGATTGTATGGAAAAGTGAAAGAAAAGTCTGTAGATTGAGATGTTATACCTACTTGGTTTCACTTACAAATAAAGATAAGGTTGTGAAAAAATGTTGCTCACGACTTTCAGTATGCCCCTCGTACAATCGCTCATATCGAAGTATTGATTCGAAAACATAACTTATTGCGTAGCATATAATCTGTGGTAAGAGAATCTTCCACGTAAAGTTATTTAAGTTTTTCTTTCTGTTATCACCACAAAAGGGGAGTGCCTGGACGAGACAATGCATGGTGTGTTAAGGTACATGCACAGAAAGTGACACCAACGCGTTACGCTTTCCACTTCTCTTGGACATGTGAGCTTTTTGTCTTGGCTGATATTCTTATCCCCTTAATCACGTGGGACTAAATCAGATAGACAGATTTTTGTAGCAATTAGAGGTGTCCTCATTTTCCGTTATAAACACTGCTAACGACCAGTTTTTAGTACAGTCATGATTGAATAACAATATCTTAATGACGCTTCCTTATTTGTATCTGATTTTACATCCACTAGTTCATCGCCTAGACAGAGCACTCTTTGAAAGGAGCACACTGTTTACATTAAAAGTTCTTATTAATATAATTACCTGAAATTTAGGCTCTGAAGCATGGTCTCAACATTACTAGGCCATATAGCAAGAGCCTTTGAAAGTAGGAGGGCTAGTATATTATTATATTTATTATATAAAAAAAATATTGATTTATGCATCAGATGTGAACTACAATCTATTCTTAAATGTATCTGGTTTTCTGAGAAATTAATTTACATTGTTATTTGTAATTATTTAAATATTTGATTTGAATTAGGAAGTACTGGTACTTATGAATAATATATGACCGATTGAGGGGGCCGAGGCAAGACTGTGACTGATCCACATTCGAGAGTTTTTGGGTTCAAATCCCGAAGACCAGCGAACTAGCATGTGGGCTTTTTCATAGTTTTCCCCCACATACAAAGGTGAATGCTGGATTGTAATTTACTTTCCATCTACCCCAACTATTCCTTGGGCTAGGTCTTGTTCCAACTATGGACTTGTTTTGTCCTGCCCATCACCAAGGAGTCACTCCAAATCCTGCTTAGTGTTTAAAAAGTTGCAAGTGGAGCATACTAGTGCCCTACCGTAGTTAATTTTCCATTGTGGTGAAGATAACAAAAAAAGATCAATTAAACTTATTCACATTATTCATTCATTCATTCATTCATTCATCCATTCATGGTGTTCTGCCCAGGGACAGGTCTTTCACTGCAAAGTCATCATTCTCCACTCTTCTCTTAGCCTTCCTTTATGTATCTACATATAGTCCATTTATTTTAATGATGTCTATCATCTGGTATCTTCTTCTGCCTCGAACCTTCTTCCCATTTATCATCCCTTCTATGGAATCTTTCAGCAGACAATTTATTCTTAGTCAATGCCCCATCCAATTTCTTTTCCTCTTTCTGACGATTTCCAACAAAACTCTTCTTTTTTTTCAATCTGCCTAGCACATCTTTATTTTTAACTTTATCTGTCCACATTATAACTTGTGGATTTGCGGTTCCACCGTGGATTTTATTTTATTTTATTTTTCATTTTCATTTATTTGTTGTTATTCTATTCTATTATACGGTACTTCTATTTGTTACAGTCCTCAACTTTATTCTTTTTCTTTGCGAAAAAATATATGTATTTGTCGAGTTTTTAAAATCGTTTCTATTTTTGAACATGAAAAACAAACGTGAAAAGAAACAAGAAAATAAATTGAAGCCACTATACATATGAGTGACTGCTAATCAATCAACAACTGTCCAGTGTGTCTTGTTAGGAAGGCTTGCAAATTCCTTCGGAGGTCATTGGTTTGTAGCCTAATAGCTAAGTGGCTTGTCCATTGATGAGTTTCATTGTGTGCGAAGAAGCTCATGTCTGTAGTGTAGTCACGTCACTTAGATTCTGGCAGCGAATCCAACTTTCTAGCGATGTCCGTGACCATGGCGACTCCCTTCTGTGCTTCAGCACACTCCTTAGAAAACTTACTTTACTTTCGTAAATGAAGAAGACGCATTTCTTATAAGAAAGTGCGATAACAAAAAAAACATTGGTTTACACTGTGACAAATTTTTAGTTTCTCTACCGGTATCGTAGATAGAAAAGGTTTTTTATGCTCGACCCTGAAGTAGCCTACGTCTTGTTTTAAGCAGCTAATATGATATTTGAGTTGTGTTTCCGTGTAGACCCAAAGCCACTTACTAAGAAGACCGTATTCAGTTGAGAAATTTATTGGAGATGACCTTGCTCGGGGGAAAGAAGAACATCACTGAAATAGATTTTTTGCAATATGACATATAATTTGTCTACCGCTTCAATTTTGTTAACACGCTTTACTTGGTTCATCTGTTTATAAAATGACGGCACCTTGAGATATTATTTTATTTTTACATAGGTGCATAGAAGGAGATCATGAACGCACGCATAAATGGGAAAATGATTTGGATGAAACTCACTTTGCGGGTTATTTTCAGGGCGGGGGACTAGGAAAGTCGAATCTGATGCCACTTTTTCCCCGGGCGCTTTATTTATGAAATCTTTGATATGCCCAATTGTAAATTTTACTAAAAGACTTAAATAAATTATTATTATTATTATTATTATTATTATTATTATTATTATTATTATTATTATTATTATTATTATTTAAATTCAATCGTGAAATGCACCTCGAAGCCCGGATTTTAGCTTTCTATTTATCAATCGTTTGAATTGTTTATGCATGATTTGGGTAAGGTTCATGAATTTGCGGTGCGTTTCAGTCGTTTCATTTCGAATCCGTATGCCCAGTTAGCAGCATAGGCCTAAGATTTTTTTTTCATTCAATTAACTTATTTATATTTACTACGTAAAACAATATAATTCAGAATAAAATTATGTAATGCATGCAGTTAATGTAAAAAACGATATCAGCTTAAATAAATGTGTGTTAATTATTTTTCTCTTAAACAAAACATCTAGCAGTCGAGTAAATAATCGGGAGCAACTGCAAATTTATACGCTTCTGACATCCTCTGGATAAAAAAAATAATAATAATAATAAAAGCATCTTTAAAATGCAGATATGTGTGCCTTTCTCTGTGTCTCTCTACCTGCGAACACATTTCAAAACTCAGTTTTATTTAATGGTAACAGGAAACACTTCGACGATTTTCTCTTACTCTTGTTGTTACTTTACAGAAATACTTTTTTTCAACATTTTGTAAAAAAATTATCAAATTTTTTCTACAAATTTGTTTTATTTAAAGCTTTATTTGAAACTTTTTTTTGTAGAAATTCTCTGTATGGTAGATATTATTTAAACTATTTACCTTTCAAACTCTTTGCGATCAATACGGTTTTGCGTGAAACTGAGGCAACTGAAAGCGTATATCTCGCAATGCAGCCTCTTAAACCATGGGTGAATGTCCAGCGAGAGTTTTGCATTACCTACCCTCTGGATAGAGAAAGCCATGTGTATATGTTAGACGATAATTTCTTCTATTGATGCCAGTCTCTGAAGTGGTGGAAACTTTGCAGAAAATATACGGGCCTGCTTGACTGCAAAGGAAAGTTTATATATCTTTGTTTTTTACAGTGTTGTAAAAAACCTAATGTGTCATTCTTCAAAAGAATACTCAATTACAATAACTTATTGCACTTAATTTCTGCATTCTACTGCTACCAGCATAATCACATGCCATAAAAATAAAGATAAACTTCGACAGAAAAACATCGGACATTTGTAAAGTTTTCCTTATATAATTTTTATAATAAAATTATTAAACAGTTATCTGTTAAGCATCTTTATTTAAAGTACATCTTTCAGTTTCTGTTATTTCCTTGTCTCATAAGCTATAAGATGTTTTCACATGACAAAAGTACATATACGTGATAAAAAGCCTACTTATAATGTCCTTTTTTGCGCTCCATTGACAAGGTTGTTACATAGACTACTATAATTCGAGTTAAAATCACTTTGCATTTGACGGTTCTGAGACTGGAAAATAAGAAGCTACAGACTGTGTCTAATAGCTGTTCTTTTCAGAGTGAGGTTTACTAAAAGTCCATTATATCGTGATCGACCTAATATAACTTGGTGTTTTATTTGTGTTCTTCTGTAAAACCTTATTCGAAATTAACTGTAACATCCGTGTTGAAATTAATTCGCACGAATCCGATAGAAACAAAAGTGCATTCTGGAGCCATCCGACCGCTGCGTCATCTACCTCCATTTCATGACGTATCAGGAGACAGAATTGAGGGCGTATAGTGATCATAGTGGTTTTCTTGGCCGGAGCCACTTCTTCTTTATTAAGTAGCTCCTCTTGTCCTCACTTGACTGAGTACTCCCCGTTTCAGATAACCCTACCTCAATCTAAGGAGGTACCGAGGATCGAACCAGGACTTTCGGATCGGCAGCCAGCAACGCAGCCAGCAGTCAGCAACGCTGACTTCTATACCACATAAGCGGTCATGGGGTATTAAACTTATTTTGTCTATGAAATGTCATTACCGTAATTTAATTAAAGATTCCTTTCTTTCATGCACTAGAAAGACGATAGCAGATTTATTAATCCGAGGGTATGTTGCAAAATTACTCACAACGAACATTACAACAGTTGTTAATTTGCAATATTACCTATTCCCTCAAAAACAAACTTAGGCAAATATTTTTGACCTAAGTATTAACACTTTGGGATTACTTGACAATATAAAATGTGAGTTTTATTATGGTTGTTTTGCAGTTACAATATTGACACAGACATATGTTATACAAGTATAAAAAGTATGTACGTATGCTTGTAGCTATTACGTATGTATATGTCAATATTGTAACTGCAATACAATCATAATAAAACTCATATTTTTATTGTCAAGTAGTTCCAAGGTGTTACTACATAGGTCAAAAATATTTGCCTAAGTTTAAGTTTTTGAGAGAATAAGGTGATTTTACAATTTAATTTATATTACCCTCAAATGAACATGACGTTTATTAACTCGTTAAAACAATTTTTTATCGGCAACATTTTTTAGATGAGGTTTACGTGCGGTGTTGCCAAGTGGAACACAGTACTAATTTCTGCATTAATCCATTAACGTCCACAACGTACACGATTTCATGTTTCCCATCACACCGACAAATTTATGTTGGCTCTTCCCAACTTATTTTACCACAAGGCACTATCAGTACGGAGATTAGGACCTACATTCCCGACTACCATCCACCGTGGCATTAATAATCATAATAATAATTAGTGCCAATAAATGCCTCTTCATAGGTTCAGCTTCTAAGCGTCTCAATAGAAACTCTCAACCAACTCGGTGTAAATGACCATGTTCAAAGCGATGTCCTTAGGATACGCGTAATACCCAGTAGTATATTTGGACTACTTCGACTGAAATTCAGAATTCAGAATTCCAAAAGTGTAGAATCCAGATAAAAGTTTTTTTTTTTTTTTAGATACAGCTTTGCAGCCTCTCAGTATTTTTGTTATTGCTTCATATACGAAGTTATGTTCTCTCCAGGGGATTTGCCACATTTGTTGCATTTTTATAATGTTCAAAGTTTCTTTTAATAGAACAATTTGGAGCATTTAACTATACTTCTTTTCTTGGGCATCCGTATTCACCTCATTCTAAATCCTGTATATAGCCATAGTAGCCTGTCTGCTATATCTAACGTTTAAAGTCTATAGTCCTGTAGCGTGAAGATTATTTGGGGCACATCACACATTTTTTGGCGACTGACAGAAGCAACATAAGAGGAATGCGGATCTTTCCCGCAGTGGCTAAGCGGGATTGCTGAAACAGCCACCTTGTCAGTCAAGAGGCCCTTGCCCTTTAGGGATGAAACGGGCTAATTCTAATTCTAATTCTAATATACAAAATGATAACCACTAGCATCAATTAATTCTATCACTTCAGCTTATAAATTTGATATGTTAAAAATTATTGTTTAAAATAATAGGTCTTCTAAACTTGGACCAATTGATGCAGCAAGAGCGATTTTCTTCCTGATAGATGCAGACTTACTTTGAAGTGTAGACCTATAAATAGGTGAAAGTCGTGTCTGTTACGCCCGATTCTTATATCAAGACAAAAGGGCAGAATCGCGTGTAGCAGTAACATGCAAGTGCAATTGGTGCGCTTTTCCGCATAAATGTGCAGCGCACGTTATTCGCCATGTAATATACCTTAATTAGGACGGCATTCTTTCATGCATTAGAATGATGGTAGTAGGTTTACGATTCCATGGCTGAACGTTTCTATAAAATTAGAGAACTTAAAATTGTCCCAGTGTTTTCTTTCGTAAAGAATTGAGGATCTTGTTAGAATTGAAAAGTTCGACCACCACGAGTATTAAGAATGTAGCTTCCTATTTCTGAAGGGTTGTAGTGGTTATCTTTTTGTACATTAACAAGTATAAAACGTTTCTATAAAATTAGAGAACTTAAAATTGCCCCAGTATTTTCTTTCGTAAAGAATTGAGGATCTTGTTAGAATTGAAATGTTCGACCATCACGAGTATTAAGAATGTAGTTTCCTATTTCTGACGGGTTGTAGTGGTTATCTTTTTGTACATTAACAAGTATAAAACGTGTGATGTGTTCCATTAAATTCCGTTCTAGGCCTACCTTTAATTCATCGTTGAAAATTGTATTCATATTTTTTTTCGCTATCTGAAAAAAATTGAATATTTCTGGGGATGTAAAATTCTGCCGAACAATGGACATTAAAATCAGATTTACAATATCTGTTGGTATTATTTGATCAGTAAAGTTTTCCTTTTTTTACTTTCTGTATGCTGGATATGATCACTTATTTATTAATATTGTTTTAAAATAATAACACGTTATCAATTTATTTATATATTTCTTTATATTACAGTTTATTTTACGGTAGTTAGGGGACACTTACCCTTCTTGACCTGAGCTGTTTTGCGAAAAATGAAAAACAAATTATTCAGACTCTCATTGCAAGCCACTTTACGCTCTCGTGGTAAAAATTATGGTCTTTTTTGTAATTTACTATTTTTTAACAATTTATACTAGCATTAATAAAATAATAAATTTAAGGTTATCATGTTAAATTGCCTCAACTAGCCAAGAAAACACAATATCTAAGGCTGAAAAATACCCTCTGGGAGTTGTAAATTATTGTCAATATACTGAAGAAATGTATTCATAGACGATATAAAACCAACGCTATACCTGTAGCCATATGAAAATTATGAATAAGATTGAAAGATTAAATTTGTCCCCATGTATTCGGTATATTTAAGCATAGTTCCCTAACGGGAAGCATACATAGTTACGTGTAATAGAAAAAAAGTACTTACGATTAAAATGCCACCCATTTCTAACATGAACTTAGGGTCCACATTCGCCTGCTTGATAGCTGGGTTTATATAATTAAGCAATCGTTTTGGCACGTTTTAAAGTACATTTCTATAAGTGAATCTATCTGCACCGGTTCAGGGAAAATTGAGTGTGGTCGCAAAGAAAACAGACACAATCTTTATTACCATTTGCTATTATACGTTCCAGTTATAGATATCTTCAATATAAGTAATGCGTTAGAATAAAATCCTGGTTGGTTTGTTTGCTGCTGCATTGACACCAGCTTGCACTGCGGGAGTTATTAATTTCAGAAAAGTTTTGTGGAGTATTAAGATTAATGTCCGGCAACGTAGGGGTATTTGCGACACGGAGGGAGCAATTTATCTTCTGTTTGGTGGATTATTGTAATGTAGTGCTTATTTAGCATAATTACATGGAGTTATATAACAAGATTTTTTATTTTACTAGTCGGCCGATAAATCAAACTACAGTGTTACAAGGCTAAAATTGTATTATGTGGATTAGTTGGAAATAGATAAAGTTCCCGCACGAAATCTGTGCCGATTGCCTATGTCTTTGCATTATGTTTTCGTGGGGACTGTAGCGTCGATTGGCCTGCTACCTATCTCTCTCGCACAACAGTAGGCTACCTTCCTTTTTATTTGTCAAGGCCAAGCTACCTCTCTCTCTCGCACACTAGCATGTCTCTCTCTATCGAGTAACTGTCTCATCGGCACAGATATCGTGCGAGATCTTTACCAACTGTTTTATAGGAAAATCTGGCATTAAATTATCGGAAGGTATTCACAACACAGAGCAGTTATGCACAGTCCCTAAGATTATGGACGAAACTAATTGAAGAGGATATTTTCACTAGGATAGAGAATTCTTTTTAGAATATAGTATAAATGGTATTTCGGGTAAGTAGGCCTACGCTTTTAATATGAAGAAAATTATGTAATGTGCTCTTGTAATGAGCACCGCCCCTGAGCACGAGTGCCACATTTATGCACACACAAAATATATCATCAGCCCGGTCCGGGATAGAAACCAACAGCCATGATCAACGGGCATTGTGAACCATCGTCCATATGTGAAATTTTAATTTTAATTTTAATTATATAAGCCAACAGTGTTATTTTTTCTTTTAAAATGCACAACTAGATTTAAAACTTTGTTTATAAATAATTATATAGGCCCACTGTCACTAGACAGCTTCAGTTCAACTTACCAACATGGGCAGTTGTTTATCAAAGCACTAAAGGAATTCCGACTTGATTAAATAATAGTATTATTATTCATTTAGGATGTTTATCGCATTTCCCGTTCTGATGTGTGAATAATTTGATTTTGCCATGCTTGACTAGCTAACTTTACACAGACCCCAGGCTGTACAGAAATTGCTTTGTGCTGTACAGCGTGTTGTAGACAGGGCGCCGGGGTATTTGCACTCCATTCTCTTCCGGGATTGTACGGAACCAAGCTCCAGCGCCTCAGAAAGGACTAGAGAGGCATTATAATATTATTAACTTAGCTAATGTATGTAGCTTCCAAAATTTTCACCAGAGCTTATTTCCCGGTTAGTATGAACCATTTTAATACGATTATGTTGGAAACTTTGCAATTTCGTGTTCAGTCTTGATAACCTAGCTTGGAAAATATTGCAGTATTCGAACGTGTACATACATGCGGAGGATGCTAACAGCTAACTTCGTTCCCTGGAAGTTTTTAATTAGACATCTCTAACCACCAATAGTTCTTCAGTTCCTTTACATATTTGTGGTAATGGCCTACATAAGGACCTTAAAAGAGAAAGGAACATGTTTGGCGGAAAACCACACATTATGCCTAAGAATCTTGTGATGAGGAAGTCTCCTTTGCTTACACATAAGGCATATCCTGTTGTAATAGGAAGCAGCGGCTTGGATGAAAAAAGCTAACGTTTTGCCTAGAATCCTGTTGTGAGGTATTTACCTAGAGAAAAAAGTATTGGACAAAAAAAGAAAAGGCCAGAATTTATGGAGAATCCTGTTAAGAAAAGTTAGCCATCAACTTAGGCTAAGTACCAAAAAAGAGGAAGCACACATTTAGCCTAGAAGCTTTTTTTTCTCAGGGAATATGGTTCTTAAATTTGAATCTACTGAGCTGGAAGGGATGGTTTTACTTTCCTTCGCAATGGAGGCATATTGCCTGCTATGACTTCCAAAAAACCAAGAATCCTCTACCGGGTTTCACGGTGAATAGGTTGTATTGACAAGGTTTTTAAACTTCGATCAATATCGGATTTCTTCATAGTAAATATTACGTTGATTTTTATCACAGCCATAAAATTGAAATTTCTTTGAAGAACATCAATTGCAGCTCTGAAGCATCCTGTAATTTATTCTGTACACAATTTAAAATAGAAACCGAAACGCATTGTTAGTAATGCAAATGAGAAGAAAGCCAGCATAAAATGATGGATACACCCACACGTTAAGTTGCACATCTTAACAAAGCCAAGATTCGTGAACTTACTGAACAAAAATTGTTTTCTGTAGTGTGAATGCCAAGTCCATCATTACCTGGCCTACAGAATGAATTCTGTGCAATCTCGTTTACTATAGAGGAATAGCTGACTTAGCCATTCTAACAAGGAAAGTACTAAACTTTTATAACCTAAATCGAATTGAAAATTTGACCGTTTGTTTTAAATTAGTAGAAAGTATTTGGAGCTATGTTTAAGGAACAATCCTCCTTTCTCTTGCGCTTGAAATCCTAAGTGAAAAAAATTATATATCCGGAAATCATTATTTTGTAATCCCGGAAATAAAATTGAACTGTTAATTTACCCTTGTATTAGTAGTTCGTATAATTTTGAATCTGTAATATAATGGATGAAATGACTTAACATCTCAAAAATTATAGTGCTTAGACAGAATGGTCTGAAATCCAATATTAATCTTTTCACTGCTACTGACGTGTGAATGCTTTACATCAAAACATTGTTTGAAGCTGAGAAATAAGTTTAATACAGTAATGTTCTATGCAAAGTGTGAGAATTTTTACCCATGTGTTACGATTATCATTTTTGGAAACCAGCTATTCCACGGAAATGTTCTTCATTGATTTCAAACTTATAGCTCACTGATGGTTTCACTTGATGACTGCTTAATGTGCAGGGTTAAAAGCACTCGAGTAGTTTTAATCCAGAGCATTTTGGTTTTTTTTCCCACTTGGGTTGACTGATAATCGGATAATTTGTAACAGACGTGTAGGTCTAACTCAGAAAATTGAACATATACCTTTTTGATAACTATTAATTATTCACCGAGTTCACTGTAAAATTGCATTTTTTTCTTACGTTAAAGTTTTCTGATTCTATTTTGACAGTTACTTTTTATTTATTAATTGTCTTGATACGAAATAGTGAAGGTACCAGGGTTGCCATACGTACGACTATAGTCGTACACATACGACTATTTCATAGATTTGTATGGCGTACGACGCAATCATGAGTCGTACGCTTATTTGTACGACTATTTTTAACATAGCGTTTTATATTTTTTTAAATCAATCTACTGACAAAATTTAAATTTTGATATATATCCAGCTCTTTATTTCTTCATGGGTTTTGTTGTAAGCATGCTGCTAAAATCAATATGATTGGAAAGAAGTCCTTTTGCAATAATTACAACACTTTGGCAACTACTGTTTATTTAATTTTGTTGTATTTTATCAAATTTAGCACATCGAAAGATAATGAAACACGACTAATCATTTACAAATAACATGATTTATTAACAATTATATGACAGTCTTATAAGTCTAAGTAAGGTGCAAAACACCGATTATTATTATTATTATTATTATTATTATTATTATTATTATTATCATTATTATTATTATTATTATTATTATTATTATTATTATTAAGACATTACGTTCATTACACTGAAAAATCACAAAGTATACGACAGTTTTAACTAGCATACGACTATTTTCGGATATTGGTACGACTGTTCTACATTTCTGATCTGGCAACCCTGGAAGGTACTGTACGAGTCGAATATTCCTTAAACTTGATCTTGACGCATGTTATGCGTGTTATCGTTATAATGTTATTGTTATAATGTTCCTCCGGACAAGTGGATTGTTCAAGGATTATTGTTTGATGCTCGGAGTACGTTGCCGAAATTAATATACAATCTTTAAAAATTAAACCCTCAGCTATACGAAATAAAAAAAAAAAAAATATTCGGAAAATTCTTAAATATTTCATTCATGTACTACAGTGCCATCTATACAAAACTTAATCTAAATAATCAATATTACGAGTTATAGACTGATTTTTCAACAGTCTGATAAAATACATATTTTTGTCTTTAATTCTGGATCCTTGTGGTCACCCTCAATAGTGGATAGACGATGTTAATCTTTCCCTATTTAATAATCCATATTTTATCGGCTATTAATATTATTAGATCCTTCATTCTTTTTAGTAAAACTACTACATGTAACAATTTTTACGATTTTTTAAAGGTGGCATGTAGGCTATTTATCACGGTATTCATAACTTATTGTAGTTTAACTTTAGTGTGATAGTTTTTAATGTTGGATAGAATGTTGCCTTAAAAAATATATGTTTTGGGATGCTTAAGCTTTTGTTTGATAAATATTGTGCCTTCAACTTGAAACATTCTAGTCCTATTATAGCTTTTCTTTTTAGACAAGTTTAATCCATTGTAATGTGCTGTGTTTGCTGACTTTTAATCCATAGTGATTGTGAAAATAATATTGCTCCGACTGTTTGATAAATTTGGGTCATGAATAAATGCGTTGAAAGTGAAATATATACTTATGTAGTCTATATGTACCTAAAATTATATATATATACATGTATACAAAGTACGCATATACTTGTAGCTTCAGTGTTATTACTTTCAAGATTTCGAGTATATTTTGCTCCAATTAGTCTTCGTGACTTATGTAGTCTATATGTACCTAAAATTATATATATATACATGTATACAAAGTACGCATATAATTGTAGCTTCAGTGTTATTACTTTCAAGATTTCGAGTATACAGTGGAACCTTGTTAGCACGTTCCTCATTACTACGTTTTCCCGCATAGTAAGTCGTTTTTTGGAAGTCCCGGCCCCAATCTTAATAATTACATGTTTAAATGTTTCTTTAACACGTTTTGGTTTCACGCTTAGTACGTTCGTATTTGGCTCGCCAACCACACTTTGCCAAACACAAGCTTTGTTTGTGTCCGATCGTGTAATCTCTATGTCAGAATTCTTGTACTCTTTGCTCTATGGGACCAATCGTCAGTCATTATAGTTGCTTCTCATTGGTCATTTGGACACCAATCGGCAGCCATTGTGTTTGCTTCTCATTGGTCATTTTGACGTCATGCAGATTTTTCAGCGTCAGCTGTGTAGTCGCCATTTTTTTTCGTGATATTTTTATTGTGTTCTCTAGGTAGTGAAAAATGTTTCAAATTTCTTACGGTTCGTGTGGTGTCGAGAAGAAAATATTAGAATGTTTGATGAAATGTAGGCTAAAAAAGCAGATCATGCTTCTCACATGGGTATAGGATCACATTTCATTAGCAATTTGACTTTGTTCGCTAACATTCAGGCACGTCTGAAATTTTGAACAATTACACTTCCAGTTATTTTATGTTTGTTAATAGATTGTGGAGTGCAACTTGTTTCATGTGTGATGTTTTAGAATAAAGTGGATGCTTTTTTGTGTGAATTTCGTATGGTTTTTCATTAAATATGGCTCCCATACATTCCTTCAATTTTTGCAACTTTTGTTTAATTTTTTCAAATAAAATCGTTAGGCCTATGTATTTGTTTACACAATTTGAATCTCGCATAACTAATGGCTTGGCATAGAAGCTCCTGTGTGTCAATATGGGTATTTCTGAGTCATTAGGATGCACTTTTGAGTGGTTCTGAGCAACTTAGAAAACATAGGCCTATCTACATACTCCCTACGATTTTTTTTTAAATTTTCAGTAGTACGTTTTCCTGCTTAAGACGTATATTTTTCTCAGTCCCTAGAAAAACGTCTTAACGAGGTTCCACTGTATTTTGCTCCAATTAGTCTTCGTGACTTATGTAGTCTATATGTACCTAAAATTATATATATATATATATATATATATATATATATATATATATATATATATACATGTATACAAAGTACGCATATAATTGTAGCTTCAGTGTTATTACTTTCAAGATTTCGAGTATATTTTGCTCCAATTAGTCTTCGTGGGGGGACTATTTTAGCTAGTTTGTACAGCCTCGTACTAGATTCAAATCCTGCCGCAATTTTTCGGAATATGTCAACAATTGTATGATTTTCTTATACAGGTTAAAGGATAATGAAGTAGATCTCTTTCGCTTCATGAAAAGGAGGAAGTAATATCCTACTTCACAACAGTTAAACTAATTAATGTGGTTTGGAAGCGAATTTGTGTGGGAGAAATTATCACTTGGGAAGTAAATACTACAAATTGTTAGCACCGTAAAAGAGCATCATTCCCCATTAACCACTTGAGTTCAACACTGCTGGAAATTAGAAGCACAATGAATCTCTTACTGTATCATCCTCTTTACCCCTAACAGAGATCTGGCATTATTCCCATAGAACTTTCCTTCGAGGTAATGAACGGCCCAAAGCTAATGGCTATTCACTCTAATTAAAATTACAGCTGCTCACCATAAATTCATTTAATTTGCTCTAATTGTAAAATCGTTCATCCATGCGTGTTTGCAAAAACAGTTCATCCTTGTCATTGTGTTCAACGAACCCTGTTGGTATCTCAACTGCTACATATTCAGTGTCATGTTATTGAATTAATTGTGAAATGTCACTGCCCTGTCCAAATACAGTACCGATGTTCTGGTATATTTCATTAGTATCCCTGCTGTCGTCGTACTATACAGAGTGTTAATGAATAACACCGAAATATTTTACCTGTGTATAGAGGGGATATAGACAATCAACTTTTATTAGGAGAATTTTGCTCTATTGATTCAATATTTGCAGTGACAGCCAGGTCCTTCTGCGCCCTTGGCGAGTCTGACAAATCTGCGCCCTCCAATACAGGGGGGTCTGAACAATTTTTTTAAATTTCTGTAAAATTGTTTATTATTTTAATATGAAAACACTGTTATTATCAAAGAAATTTGATCAATTTGAAAATGAACTAAGTGTTGGACTTTCAAGGTACTTAAACCTTGTTTTCAGACGATTGAACTACTTAAAAAATAATTCATTCATAAAATCTAGAATTTTTATTGCTTGATAAATTGCACCAGTCTAAGAACTATGGTATTTTTCATGGTTAATTTTGCGCCCTCTTTATACCTGCGCCCTTGGCGGGGGCCCATGTCGCCACCGCCTAGCTACGGCCCTGGTGACAGCATAAAATTGCCCAGGGCATGACTGCCTCTGACTTCTTACATTTGAAAAAAATGCAAAACAAAGGAACTTCGTTGTTAACACTGGCGGTCAGTCATGTGATTAGTCTGTAAATTTTGCAGATTATGGAAACACTAAATTATGATATAGTTGATGATGAATGATTAAGAATCAGGTTTTTATAAATCACTAAGAAGGCATGAAGTCAATTTAATGAACATTTTAACCCTATTTCGCTTAATTATTGAATTATGAGCACCAAATTTTAATTACTTTTATGCCATGTAGCATACACATTTTATTTCGTAGAGCAAAAATCTCCTAATAAAATTACTTGTCTATATCCCCGAGGTAAAATATTTCGGTGTTATTCATTAACACTCTGTATATAGCCTAGGTAAGATGGAATGTATATACAGTCCCACGAAAGGTGTGATGTGCTGTGTGTGCTGATTTTTTAAAGTGGCTTCTTTGCTTTTGCCTACTCTTTACCTTCTGGTAAGGGGGAGGAGATTGCTCTCACACGGGATCTTACATAATCATATGAAGACTTGCATCCTCAAGAGGATGTTCCCGAGCAATAGTCATCACTTTGCTTTCTCCGAAAATAACATACACACATGACTACGGAGTAGTCCTAATGGGACGAACATTAAAACAACGATCACCAACCGCCGATATGTCAGGGCATGAGTTGAATATGCGTGCAGTACAGTTAGGGCAAACAGTAAGCGGCATGTCGCATTCAAGGAAGATGCATACTTAGGTCTACGTATTCCTTCGCTTTACCCCAACGCACAGTTTCTCGTTCTCGGGCAAGACTGCCCAGTAAAGTGATGCCATACGGCATTCTGTTGGAGAACACTGCTTTAAAAGTTTCAATTTGAATTTTAACGTTCGGAATTATGGTCCTCCTTGCATGACGAAAGAAGATGGCTGTATTTTACGTCGAGTGTATATTCCTGTCAACAAAGCCACCAGTCAGATTTGTTACAGGTCTATACTGTAAGAATTGTATTGTACTCTTTTTGAATTCCGATAAAACCTCCACGATAAGCTTCTACGTCTTGTTCCAGACAAGGAACCCATAATTAAAATATCCTTACTCCGAAATGAGTTTTCTCATAAGGAAATTAGTTTTCGATATAGGTCTATTGAGGTCTACGAACCAAAGTGTGCTTTGGGGGTGATAGAGTTTGATAAAAACAAACTTCCTGCATATTACTCGACGTTATATGTTAACTATCGAGGGAAAAAATATCGAAATGTGAAACAGCACCCCGTAAATATGTCTCTAGAATGTTCGAAACAGCACCCTTCCTCAGCACAGGATGACCAGAGAGCTTGCTTTCACTGTACGGTGTATGATAATGATGAACTATAGTCTATACCTTAGCTGAGTCACCGGCTGAAATTCCGAAGCATATTTTAGCGTTTCTCTTTCCTGTTTAAGTTAATTAACGTTTTGTAGTGAAAATGTAGCCTATTCAAACCGTGAGCAAATGAACAATGGTACCTAATTTCATGGCGAATAAGTGATTTACAAGAGGCTGTACACTTTTTAAATACTACAGCTTCTTGCAGACATCTCGGTTGCCATAACAGCAAATACAAGCTATTCATTGGTTTGAAAATCGAAGTACAACAGTTTGCGAGGAATTACAATCGGAGAACGATGCTGCCTTGACATATCTCGTAATAAATATATTTTATACAGTTTCAGTTTCTAGATACTGAAGAGTGGATCATTAAGACCATTGGAATCCCAAGCTTTTTATTTTTATTTGTTTAATTTTTTAAGGCTCGTAACACTAAACCACAAAAGATCCACGCTATTGGTAGGTGACGAGATTATCTGAATAGCTGAATTGGCAAAGAGTGGAAATTGCATTTCTACATTGCTAACAAAATTTGTCTCTTATACTGGTTACAAGTTGTTTGTGAAATTAATCATAACCCCATAAGAAACTATCTGGATCTAAATTATTAAAATATGGAATTCTTCTCTTCATATCGAATGCTGTCTTATAATTCATGGTAAGCCTACTCATCTGACCAGCTACTTTCGTATTAAAGAGCTCATTAACAGCTTCGAAAAATTGATTTGTTTCATTTCCTTTCATAATATTGACATAAATGACCCTTACAATTTAATTTTGCACTTATTTTTCAGAAATACATACATTCCGCATTTTATACTAATTTCGCATTTTATCGCGGACTAAAAAATAATAATAGACTTCATATGCTTCAAAACAAAAATATTACTTATTTTGACAGCATCTGGGGACATTTAACATCGCGATTGCGAAAATCTAGCATCCCTAATTATTAGGTATAAGAAAACTGTGTATTAAGTGTTATCCACGTCTTAATACTTAATCCTAAGCGTCGCCGTTGCAGTTTTATCTAGGTGCGAGACAGAGCGTTGCACTTATTGTGCGTCTACTCTTATGAGACTGCATTAAGATGGTTTGGAGATGTATGAGAATTGGGTTGTGACGTCAGTGGAAGTAGAGCGTTTCTAATTTAAGGTCATCCCAAGGGGGGCCATTAAGAACAATGGACATGCGCGAAAAGTCAAATATAAGAGTTTCAATATCACAATCCTATTATATCGTTATCTGATCTTGGAGAAGCTCTTATTGCACCGATACTCATCTTTTAAGTACCCCATTATGATAATTCGCGTTTAATAGTTTCTGCCTTCACTGTTGAGTCGCTACTTCTACTTTTCTGCAAGATTTATTCGCCAACATCTTATCACTATTCTTCTGTTCTCTCAAGAAGCCGGAACAGTAGAGTGAGTGAGTTTAAGGGATAAACACATTAATAATCCTGAACAGAAATTAGAGTTTCAAATTTCAGTTTAATATCTCAGATTTTTCTCACATAGACTATTATTTATTTTTAAATAAAAATTGAAATCTACCTCCTCCGATATACTGTATATTAAAATATGAACCTGATTTTAAGCTTGCTTTACAATCTTATTTATTTACTTTTCGTCTTTTACTTTCGTTTAAAAAAAATAGATAGGAAAATGAGAAGTTCGAAACAAATTGACGTATGTACACATTGTGAAAAAAAAAAAAATTAGAGATGATCAATTTTGAATTTGACTAAACAGGAAAATTGAAACAAACAAAAAACAAACAAACAAATAAGCAATTGAAATTTACATTCACTGTCAGTTTAAAGCGCACAGTACTTGAATATGGCGTCAGCAACACATTTCCTTGCGGCCAAACGGCATGAAATTTTACAGAGTTAGGCCTACACTAATGGTATGCTGGATTTTTTTTACATAAAATCCAAACATACTTTTTTTATCAATGCGGTTAAACCAATTCTTCTTTTATTGCTTAAAATGGGCAACCCCGGTTTTCCTGATTGCATAGATCAGCACAGCGGGCCAGATAAGATCAGTATATTATTGCCGTTAATTAGTTACATAAAGTTGACCTAGGCCTATACTGATATAAAGTTGGATGGAACTTGATTCAATCACGGGCGTAGATCTCAGGACAGGGAACCCCAATATATTTCGCAAGTCATTAGAAAGCTGTAGACCTCGCGGGTTATGTTGAATACGATTAATTGTTCCTTGCCCACAACTTGACAGCTACATTTTACATTTTAATAAACTGCAGTGCCAGTTCCAGTCAAGGATCAAATGAGTTTGCTAATCATTTATGTGATGGTTATATTTTGGTGCGATAAGTTATAGAAGAATAAACTTCCAGAATTTAAAATGTCTATAGGCCTACTGTGTATTCCATGTGTGTTCGAAATTGTAAATTGCAATGCACGCTACACTCTTTACATTCCACATGTGTTCTAGAGTTTAATTCTAGTGATTAGCTGGTTATACAGGCTACACTGTTTCCATCGAGTGTATGTTCTAAATTTAATTTAAAAACTATTCCTAATAAAAAAAATTACTCAAAACTGTTCACAAAATATGTTAACGCGTTAAGTCTTTCTATCTCTGAATAAGAATCAAGAACAATAGCCATAAGCAATTGTGTATTTATCAAACGTAATAATGTTGTTCGTTCAACAGTGTAAGATTAGTTCAGAGCATGTAGTAGCTACTAGGCCTAAGCATGCAGAGAGCATATAAAAAAGTCAGTAATCATTTCTTAAAATTTATTGCCTTTCATTTGTTTCATCTTAATGTCTACCACCTATTGCTATTCCGAAATGACTACAACATATTTCTAAAATGGAGTTGTTTTTTTTTATTTATTTATTTCGAACCCGTAAAATGGAGTTATGTTTTTCTTGTAATTTTTAACCCTCTATTTTGATCTTCTGTAAAAATTGTCTAACTGTTTTTAGTTTATATATTATTTTTAAAAATAAATTTGTAAATTTTTCTGTTCTTTCTTATTAATAGATACGATAATTGCAGCACCTAAACACGAGCTTTTATCATCTGGGGCTTTCAAAGAAAGTGCATTATGTAAAAATTTGTATTGTTTGATTAGGATGTTCAATTACTTGAAAACATTAAAATAACCGAAAGTAATTTTAAACTACTATGTAGGCTGCACTATTTACATTCCGCTCGTGTTCTAGCATTCTAGAAGTTTCGAATGACTAAACTCTTACGTCCGAATTCTAGCATTTTAAAAAGGTTTTATGGCAACCCTCTTCACTCGTCATGTGTTCCGTTAACTAACATTTTGTTCGGATATCTTCATTGTGTGTATTTACGGTTTCTTAACTTTAGAGCAGTGAAAAGCTGAAAACTTCTCTGACCTTGCAAAGCGGAATCTTCTGCTACATGCTATGGACATACTAAGTACTAATAAAACAACGAAGAAGACAACTATAAATAGTTTTGGTATGTATCCTAATTTATGAATTCAATATGGAAACCAGTAAACGGCTAAACACACAAAAGTTATACCTTGTTGTTTTCTCCCGTTTTCTTGCCTTGCGTTATGTTTACATCATCGTATTTTCTGTAAATTATATCATTGCAAGTTCCACACGCGGATGAAATGAAATGATTGGATTAAGATGTACCGTTAAGGACTATGGCCTCCTCAAAGAGGGAGAATACGATAAGTCTCTCGTGGTGAGCTATTCCACGTAAGGGATATTTGCGTTCTTGGGTTTGTTCTGTATTATTTTGTCTTCGTCCGCTTTGTCTAGTATCATACACACTGGTTTCTGTCACTGTGACAGACGGATGCACTGTTTTATTGCTGTATATTTTAGTTTGACTTCCCCTAGTGAAGGGTATCCGTTAAACAAAGTCTATACTTAATGAATAGAAATTTTGAATTATAATTAAATATCATGTCTTAAAATTACTAGTCTTTGATTTGGGTTTTAAAACTTCAATAAGTTTGTTTCCGATTAACCTTTAAGTATAAAATATTAAGCACTGTATAAAATAACAAGCAACCTAAGAGTATTACTGAAAAATAAGTTTCAGATTCACCACTAGGCCTATGCTAGTCTTGTGCCATAGGTTGCCTGGCACAAATTAAAAAAAAATATTGGTTACAAAGTGTGGATTTGGCCCTCAAAAGTTAATGCATACTGTACTTTAATCCTGCCACATCCTCATTAGTGTGTAGCCTCGTATAAGGCACTGAAAACTGATATTGTACTTAAAATTTTCAACTCGGATTTATGGTAATACTAGGTTAAAAGGCCCGGCGTCGCCCGGGTTTGGTATTTTGTAATTTGAAATGAACTTATGGAGGACTTTCGATTTTGAAACTCTAGGTCCTTATATAATATGTATGTAGAATTTGAAATGAGGAAGAACGACATATCACACTCACACTATTCCCTCAGAAAACGCTAGATATAGCTTTTTATGGCTTATAGAGGATGTCGAATGTTGCATTCCGTTGCTTCTACACACCATGCCTGGGAGGGGGTTGAAATAAGAAGAAAAATAAAATCCGGTTACATAAGATTGTATTCTCTGGACAGAAAATTTTATTTCTCACTCTCTTATTACCATATAACCGACTCGGGGCTGAAATAAAAAAGAAATTCAATATCACTTTCATACTTTCCTTCCCAAAAATCTGGGACATAATAGCCTATTTATTTATTTATTTAATCTTCCCATAGTTATGGGTTGCCTACACAGACAAAGAGTACCAGAAAAGAAAAACAAAAAGGTAATTGAACATAGAACATTGAAAAGAAAAAGAGAATAAAATTAAGGAAAAATTAATACAAAATAGAAAATCATTAACAGTTACGATTAGGATTTATATATGTGATTCCTCAGTATTGAAACAGATCCTCTGAGGGTTGCTAAAGCAACTTCAGTTATAACTGATGGAGGAAGTCCCAATCTCTTGAAGGTGTTCAACATGAAAGTTGTAACAGTTCCTCTTGCTCCTACCATGAGTCCAATGACTTCAAGTTCTTTGAGATTGTATTTATCACGATAGTAAGGGATGGTAGGATTATAAATGTCTTGCTTTTCCTTGTTAACATCTTGCGGCTGTGCCTCATTCACTTCGAAACGCACAGTAGGATCAATTATAAATCCGGATCGTGTGGTTCTTTGAAAAGCAATGATATCAATTCACCTCGTAGTCCCGGTGGTAGAGAGAAGTAGAATGTAAATCAATCTATACAGCAGAAGGTATCCCACAGCACTTCGCTACGGAGTTGTGTAAGTTTTAACAGAAACTGTTTTTAAGTACTCGACAGGTGAACAGTTAAAAATAGCGCTGTACCGTAGAGGTAATTCTATTCAGGATGAAGGAGAAACTTCCTGTAACAATAGATAACACTCAGCGAACACGAGGTTCACTTTCACATGTACTTGTACTCTTTATTCTACTTGCATACATCTTATTTTGAAAGATAGTAAGGTTGATTCTGTATGCAAAAATTATGCTACACATGATACATATTCAAGATGCTATCTTTGTCAGAGAAGCGTGGTACAGAAACAGAAACCAGCATGCAAGTGAACTCTGATACTCGTATTGTGTTCCTGAAAAAGCATCTGGCGTAAACATCCTTGGCACTTCTCTGAATTACTATTTTATGTTATACTAGCGTGTGCCCGCGGCTTCGCACGCGATAATTATTTCAAAAATTAAAAATTAAGAGCATAATAGTTAAATCATTATATTTATTAACACCAAAATCACGTGGACTACATACTACGATTAGATAGCGTCGCCTGGTAAAAGCGACCTCAGATTCGAGTTCCCTGGCCCAGACCATATTTAGGCCTATATTGAATATCCCTCTTCCGTGTAGGTTGAAAATTTCATACGTCTGTGGGACTTGATATTCTAAACAAATGAATCGTCAAGGATGGACCTACAAAATCAAGCGATCGCCCGCGATAATTATTTCAGAAATTAAAAATTAAGAGCATAATAGTTAAATCATTATATTTATTAACACCTAAATCACGTGAATTACATACCACGATTAGATAGCGTCGCCTGGTAAAAGCGACCTCAGATTCGAGGTACTTGGCCCAGAAAACCCCTGTATAGTGAGTTTCGTCCAAATCGAACAACGTTTGACCCCATTTAGGCGTCGCGTGGTAAAAGCGACCTCAGATTCGAGGTACTTGGCCCAGAAAACCCCTGTATAGTGAGTTTCGTCCAAATCGAACAACGCTTGACCATATTTAGGCCTATATTGATTATCCCTCTTATAATAATAATAATAAAATCAGGTAAACTGATATAACAAAGTGCCAGTATGTTTTGTTTAATCAGTTATGATTGCAGTTATGATATGCAGAATATAAAAAAAAGTCAAATTGGCCGGTTTCGGGATTTGAGCCATGGAACTCCAGAATGTGACGCCAAGATGTTACCATCTCAGCCACCTGGGTCAGTTATGGTATAAGCGCATTTAAAGCAATAACTTAGTGTTGTCATAGCTAACTGTATTTTAATTGCCAAAGCCTTAGAAATCACAGTAAAACAAAAGGTTATGTTGTCAAGATAACTGATTTTCATTTTTTTAAATAAATTCTTTCGAATACGTATATTACCATAAAATAGGCACTAAATTGAGCATAACTCCGAAACAGGTCAACCGATTTTATCCAGTATCAATAGACGTCTTCCCATGGACATTATAAATGTGTATACCAAGTTTCATAAAAATCCGGTAAAGTGTATTTGAGTTACCGCGTCTTTAAAATAGACACTAAATTGGGTTTTACTACGGTACCGGTCTACCGATTTGGTCCAATATCAGTAGACTTCTTCCCATGTACATTATAAATGGGTATACACAGTTTCAAGAAAATCCAATAAAGCATATTTGAGTTATCGCGACTTCTTATATATTAACATAAAATGCACTAAATTGGGCATTGTTCTGGTACTGGCCGAATATCAATAGACGTCTTTCCATGGATATTATAAATGCGTGTACGAAGTTTCATAAAAATCCGATAAAGCGTATTCGAATTATTGCGCCTTTAAAATATACACTAAATTGGGTTTTACTCCGGTACCGGTCAACAGATTAGGTTCAAATTCAATAGGGCACTTTTCATGGGCGTCATAAATGGGTATACCAAGTTTCGTGGCAATCGGATACAGCGTATTTGAGCTATGGCGCCTTTCTAATATAATCTATTAAAATAGGCACTAAATTGGGCATTACTCCGGTACCGGTGAACCGATTTGGTTCAATATCAATAGGGTTCTTCCCATGGACATTATAAGTGTGTTTTCAAAGTTTCATGAAAATCCAAAAAAGCATATTTGAGTTATGGTGCGTACAGACACACGTTCAGACAGACAGACGGACGGACAGACATTTTTTCGTCCACCACACAATCTCATAAAGTACCATACTGGCACTTAATAATAATCCTTTTCGGTGTTGGTTGAAAATTTCATATATCTGCGTGCCTTGACATGATAAACAAATGAGTCGACCAGCGTGAGCTACAACATTCAAGCGATCGTAATGGTTTTATGACAAAAATAGCCAATGCCTACTGTAATTGATTTGACATTGAAATGTGTAACTGAAAATTGATGCTTCGAAAACGCTAAAATACACGTTTTCTGCCCGTTTTTCACTCATAACTCAATAACGAAAGCAAAAACTAAAAATGTAATATGCCGAAAACCTTCCTGGGAATGTACTCAACAACTTCCCAAAGTTTCATGGCGATCGGATGAATGGTGTAGTAATGCATAAAGGACACACACACACACACATACATTCATTTTTATATATATATAGACTAGCTTAAAAGGCCCGGCGTCGCTCGGGTTTTGTATTTTGTTAATGCGAAAATAACTTATGAAGGACTTTCGATTTTCAAACTCTAGGTCTTTAAGGTCTTTATATAGGTATTAAGAATTTGAAATGGGGAAGAACGACTTATCACACACAAACTATTCCCTCAGAAAACGCTAGATAGGCTATAGCTTATTATAGCTTATAGCAGATCCCCACGGCTTCTCCCAAGATAATTAATTGAAAGATTAACAATTAAGAGCAAAATAATTAAAGTATTATATTTATTAACACTTTGAACGCGAAACATTCATAGGTGTAAACTAAACATTTGATAGGCCTAATTAATGAAACAGCTATAAATCCTGCTTTGAAGTGAATTTCACGATTAGAAAATAAATGAAAAAATGCAGTATTCGAAAGATTATGAGAATTGAAATCGATTAAACTCACGATAAAAAAAGTGCGTAAATGTATTTGACAGACAGACATAGTACATTAGTTTTTATTTATATAAGTGAAGAATGGAATAAGCCTACTGAGGCCGTGATTTCTATATTCATTTGTCCAGACTTATAATTCCGTTACATTTCAGGCAGATTTAACGACCCTACATAAGATATTTTAATTACGATTACATATAAAAACGTTGTAGCCAGGACCCCGAACTAAGCAACTTCCCCGGAATTTTCTGTAAACTATATTCCATGTCAAATAAAATTTGTTTAACATTACCTTATCGACATCTATAGCTTTTATAATAACCTGAGATATCCATTGCCTTCCATAGCGATCGCGACGATATTATTTCCAAGGTATGACAATAATAGACAAAGCCTTCTGCAATTGATTTGACAACTGAAATGAATAACTCCAAACTGATGCTTCGAAAGCGTAAAAAATGCACGTTTTCTTGCCGTTTTTCACTCATAACTCGCGAACGAAGGCTAAAATTAAAAATGTAGTATGACAGAAACCTTCCCGGGAATGTACCCAACAACTTCCCAAAGTTTCATGGCGATCGGATGAATGGTGTAGTAATGCATAAAGGACACACACACACACACACACATACATTCATTTTTATATATATAGATTTAGAGACCATATTTTTTGTTAACAACTATAAGTGCGAAATTTTAGAAAACTTCTTTCCTTAGATATGTTTATTTTGATAGTTGCTTAAAATATCACTACGTTTATTGTTTAAATTATATTCACGAAATATTGCGAAGTGTATTAGATTGCACTAGATGTGTAAATAAGCGCGAAAAAGTACAGAAAGTATTTAAAATCATAATATTTTTAATCTTTTAAATGTCGTTTTCGTTCTCCTAGTAGCCTGTTCATCTTTCATGCTGTCTCTATTACTGCTGAGAAGTTATAGATAGGTCTACTTCTGTGTGAACGGTACATATAGCTTGTAACTACCCTTCAGAGAGTTTTTAGGAAAAAATTAGAGTTTTAGCTCTTGATATAAGCACTTCACACACATAATTTAAACAAAATCGTAAAAGCCGTTTTCGAGAAAATCGCGAAAAACAAAATTTTCTTAATGTAAAGTCCCTTAAAAATAAGAGAAAATCGTCGCCAATCTTCGTGTCACATCCCCAGAAGACACCTAACCCAAATACAAAATTTCTGTTTTCGTACAATTTTTCGTTCTGGGGCTAGGTTTATCACAGACACAAAAACACACACACTGATATGTTTCTGAAAATAATTTCTGAAAATAGTATTTTTTGGATTCAGGGGACCTCAAAACGTGTATTTATGTTAAAAGCTCAACTTCGAATTTCGGGGTCGAACACAATACTTTCTCTACCTATGGTACGGTCAGAGAAAGTAATATTGCGTTAAGTACCGCTACTGGAAATTGGTTGAAACAATCAAATGTATAGCAGGTGTTCCTAAAGGGATAGGGCTTTATTTAACATCCAATAACCAAGCCTCTGTATGTTTACTCATATCACAGGGGACTATTGAATTATTGATTCAGCGATTATGTGTAATTATTACAAACTGTGTGGATTAATTGTACAGGATAAAGTTATGTTCTGCACAAACATAGATTAATAACAAACAGTGCCATGGGATGGCAACGAATTGAGCTGCGGCACAACAGGCATAGGCAACCCATCCCATTTGTTTGTTTTAATGATTAATGCACTTTTTAATCTCACTGATTTTTTACTTGGGCGCTTGTTTTATTTTCTCTGTATTGGTTTTCAGAGATAAACGAGCAAATACTTCGCTTCCGCCACTATAGTTATTGTTGTTCCAACTGATATTAAAACTTTTACTTTTAGATGTTAAAATTCTGCGAATACTACACTAGCGTAAGGTGGTTAGATTCTACGACTAACATACGAGGGAGAATCAAATGAAAACAGCAATTAATTTTCCCCCACTACTTTACCTGCAGGAAGAATGTTTGCTTGTACATTATTTTTCTACATACTCCCCTCCCAGTTCAATGCACTTATGCCATTAGATAGGAAGTGCTTCGATACCGCGTGAGAAAAAATATTTTGTTTGACGTTGTAGTCACTCGTGCACCGCCGATTGGATGGTCTTCATCAGACATGAGCTTATATACCTAAATAAAGCCGCTAACGGTGTACTGATTCAGGTTCTCACAGTTACAGTTAAAATACAATGAAAATAACCACGTACCTCATCTTAAGAGATGTTGGAAATGTCCACCTTTTGCATCCACACAATGCTGGCACCTTTTTAGTATGCGTGTAAGTTCAACTTCCGAGATAAAGTTAATTAATCTTTCGATATTGTCTTTAAGTTCTTTTAGCAGTATGTGACTATTATTTATGGGGAACTTGAAGAATAAAGTGTATAGGTCAAATCCCCATACATGAGAACTTATTCAGTACGTTTCTGACTTTAAAATACGATACTCATACTAACGTTGAGGTTTGTTCGTCAATGCCTTCAGTCAGTATCTCCAAAAAATCTTTCGCTTGATGACTCACCCTTTTTGCCTAGATTATGCTTTTTTGAATTCATAGCTGTTTCATTCTAAGGTATTGCTAGCATGACTTCGATTTGGTAAACGCATGACGTCTATTAATGAGCATGTCAAAAAGGGGCTTCCTTTTTATGTAATATATACGTGCATAAGGTACGAATTAAGCAATTAAAATAACATCAAAATTTTACCTTTAAAATGAAGTGAGTTATTAAACAAAATTCAAGGTATCATTGAGTCGTGTCGAACATTTCTAACCACTTTTCTGAAATTGTTTCTTGCTTCAGGATCTTGAAGCAGGGGGCTATAAAGGGAGAAAATATTTTTGGGCTAATGTTTATAAAGAACCTGATTAAGCCTACATAAACTGCATTTATAATTGAAGCATTTAACTGGAAAATCGAATAAGTTAGCCAATTTGATAGAAGTGTAGGCGGTGGTTCACTTATTCTATGGCAGCTCTCTGGCTTGTATACGTTTTATAACACCAGAATGAGGCCTTAAACTGCAGATATCCAATGTACAGTACAGTTTGTTTGATGGCATGTTACGACATCCTGCCATTATTTAATGTTACGTCACATCCAGGTGGGGTTACTGAATTTTTGGTCAAGGTCAGAATGGCTAATAGGAAGCGCTAAATTTTCTGTTAAAATGGAATGTATGCATTGTGTACATTATAGATGATCATTTTAATAATGAATGATCTATTGTGCTATTTTATTGCTATTAACTCATGGACAAGACCATCGACAGTTCCATTTTTCCTATTTGATGATTTCCTTATGAAAGGCGGTGAATAGTTTTTGACAAACGTATACAGTTCACATTTTGTGGGTATTATTGAATTTATTCAATTTCTCGGTTGCATAGCTGCTAAGTAACACATGCCCATTTGAATTTTTAACAAATAGCAGAATGACATTTAAAATGTTAAAAACTTATCATAGTCCTACAGCTAAATTGTTGATCGTAATTTTGTTTCAGAGTATTACTGTAACTTACTAAAATCACGTCCAACTTTATTAATCAAATTAAAATTGAAATTGAAATCTTGTCACATATTAAATTAATTTTAATTTCATTAATATATTAAAATTAGGTCATAAGGAAGAAATCTACCATAAGCAGATGGCAGGATGGGGCAATGTGGTCTGCATGCCTACTCCCACGGCCGTTACTGATAGCTTACTGGACTGGAGCTACTACTTCTTCATAAAGTAGTTCCTCAGTTTGTGTCACGAGGCTGATTGCACCCCGTTCCAGACCTCCCTACCTAAGAAAAATCCGAGGAGATACCGGGAATCAAACCCAGACCTGCAACGCTAAACACTAGACCACACAGGCGGTTTAACGTAATTAATCGTAAAAAATTATCAAAAATCAATTTTATTAAAATATGTTATTCGTTTTATACAAAGGTACGTATTTACTTAAGAATTTACCCGTTGCCAGGGAATTAAACCCGAAAATAGAAAACACTTGCACCTAAAGTCGCCCTAAAATTGACTAACTTCATTGTATTTTGCGTTATATGCTAAACCGGAGTCTCCTATCACAAATCTTAGTTCCTAAGTACGGATCAAGAAACATCTTCAGAAATATTGCAGAAAATACTCTTCCAATAATTTATTTATTTCATTTAATTCTTTTGTTTAATGCTTGATCAATATTTAATAAATATAATGATAGTTAAGTTGGGTTTAACTTCGTAATAGGCTACATTGGGTACAACTTACATGTGAGGTTTCCGGTTAACTTCTCAAGAGTTTGTGTGGTGCATTCATGCAGTGTTATCTGATGTTTCTGTTCTACAACTTCAAATTAATTGGTTGAGCTGGTTAGTTTTCTAGGCTATGATCCTTAAATTATAACGTTTAGTCCTTACTTAAGATAGATAAGTAAGGACTTCCCTATCATGTACTGTAGGCTATCTTATCGTCATCTCAACGCTTACATAATATATCAACTACATGCATCTATCTTTTAACAATATTGTTTTTCTTTCCTCCGCATAGAGCATCTGACTGTATCTAACGGACCAAATATATCGTTTTTTTAATAAATACTTCATAAGATCCTTCTACTTTAAAGAATGGTTAAACAATTACAGACCAATATCTTTTCTTCCGACCTTTTCCAAAATACTAGAAAAATGCATAAAAGATAGACTTACTGAACTATCTACAAAAACATGAAATTATACCTAAAATCAATTTGGTTTCCAGACAATAAGTAAATAAAAAATTGTTTGTGATTTATGTTAGCTGTCTCTAAGATATTTATGTTTGATTCCTCTAAGCAATTTTTTGAAATATTTTTATACATTATTTTATGTAGGCCTAGAGGTATTCTTCAATCAGTTCGTTGTCTTTCCTCTTTCTTCATTCTGATCTTTTTGGAACTGCACCGGAGCACGAGCAGTCTTGCTCATACGGGTGCATTTCACATTATTATATATTTTAGGCCTACTATGTTGTACTAGAAATTGTAAGTTTTGTTGTGATTGTTTTTATTTTTTTTAAATTTTGTAATAATAATGATAATAATAATAATAATAATAATAATTAATACATTTACCAAATACAAAACCTCATATACCTAGGTATATATATATATATATATATATATATATATATATATATATATATATATATATATATATATACTGAACTATCTGAACTATATATATATATATATATATATAAAGCAAGTTATTTGGTAGGTACCGTGCAATTATAGTTCTAAATCTATTCTTCCTCTTTTAGGCCTAGGGCCTGTTGACTTGGCCGTGAGCCATTTCACAAATGGTCGCATTCACAGGAGAGCTAGAGCTGGTTCTCTAGAAGGTAGAGAAGTTTCCACCATTGCAGGTTGAGGACTACTGAAGTTATTATAGTAGCCAGGGCACTCAGCTTAACGTGTAGTCTGAATAATAAGCAGTTATTCATTTTGTGAGCCGAATTGTTAAAAAAAAAGTCCTTTTGTAAATACGAGTAAACGAGTTTCTTATTATGGCCTCCAACTCATTCTGCAGAACATAAATGGATGTAGCATCTGCTTTTGCAAGGAGTAGAACTGAGAGAGTTGAAATTAGTCCAAGGTTGGAATTACCTCCTCTGAAAGGCGTAGTTTGTTTTCTTGTACTTGTAACTTACAACTATGCCAATCTGCTGTTTCTCTATTGCGTTTCAATTACAGCATGATGGTTATTGTTGTTTAAATTTGTACAACTAAGCCCTTTTCGGAAAATGGGTACCCATTTCAGCAATGTCGTCACTTCTATCAGAGTCTAGAAGTAGCAAAGTCCGCAGACAGAAATCGATGTGTTTCATATGAAGTTCTAAGTCAAATTAAGTCGAAGAAATTGATAACAAAACCCAGTAATGGCGCTTGTCCAACCCAGAGATGGACTGGGTATAAAAATAAAAAATCGGCCCGAAAATTATTTTTTAAAAAAAAGCTACCCTCAACAGCCCATCTAAAACTACAATTAAAATAATGATAATAATAAAATAAGGGAATACTATTTACTCATGTTCATTCAATATACTGGTAGTACCATATTTATTTCCTTATCCTAATTAATTATGTATAAAATAAAATAAACGATTCATCCTTAAAACGTGAGTTCTCTTTCTTTCTTTCTTTCTTTCTTTCTTTCTTTCTTTCTTTCTTTCTTTCTTTCTTTCTTTCTTTGGCTATCTGTCTGTACCCTTAGGCCTTTAACTCGTGCATTACTGTCCCGATTTACATGCAGTTTTCTTTAATTTATATAGTAGATAATATATTGTTTGCTTAGGTTTTCTAGGTAGCATTTTACTGAAACAAGTCCACAAAACGAAAGTTTTTTTTAGCATAGACCCATGCTACCTAAAACAGTAGAGATGCAAGGTGTGCAATATTTATTGGGAATAATTTATTTTACAAAAATGTCGCTATCATTTGGAAATTTTTCTTAGGCCTATACCTAAATTTGTTCTATGTTTTGCATACAGGAGTGGTAGGGTACGTTGTAGCCTACTAGTAACCTACTATTTTATCAAATTCAAATTTCAAATTTATTCAAATCAGATTAAATTATCAAACAAACAAAATTATTATACATTACAAAACCTCACATGTATACTTTCTTTAAAAGTCCCCAGATGAGCAAAACTCGTGTTTAAGGGCTCCGATTATCATATCTATTAAATAAGAGAGACAGAACCTTACAAATGTACATACAAATTATATACATAAACTAAAAGAACAGTTAAATAGTTTTTACAAAAGACAATTAAAGTATGAAATTAAAAATGATAGAAACAGGCAACCATTTTTACAAATAAAATGTTTATATTAATAAATATAAATAGTTGGAAAAAATTTAAATGAAACAAATGAAATTGCCACTATATTTTATAAAGTATTCTGAGCAATAGAAGTATTATAAAGCAGTAAGCTTAGTGCTTCATAATAACTTAGTCCTCATTTTGTTTCCGCAAAACGTAACATGGCGTTTCTTCTTGTATTTTGAAAATGTTTGAAAGAAATAACGCAATGTAATTATCAGATGTATTGGATGAAATCTGAAATACATTTTTAATTTTACATTAAAATACATGCATAGGCCTATTAGGGTCACTTGATATAACAACGTGCGGATACTGTCAGCTTTATGGAGCACATAACACATTCTTCCCCTAAATATAGGATTACGCTTGATGTATAATATGAAGTACAATAACTTGATTACGGTGGGCGGTATTTTAAAAATCGGAGCCATGTAGCATCAGCCCACCGGGAAAACTCCCGGTAATCCGGAAGAGCCAGTCCGATTCTGGTCCTGTGGGAAACCTTTATGGATTACGATTGCGCATACAAACTCGAAATTGAATTTTTGTTCGACCATACTATAATACGTTGTGACGTAACGGTATCATAATGATAGCCATTACGATACAGAATTCCATTGTAATATAGGTATGGTATCTATTATTACCGAACACGGAACGATCATGAAACCTTCAAAGCAGCAAATGAAATGCGTAGTAAACAACCTGGTATTTAAAATAAAATCAGTTCTGTCCGTGCTAATTTTAATGTTATAAGCTTACTAAATTGAGTTCATTTCGTCTTGTAAAAATCTATTCGTTTCAAGAAAACGGCCAAGAACAAATTTCGATTTGACCGTACGCTATCAGCTTCCATCTATGGCAGAAGACAAGAACTACCAGAATTTTCTAATGGCTGATTGCCATTGGTCAGCCAATTTTTTATGAGATTTAATTATGGTCGAACAAAAACAGTTGTATGCAACTTGCATGTAATGATAATAATTCAGACACTCTTAACGTACTAGTATCTTAATAAATGCCATTATAAACCCCTTGCAAACTGTGCTATTTTGTTATAAAAATAACATATATTATTAATTTATTACTTATGATGCCTCTGCAGAGGACTGCGTTATGGGCTTGCCTTACTGTGAATTTGAGTGCTCTCTGACAAAACGACAAATTATGTAGGCAATCTAGTATGTCTGACGTTTAATTTATTCTGTTATAAGAAGAAACAGCAAATGACATATTATTACCACAGTAGTGCTTAATTTCTTATTCAACGATGTAATTACTTCCTTTACTGATGCAATATCTACAAGAACTTAGTTTAATAAGAAGGTGACATTAACATATGTCACGTCTCATTATGAACGCACTGCACCTAGAATGTCTCTATTATAGTAAATTACACAATATCTCGCCGTTTGAACTAACTATACGAAAGGAAAGTTCATATTCAGAAAATGATTGTCCCACGACTATGCCTGTATCTAGATTAAAGTTATAATTACATCCTGCCATACAACAGATATTGTCATATAGTAAATACCATATGGTTGATTTAAATTCATAGGCTGTAAGACATAAGTCAGGACTTTCACTCATGACCTTTGTATTGCAGGGCAGCCTCGCACCGACTGACCAGTAACTCAAAGTGTAAAATTACAATACTGTACTGACAGCATTAAATTTAGTGCAGGGTTCTATATCTCTTTATCTGACCCACATTTCTTCAATGCAAAACCACACTGTGCATAGTAGCAACAAAAGTGAACGCATTTATTCACGTATTCTGAAGAAAGAAAGAAAGAAAAAAAAAAAAACATAATATGCTCACATATCAAATACGGACAAATATCAAACTTAACATGTTTAATATTTAATTTCGTTATTGAACCAGGCATATGTTTCTTTATTTGATTCAATACTTATCTGTTGGCATTTATATGATTTACTTAGCTATAACTTAGTTTATTATGAGTATTATAAGTAGCATAGTAGTATTAAGTTACTACTAATAGTTTAATTAGCCTTTAAGTATTTTTATGCATCGTCCTTACATCAATTCATTAAAACAAAATATTTGCTGTAATAATGATAATATACTAGCTTAATTGGCTAAATACTATTAAGAACAATAGAGTAACAGTTCAAGAATAAAGGCCCTATAGATTAAACATTCAATACTTTTCCATCCTTAAAAAGAGGCCTGCAAGGAATTAAGGGACGCGAATTAGTTAAGATTCTCTGTTTTTAAAAAGTAATAATATATCATTCGGAATGGGGCTAGAGCCATAGAATAAGAGACGGTTTCTAAAATCAAAATATGAAAAATAAATTTGCTTTAAATAATGATGGGTCACCTTTGAGTGCAGATTTCTCAGAATGCGTGAAAATTTTCTACACACAAAATCTATATGTATATTCCAATTTAGGATGCGATTTAAGTAACTTATATAGTTATTAGGACGAGCATCTTTAGTAATTTGGGGTACGCCATGGTGTAGTGGTTGAGGCACTGTGTTACAAACCGGAAGGTCGATTCCCGATGAGTCGTTGAGATTTTTCAATTGGCCTAGTCCTTCTGGTGGCACTATGGTCCTGGGGTCGACTCAGCCTCTAACAGAAATGAGTACCAGAAGCAATCCTGGGGGTTAAGGCGGCCGGTGCGTAAGGCTGACAACCTTACCAACTTCACGTGTCGAATGTCTAAAATCTGGGAGCCTCATACTCCTGGAACCCCTAGGGCCTCCATGGCCTGTATAGGGAACACTTCACTTTTTTATCTGTAGTAATCTGTAAATGCTTTCATATTGTAACCGACACCACTGCCACCGGGTAAAAGCCCGAAATTAAAATTCTCTTGCTGAACAAACTGGATCATACTCATAGATTTTCCTGGATTCGTCTTCCTGCATAGATTTTTAATCTGGGGAATTTAATATGATTGGTCATGGCAAAGATTATAAGCACCAGGGGTATTTGACTTTTAATAGACGGCATCAAATTTAAAGAATAACACACCCTCACACATTTATGAACTCATAACTCTCAAAATAATGTACTTTTATGAAATAGTGTAATTTTTCGTAGGCCTATTGAAAAAATTCAACCACTGACCTGGAGATACGTTAAACTTGTTGACAAAAAATGAATTGAAAAACAACATGTTTAACCCTCAAACCTGTGTATCCCTCTTTAAGCTTGGACAGAACATGTTTCTCCCTTCCCATTTTCGTGTGGAAGAAGAAGGCGCATTGCAGAGAGTGCATATTCATTTGTCTCAATCATGCTAAGGCATATTGTTCACAGGGCAGCCTTAGTTTCTGCAAAAAATGGCTGGCTTGTAACTACCCTTCAGATAATTTTTACGAGAAAATGTTTCAAATAAAAGATTTAGGTCAAAGTGCTTATAATTTCTCTTCAAAACTTTTAGAAACTCGTAAAGAACGGTTTCTTTAAATGTAAAGAAGTAATAAAAGAAAATTATAAATATTCTTCTTTTCACATTCCCGGAAGATTGTTAATCTAAACAAACTTTCGTTTGGTACGATTTTTATTTTTCGAGCCATACCTCTTTCAAACATACACACAAACATGTCTGCGAAAATGATATTTTTGAAGTCAGAGAGTAACTACTGAAAACTTGACAACCAACTTCAGAATCCAACACTAATATGCTAATTGAATTTGTAATGATTTCTCCCTTTCGTAAGCACTTTTTTGAGATCTCGTCACGAATAATTAACTACATCTCTTCGCTGTCCACCAAGACGATAAAATACAGTGGAGATGAGCATTCACCGGACACGGGCGACCGTTTTTGTGGAGTCATGAAAGCTGCCTTGCGTAAATCGTTTTTCTCCGGCGCTTCCTTTCACCCATCACCATCATTCTGGTCAGTATTACATTTTTAGTGCCTCTCCCAATAAAGATATTCTTAGGGTTACAGTGCCTGTGTTTTTGTATGATATGCATTCCATCTTATTCAACATAATGACTTAATGAGCTACTACTAAACCCGTGAAAGGAGTTTTATTCGTTTCTCAATGTGGGTAGTAATCATCTATTTTTGCGCAATATGATTAATGTCCCTTTCTAGTAAGTTGTTAAATACAATAATAAAGAGCAGTCCAGTATTTATATGATGAATGTTTCCAGTGTACATCTGACGTGCAGCCATCGATTATACACACTTTAAAAATAGGCTATAAGCTAATATAAGCTAATCAAAGATATGTAGGCCTATTATATAAGGTAGATGTGGAAGCTTGATTTCAAACTCCTCTGTGATCCATATAAGATACGTAGTTGCAAAGTGGCAAGAGTTGGAGGTTTTTCGATTACATTATATTATTTCGGGTGCCTTTAAATTGGGCCCATGGTCAAGAAACGGCGTAAACTGTTGCTCTTGCTTACTTTAGGGATTATACACGTACACTGGTAAACATATATAAACATAGGCCTACATTCGCAGATACACACGCACATAGCATTTGCGAAAATTGCCGTTCTTTCTGGCGCGATATTTCGCTTTTTACTTTTTCGCATAGGCTATAAGTAGGAGAAAGTGTTATGATCGTGAGGAAAAATCGAAATCGAAATAACACGGGAAAACTTGTTTTAGGATGCCCAGAAACAGAAAAGGTGTTTTTGGAATGACGTCTGTCTGTTCATTTAGGCTACATCTTTAGCGGCTAAACGGAAGTATTCATTGTATTTACTTCATTTTTTGAATTAAGGACTTTTCTGGAATTCCATCGAACCGCCCAGAATTCGGTTTCTGTAAATGAAATGTTAAAGAGTCTTTTCATGAACACTTTTTCAAAATTATGATTTTTGAAAAAATGGATCTAGCGATTTTAATAAAAATGGAAATTTTGGAACCTCTGTCTACAGTTAATGAAATGGCTATATTCGTTTCGCTTTATTAAAAAAAAAAAAATGGACTTGTGTCCATTTTTTTTATTCTTCTAAGCTATCTCAATAAAATTACAGTAGGTGTTATACGAAAACTTAGCACAGTCAAATCGTAGAGGAAATTATAATGAACATTTTTTGTTATAATCATTTCTTTATAAGATTAATAGATACCAAGATAAACACGAAATAAGAATGACTTACATTGAGAATGTCAGAACATACATTAATTCTTTTGTTTCCCATAGTAAAAATAACACTATAATAAATTTATTGTTCATAACGAACATACAGACACCAAACAGAGAGGTGGCCAGGGTATCCTGGGCTCAAATCTCAAACCTTGTGGCCGGCAAATTTGACTTGAATTTTTCGTGGCTTCCTCATTCACAAAAATCTATTTAAAGTTGGACGTTGTACATTTTTGGATGGTACATATCAATTTCTTCCATCAACCTTAATTCCTCAGTAATTAAAATCTTAACGAGGCATATAATATGAGAAAGTTTGTGCTACATATTTTGCACCGTTTATTTATTTAGTAGTTTCTAGGATCTATAGTATGGTTCAAGAAAAAGTGTGTTATCACATAAATATATACTTTATACTCTGGATGTTTTCCTTAAACACTTTTATTTTTTTGTTACAGGAAGAATATGTGGCAGAGAATATAAAATGGACTCCAATAGATTATTTCAATAATAAAGTAGTGTGTGATCTGATTGAGAGCAAGAGACCCCCAGGACTGTTCTCTGTCATGGATGATGTTTGTGCTACCATGCATGCTGTATCTGAAGGAGTGGATCAGGATTTGCAGAAGGTAGTTTATATAATGAGGAAGATGCTGATGTTTCAATTGAAAATTATTTATGGTCCTATTCTTTCCACTATGATTTTATTAAAAAATAATATAATACAAACAATAATACTTATTAGGGGAACAGTGGATTAATGTGATTAAGAACTTAAATAGAACATATAGAGTTCCAAGATTTTCCTGTCCAAGATCAATTTATGATAATAATTTTGATATCCCGAGGGAATGGATAAATGAGCATTTCAGAGATAACACGTTTAGGGAGCGGGAAGTAGAAAACGGTGGAGACTGTAATGATCAACAACAACAACAATAGTAACAAAAAACAAAAAAGGTGCTACATAGTTACGGCAGTTTGTTTATGATTTTTTCAATTCAGTACACTTGAGAAAGGCCTGGAGGGCAGGTTGAAACGTTGTGTGTTGGAGGGGATTGTTTTATCCACTATTGTAAATAAGTATTATTGTTTGTATTATATTATTTTTTAATGCTGATGTTTATTGGTCAGATTAATGTTTACAGATTAAAGGTCATCTGGGCATGATTGGATAATTTCGGGGTTCAGTTTAATGGTATAATAGGCCAATGGAGCCATCTTTTGAAAAAATTGGGTGGTTCAAAGTTTTTAAAATTTTTATATTTCCACTTATTCGGTTTGTGAAAGGACTTACATGACTACATGAGTACAAATGACTTACATGACTACAAATCTCAATAATTTAAGATTGATAAGATATAAATTTTGCATAAATTATGGTCATGATTGGAAGACAATATAATACAAGTGTGTCTTTTTAGTAGTACAGTCGGTCAAATAAAAAATGTCGGGACTCGTATGCAGTTAAAATTAAAGTTTTAGCGCATTAGTTCACAAGTTTCCTATAAAAAACATAAAATACAGGTCATTCTCGGAACATATGAGGCCATGCGACAGGAGGGAAAAAAATGAACGAGGGAAAAAATGAACTACGAGAAAAGCGCAACACACGATATTCAACTTAATGTATTGTCATAATTCATTTTGCGTTGTGTCATCGCGTCACATCCAAATGCTAGCTTCAGAGAAAGTGTAGTTAGGGCTGTAATGTATGAATGTTTATTTTTACTACAGTTAGGCCGTAGTCTGGTGGTAGTTTTACAATCATATTGTAATTGACCTGCATTTTTCGGCTTCTGAAGCAGGGAGAAGGTTCCATATTTCTTAAAGAGCAGCTGACCGGAAGTTTTCATAGGACTGGCCGGCCGCGTATTTCGATGCTAGATTGCTTGCAGAAATTGAACGTAAGTTATTGATTTTGCACTACAAGTACCGCTATTATAAATTAAGTCTTTAAAAAATGCTCCTTGAATAAACATATTCCTCGCGAATTTATTCATTATAATAAAATTATAAAAACTTCCATGCAAGATTATGGCGGACGTGAGGCATATAGCCACAGCCTTTTATACATGTTTGTTTTGGAACAAAACTGACTAAATAATCAAGAAAATACATGGATAGACAAGAGGCGTGTGTGAACCTAACCTTAAGTCTTCCTGTACATGCGCATATGCTCGTTCGTGATACTTAATCAAATACTGCCCGACGTTTTTTATTTGACCGACTGTACATTATTTTCTCCAGTATATAAAAGGTTTACCAAAAAAAAAAGGATATCAGAAATTCAGGAAAGCAGTTAATGATGACAGGTGATAGATGATAAAAAAAAATGTTGTGTAACATGGATCCAGAAACATTTTTATTTGCTTTTTAGAACTCGTTCCAGCATGGGTGTTTGTTGAATTCTAAATCAGAAGTTCCATGAGATGGATAGGTAGAAGTGGACCAACTCCTTAGCCTCCGCCCTCTCTGAACCTAAGCCCATTGGACTTTTTTTTTATCTGGCCATTTGAAATGTCTTGTGTATATGTACACATTCTTTGTGCCCTTGTTGTGGAAAGCTGGGAGACAGTACAGAATTCTTCAGGGATACGTTAGTGCATCTAGGATTCATTGCAGTGGCAGGATGATTTATGTATCTGTGCTAATGGAGGACATGTTGAGCAATTTGTTTATGAGATATATTTTACTGTATTAGGTTATCTTATATTTCATAATGTACCATGCATTCTGTTTTTCTCATACTTCTAGTGTTTGTGTTATGGAATGGGACATAACATACTGTGATAATATTTTGCACAAAAACAAAATTACTTGTTCATCACACAGTGTTAGCGAGTTTTAGAAATGAGCTCTTAGCAAGGAAATAAAGTGTTTCTTAACCATGCTTGTATAACATATTTATATACTCTACTTTGTGAAAAATGTTTCACTCAGATTTTGATTTACTGTTACTTCCTGTTTACAATATGAAAATGGTATAACTGCGGAGATTTGTAGGTGTGGTAGTTCACATTGCTGCAGCAATCACAACTTGTAGGACTATACATGTATGGTTTACAAGATATTCAGGGTGGAAGGTTCTGCAGAAATGCAACAGCACTCAACTAGATAGCATGTATCCGCTGACAATGACCTTTATCACACATATATATTTAATTTGCAAGAAAACTATAAACTTAAGGCAAAGGGAGAAAGTATTCTTCATTCTTTCCTCTGCTGAAATAATCAAATAGAACGGTATAGGCCTACAGCTAATACTTATCGAGTAAAGCATGGTTAAAATTTAGGGATGAACTTTTTTCTGAGAAAAATACTCCGAATAAAAATGGTATTTGATTTTTTGGTGCTGAAATCTGGAAATGCTTGTTTTTATGCAGTTCAGAAACTCTTATCTTCTCATCTTCTGTCCAGAAATCTAAAATTAAAGATTTATAAGTCTATTATCCTGCCGGTTGTATTATATGGATGTGGGACATGGTCTATTCTTTCCGGGAAGAACATAATCTGAGAGTGTTCGAAAACAGGGTGCTTAGGAAAATATTTGGGGACCTGTACTCTTCACTGGATATAGTAAGGGTAATTAAATCAGGGAGGATGAAATGGGCTGGACATATTGAGTGCATGGGGGAGGAAAGATATATCTCAAAAGTATTGACTGGGAGACCCGAAGGGAAAAGACCACTTGGAAGACCTGGATTGGATGGAGTTAGCATAGAATAGGGCTGAATGGTGGACTCAGGTAAGTGCAGCAATGAACCTTCGGGTTCCATAAAATAGATAATATTCCTTTAGCTTGCTGAGGAATTATCTATTGCCATTGAGTAAGTAAGTATTTGGATTTTTTGTTTGTTTCTACCGAAGGAGTTATACTCCTTGCCTATGTCCTATTGTATTAACTTTATCTGTAATCCACCTTGTACTTTGGATTTTATGTTGATACCTGGATGAGTGTCCATTGTTCTTGTGTCTTCATGTCATGCTATCTTCATAACCTGTTTTGTTTATATTGTGTAGCAGTTGCATCTTACACAGAGTAACATGATGAATCTGACCTCTGTTTGTTTGTTTTTCTGTACTCCTGCTCCAGTCATTTTTGGAATAGCTTCTGAGAAGAGCAGTTTAAACGTATCACTGTGTTACTTACATTTAAACCTCATTTTCTTTAAAGTGGATATTTGCTGTTTGAATCATTAACCAAAATATGTCATTACAGTGCACGCCACTTATTGTGATCACTTCGGGACATAGCTAATCTGATAACATTAAATGATTGATAACGATAGCCGAAGGAATTAACTGAAGGATATTTATTCATATATAAGATAATACACTACAAAACAGAGTTAAAAATATTTATTCATAAAATAGAACATAACTGTAAAACATTGAACCAAGAAAGAAGAATAAAAACTTGCAGTGATATGTTTCGGTGTAAAAATTGTTTCAGCATTTCACATCCAAAGAAATATCTTATAAAAATATTTCTACCAAAACTACTGCAACACCACCAACTTGAAAGTTCATTAGCCACCCTACATATAAATTATAAATATTTTAACTTTATATCCCTGTTTGAACTTCCTTACTCCTAAATTCCACTGTGTTTCAGTCTATATTAAAGAGTGTTCAATGTCTTTATGTTGTGTGAAATTTACTTTTGTGGTCTGTTCATTAATTTTATTATGTCATTAAACATATTGAGTAAGTAAGACAACTACTGAATATACAGTAGAAGCCCAAAACTCCATGGTTTAAATTACCATGGATTTGAGTGTAATGGAGAGGAAAGTATGTTCTCCAGTAAAAAAATATTATAGTTTTTAAATAAAATATTTACTAAAAGGTGAGCTAAAACAATAAGTTTGCAAAGAATGGTTCTGCAGTACCAGGCGACTCCTTTAACAATTGAAGAGCGTTTTTTCAAATGCCGATATCTACATGGATGGCTCAGTGCCAGAGGTGACTAAGTGCCATCAAGAAAAGGGCTAATATTTGTGTGTATTGACCAGCAAAGATCGTATTTTATCTACGCCAAACATTACTAGCAGCCATTACTGTGTCTGTAACTGATACAGCAAGGCTGTTTGTCATGTTTGGCTTAGATAGAATACGATCTTTGCTGGTCAATACACACAAATATTAGCACTTTTCTTGATGGCACTTAGTCACCTCCGGCACTGAGCCATCCATGTAGATATCGGCTTTTGAAAAAACGCTCTTCAATTGGACACATCTTCATATTGTTTTCTTTGTGTCAGATCGTGTAGTTGATGCTGAAGTTTATTATTGTTGTCTGGATGTTATATGGACGAATAATAATACCTAGGTATATTTTAATACTGTTCAATATGGTATTTTATTAGTGCAAGAATGTTTCCCTTCACCTCCACAGTATCAATTTTTGTCACTTCTCCAGTCACATTTTGATAAACCGTGGTAAGGTTATAATATAGGATAAAACATTTCCTCCAACAACCACATCGTATCAAGCTTCTACTGTGATTTTTTTACATTTTGAAATCATAAATTTAACATTTAATTTACAATTTTGCATTTTGTAGGATTTACTCATCTGCTATGTAGCATTTCCCATTGCAAAAAATCACCATTCGTAATAACAATGTCGATAACTTAGTGGACACATTTGTTAAGTACAGTTTTGAGGTTAAATATGTTAAGTGCAAAATTCAGAAGCTCTGAAGCCTATTTCCACTATATACAAATATGACAAATGAAGAAACAGAAGCTTAATATATTTTCCGCAAGGACAACATTTTGTAAGTACTTTTCCTGGTTGCACATACTTGATAGTTAGGTTTTAAAATGGATTTACTAAAAATTATAGAATTGTACTTAACACATGTGCGGGCTAAACCATTGATGTATGTCAGTACCAATTGAAAGAGCACACTTCTTAAGTCATTTCTAACTATGTAATTTGATGTGATGCATTTTCTCTTTACAGAAATTGACTACAGCTTCAGGAACACATCAGCATTATCAATCATGTAAAGAAGGATTCATCATTCATCACTATGCTGGCATTGTTACTTACAATGTGGAGGGATTCTGTGATCGTAATCGAGATGTCTTGTTTCCTGATCTAGTGGAACTCATGCAAAGTAGTTCAAAGTAAGCAGTTGTGTCATCATGAGATTTTTTTTATGGTTATATTCTTCCTTTAGTACACAGCACTTTAAATGATCTAACTACCCTTATTAAATTTAACTGCGCTGATATCTACCCAGAACCGTAACTGTGTATATACCATTGGAGTATCAAACAGCAACATGGAGACACTCCCTGGTGAGAGATAAACTGTTCGCAGGGTCTCCTTCTAACACAACAGAAACACATAGAACAATTGACAAAAACAGTTGTGATAGTAAATTCCAGTCCAGCAATTGCTTTTGCAAATGGAGAATATCCCCCCCCCCCCAAAAAAAAAACACTCAGATTGGCCTGCCACAGGATTTATCCTTCTGAATGAGTCCATGGTGTTACTATCTTGGCCGCTACACTCAGCGATTAATTTTATAAAACACTGAAGGTGTAATATAGCATAAACAGAAAATCAAGTAATGAAGACATTATTCAGCCATCGAGTACAGGGAAAAGTTGCAAATAATTGGCTTAAAAGTTTTAAATAAATGAATTTGTTTTTCATTGTATACTGGCAATCCTATTAATTATAAATTTATATCTTATCATTAGCTTATGATTACATTATTGTTTTTTAATTTTATCATTCTTACTACCGGTACTTAAAATTTCTACAACTGTTACTAAATGTTACTAAAATATGGATCTTAAAAAGTTCATCTTGTACTTATAAAAGAAGAGACCAGGCAGTCTACATAAGGCAATGTTTCTTTGTTAATAATGTTAAGTGATAACATTATTTTGGTGCAACACAATTTGGACCCCACAAAGGTACTGTCTACCGATACAACTTTTACCATATTTCATTCCCTAGATCAGACGAGGACACTCTGTGACGTCAGTAGGTTGCTCTATGATGTCAGTGCACTTGACTCTGGCTTCATGCAGTAGACTTCTGTGAGATATTTGTGGCATGTAGGCACTAGTGAACAAAGGAAAAGAGAGGGGTTTTAGTACTGTGAGCAGCAAAGATATAGGCTCTAGACGCAACCACCTAGCTCTAGCATACTGTACTCATCCCCACTATCGTGCCTGACGTCACACAGAGTTACTTGCATCCACATCCTTTATAATCATCATCATTACCTTCCATTACCCTTGAAGTTTTTTATACATAAATTGTATAAAATGCAAATGATGAAATAGAAATGCAATGTTACTATAATTATGTTTGTTTGAATCAGAACAAACATCCAGTTAACCAAGCATCTGGATGCAGACCACTTGATAATTGCAAAACAGTTACAGAATCTCATTTTCAAAATATTAGCATGTTAAATCATTGAATCTTTAAAAGCAGTGATAACTTTGTTCTTAAGGCCTCTTCAATTTGGATGAAACTCATATGAAAATGGGTGAAGTTTTCAATTTTGTTATCTTACTGTTTAGTGTGAAGCTTCGTCATTTTCTACTATAATTGTTTTGTGTGTGTTTTCAGTACATTTCTTCATAGTTTATTTCCTGATCAAATAAACTCAAATAGCAAATCTCGTCCTACCACAGCTGGCACTAAGATCAGAACTCAAGCTAACCAGTTGGTAGAAGAGCTCATGAAATGCACTCCTCACTACATCAGGTAATCTTCTAAGAATATATTTGTGTATATATTTAAGCTACATATCTACTAACCTGCTATAGTCTGTCAAATCAGTATATAGCCCTACCGTGAATATAATTATGTATATCGATTGTCTCCAAAGTTACCTTAATCGCCTTGTAATTACAATTTAACAAATTTTATTTAACGTTTATTCTCAAAAATAATTTTGATACCTCATGCTTTCTTTGGAGACAAAGTTTTGAATTGCATTGTCTTTGCTCTTGAATTCCATTGTCTTTTGAACTGACAAAGAGGTAATGAATGAGATGTAATTTTTTCTACTATTGATACTATTTCTATCGGTGTGTATATTGGCTATCCTGTTAATTTGTCTTAAGCCTCTTGTACATTTTATTAATGTTATTTTTCTATTGATATGTGAATTGAAGTGAAATATTGATTATTCTGTAAACAATAGAATGTCAAAAAAACAAAAAATGTGCCATTGCCTGTAGTAGTTCACAATTTGTTAAAATTATTGAACAATAACTTTCATATGATACTTCAGTATCTAAAGAGGTACTGTAAAATATGATCAGATGTTTCTGTTGATTTTAAATAAAAATGTGTCCTTTTATCCTATTAATTATTTAATTTTTGTATTATAAACTTAAACTGTTAAATGCTGTTAAAAGCAGAGCATTCTTTCAAAGCTTTCCATTCCTGTAAAAAAATTACTTCTATAAAATTCTTTAAGTGTCCCTGGATTGATAAAAAAATTCTGGTAAATTTATGTCAATGTATCTTTTCTTTTGAACCCTCTCTTTTCACCAAGTTACAGCAGTCTTCCCATTTTGTTATCTTATACAGAATACTACCAATTTTCCATTCATAAAATGTGTAAAGTATTTGAAGCCTAAAATACAGTAACAGTTAAGGTAATACTTACTCCAGTTACAATTTGACACTACTAAAGAAACTTTCTTATCACTCATTCACCTGGTTCGATGTTATTCTTATGGATTCTTAATCTTCCTATGAACTTTCCTTCATCCTGACGGCCAAAAACCAGCTACTGCTTACTGCAAATAAATTTTATCAAAATCACTATAACACAAATATTTTAGTGCTTGTAACTTGGAATCAATAAATTCTGGTTATAAATATTTTCTTTTCCATATTTCTAATCTGTTTTGTCATATATTTATTTAACTACTTTTTAAACATTTTCAGATGCATTAAACCAAATGAAACCAAAAGGCCCAGAGATTGGGAAGAATTAAGAGTCAAACATCAAGTAGAATATTTAGGTTTAAAAGAAAACATTAGGGTTCGCAGAGCAGGATTTGCATACAGAAGACCATTCTGCAAATTTCTTCACAGGTATGTAGAGTGTACATTATCATAGCTTACATAACAAGTACCTTTGAAATTACTGGTAAATGGCCTAGAGACAGTATATTATATCCAATAGTATGAGCTCAATTTATAATTACTATTTCATAAACAAAATGCAAATTTGTAAAACTGACATCCTATACAGAACATATAAGTAGTCTTATTTATTGAATACATTATCTTCAAGAGCACTCTCTACTTCATTAAATTGACTACTTACTAGTTAGCCGGCTTTTCCACCCATCGTCAGACTATGTCCCACTGCTGAACTTCATTGTGTCTTCCCATTCTAAGTGAATTTAAGTCTTATTTATATTAAATTTATTACAACAGCATAGTTTCCTTTATTTAAATGAGCTTTCAACAATTTATGTAAGGTTGAATGACGTGATTGATAAAAATGAAGATGTGATAACAGCTCGGTGATAATGGGATTGTGCTTGTTATTGAAAATGGATCACCATGATAGACTAATTACTAACAAATTCTTGCATGTTATTAGTCCAGATAAGGGAGACTCTTATCCAATCACAGGATATCATACCCCATTTAATTTGGCATCATTAGTATAAGATAGAAATCACGTCTGCAGATGTCAGCTGTCACCAGAAACTGTGAAACACGTCTTATTTGACTGTCCATTATTCAAAAGAAGGAGGTTTAATCTTAAATTGCATGCTTCTCAGTGTGAGAAAACATTTTCCAACTCTTGTCTCCATTTATTTTTCAAAGTCTGCTGTTTTAGAGAATTTATCAGTTTTGTAACGTACATTCATGATCAACTATAGTTATTTACTTATTAAGTGCCAGTATGGTACTTTATGAGATTGTGTGGGGGACGAAAAATGTCTGTCCGTCTGTCCGTCCGTCCGTGTGTCTGTACGCGCTCTAACTCAAATACGCTTTATCGAATTTTGATGAAACTTGGTATACGCGTTTATAATGTCAATGGGAAGAACCCTATTGAAATTGGACCAAATCGGTTCACCGGTACCGGAGTAAAACCCAATTTAGTGCCTATTTTAAAGGTGCCATAACTCGCAAATGCTTTATCGGATTTTCATAAAACTTGGAATACCTATTTATAATGTCCATGGGAAGACGTCTGTTGATATTGGACCAAATCGGTTGGCCGGTACCGGAATGATACCCAATTTAGTGCCTTTTTATGGTATCACATAAGAAAAGGCGCGGTAACTCAAATACGCTTTATCGGATTTTCATGAAACTTCGTATACTCATTTATAACGATAATAGCAATACGCCTATTGAATTTGGACCTAATCGGTTGAGCAGTACCGAAATAAAGAGTAATTAACAGTCACATTTAGAATAATATTTTGTTCAATTCGAAGCATTTTGATTGACTCGCGGCCAACCAATCAGTGCGCTCGTATAAAGCCTCTTTCAGTTGCCATGGGCAGTTGACATCTACATGAAAAACAAATTTTCTCATATGTTCGATTATAGATGAAATGCTGTTGTATAATGAGTAATGACTAATTATTTTGCTAAAATTGATTACAATTAAATTAAAGCATTGAATTTTACTTCAGCCTATGTCAGATTAATAATTCCTGACCTCTTAATAAATAAAAACATTAAGTTCTGAGAATCTGCATACGTTGGTATTACGTTTGCTTCAGCTAGAGACATATCAGCACTTATTACACGGATATCTAGAATATTATTTTACCTATGAATGAAATAATACAATAATGTAACATAAGGAAACTAGCAGGCTTGAAACATAGCCTAATTTCGAAATACGGTGATTTTTCTTTTCTGTGAGCTACGACGAGGTAGTATTCTCTGGTATTGGACACTGAATATTTGCAGTGTGGTTTGGTCTTGGGGTAAGATGCTTGTCTAGTATTCAAGAGATATCACGTTCGAGTCCACCCTAAAGCATATTTTTTTTTTATTATCAATTGTGTTAAATTGAGCCTATTCCATTCTTATGTTCTATTTTGTCAATGTGCTTAAATAAGTATTACATTTTTCTTTAAAAAAAACTGGAAATTCATTGTCTTTCATTGACCTACAACATAATCCTAAAGAATGATAACATAAGCCTATAAATGTTATTTCACGAACAGAAACTAGCTTTTAAGTTATTGCGTTGCGTTAAAATTGCATAAGCCTATACTCAGAACAAAACTGCATACCGCTAGGTGGAACTATCCTCTTCTTATTGGCTTACTGTACTATTTCATTGTCAATGCATTTTGTAAAATGTTTACATATTTTAAGAATTAGTATATCAGTGTATACCAATATGAATTAAGGTTAAGAATCAAACTTTAGACCTTTGTTCTTCCGTAAGCCCTGCTTAATGAATCGATCTGGAGTTTAACTCGGAGATCTATTAAAAATATATATATATTTTTTCTGTATATCATAACTGCAATTATAACTGATTAAAAAAGCATACTGGCACTTTGTTATATCAGTTTACCTGATTTTATTTAATATTTGAATTTATATAATTATGAAGATTAGTTTGTAAACTACAACCCTAACATGCCTCTGTGGCGAAATAGGGTTTCCATCCCTGGAAATTAAATAATAATAATAATAGCATAAGTAATAATAGTATAATTATTAAATAATAATAATAATAATAATAGTATAAGTAAGCCCACATTGACTCATCCATCATATCCTAATGAAGGTCACAGAGCTAAGATTGGCCGAAAGCTCGAGTTTTATAATTCTGACACAGCTGGTAAACCCAGTGTAGCTGTCATTACAAACCAGCACCATGAGAACTTTAAGTTCTACAGCTATAAGTTAGTTAAGGGCAGTAGTGAATTCTTCAATACGCTGTGTATACCTGGAGTATACTAAATTTGAAAGGTTCAAAACATACTCATGAAATGTTAATCCTGCAAAAATATTATTGAATTCTAACTATCTACCCAACAAATATGAAAAAGCACTAGTTTCACTAACTTGTTGGCCCATTTCTTCACTATCTTGTGTTTGTGGTGCTGGAATACATTTAGTTTGGTGTTCTAAAGTAGGTATGCATGCTCAGGTAGGCACTGCTTGGAAATGCAGTAGTCCCTCTCTCTACATTTATCACTTGCGTGGCAAGGGGAGGATACAGCTGTGAGTCGGTAAAGGTACCACAGAATATTGCGATCAACATTCATTTCGATATAGTGATAATGCTTGTTTCTTTATATATTTTTTAAAATGAAAATTGCAAATGATAATATGTTGTAAATGATACAGAAACTAGTAATTCTTCTGATTGCATTATAATTCATTTATTATTAAGGTTGGAAATTCGGAGTATTAGATCTTCAGAAAAACTTAAAATAAAATAAAAAATGCAAGCCCACTCTGGAACATACCAAGTTTGATAGCAAAATGTCAAGATAAGAAACAAGTGTGTAATACACATTCCTATAGCAGTTATTATTCCAGACTCAGTGTCCTAAATTTTATAAACTCTTTTGCTGTCTTTGTTCTTTTTGTAATAGTATTAAATACTGCATTCCTAGATCTGAACAAGGATTAGATATTGTAGCTTCCGTTGCTAGTTCTTTGGGCAAACATAAAAAAAATAAAAAATAAAACACACATTTTATGGTTTCACTCTATGCAAATGTGCTTGGAACTAATCGCTCAGGAATCTTTGCAGAAGCTGTATACCTAAAATAGAGTCTCATTTTATTCTGACTGACTGTGAGCAGTGAAACTCGGCCTGCTTAAAAACATAAATATTTTTAAGGTTCAATCAGCAAAAAGGAAGAAAAATTAAGACAAACAGGACAAAATCCATCATTAATTCATGATGAATGAGGGTTAATTATCTCAAAATCCAGATTGTTCATGTGCTGGATACATGGTCAATCTGTTTAGCACAGAGCAAATTGAGGATGTGCAGAATTACTAAGAATAGTAGATTGTTAGAGGTCTGTGGGGGGGGGGGGGAAGTGTAAGATACATTCCCCTCCACCATTCAAAAGAACGTTGAAAGTATTTTATCATTTCAACATGGGAAAAGCCTCAATTTCGAGACTGTAATATATTTCACCTTTGCAGAAAGTGGAATTCTTTGTGGTTAGCTTTATCGTCTTGTCTTTCCCTTACAGGTATGCTATTCTTACCAAGGAAACATGGCCAAAATGGCGAGGAGATGAGAAACAAGGGATTGAGTGGATTATGAAAAGTGTAAATATGGAGAGGACTCAATACCAACTTGGCAAAACCAAGGTCTTTGTAAAAGCACCTGAATCTGTAAGTATCTTTCAAAATGATTTTAATGCATTCACATGTTCAAAACAATATCAGATGAACTCCTGTTGGATTTTGTTCCAACATAAATATCAAGTAACTGAGCAATGGCTATTTATATTCAACTAGACCTATTTAATCAGAGTGTTTGATTTGTGAATATATAGAATTCAGTCAATTTTTTAATGATCTTTTCTCCTTTGCATGGTGTAATGCATTGTATTGGCGGATATCACAGTGTATTTAATTAAAAGGGAAGCTGAAGAATGCTGCATAAGATCCCTTTTATTTGTGATTTAAATCTGTTATAATCTGTTATATTCTTTTTTTCTTGTGGTAATTCATTGTATGTTTTGATTAAATAATAGTATTTTAATCCATTTGTCCCATAAGTTATAGTTGAAGAATGTGTGAGGTATATGTTCTGTTTTTGCCTTGTTTCATTGTTATGGATGTCTTTGTTATATTCTATTGAAAAATTGCTTTGGATGTTACCATGTAAGTTATTACTCATTCCATATAGGTAATGGCATTGGCTTTAACTAAAGTGTCAAACAACAGGATTTTTTATTGTTCATAAAGGTTAAAAATATTCATTAATTTTAGATTGTGTTAGAACAATTTTATTTTACTTGGATAAATACGAAAGTATTGAACTGAAAACTGTTTCGAGATTATCCAACAAAAGTATCTCCGCTAAGACTTCGGAAAAGCGAAAAAGAAGATTTAATCAATAGGAAATCCAGACTACTTTTCTAGTACTAAAAATGTTTCACAGTTATTTTAGATATTACTTACAAAAGTGGTGATTTCACTCTACCAGGTGAATACTGGTTCGGAGAGACAACCCTCTTAAGACCGAAGACTGCACATAGAGAAAATATATATAATTCTACTAATACTGAAGCAACAGTGCTGACTGTAAATGTGGAGAAAATGAACAATCAGTTAACCACATTCTGTTTTCTTGTCCCATATACACATACAAAAGATTTAAACTCGTATCTTATTTGCACCAACCGAACATCCAATACACCATGCCCCCTATAACACACTCTCTAATAAGGCAGGATATAAATATTTCTCGTCTTTTGAAAATAGTATGTACTCAAAACTATGAGTTACTTTGTTTGTTAATGTGTGTTTCTCTCTTGTGAATGTTTATTTCATCGTTAATTTTTTTGCCTCCCTTTTATTAATGCTTATTTCTTTTTGTTTCTTAATGACTTTTCTTTGCAGCTTGTATTCAGATTAGAATTCTAGACACATATTGTAAATATTTGAAAGTGTATTATATCTCTAACCGTAATATACCTTTGAGTGAAGTGGGGTTTAATCCAATTTTGGATATTCAATAAATATATTTTGTTTTCGAGGCTACCATTTAAGAATTTTAAGTTTACAAAGCATAACATGATCTATGTTTGCTATGCAAGTTGTACTGATAGTATATTTTAACTTAAATTTAAAAAAATTATATTAAGTATTTTATAAAAGTATAAAAAGGCAGTAGTCAGGTATTGTTTCAATAATTATATTTTTTAATAGCTTTTTCATTAAAATTCCAGCTTTTTATGTTGGAAGACCAAAGAGACAGGAAGTTCAATTACTATGCAAGAGTAATTCAAAAGGCCTTCATTAAGTACTTTGCCCGTAGACAACATGAGCGGCAAAAGGAGGAAGCTGCAAGTGAGTTGTAAATGCAATATACATCTTGGAGCAATAATTTAATGCAATTTAAATCCCCTTGGAACTCTTGAGAAGTTGGGCATATTAAAGAAAGTCCTGATACATTACTATGTCACTGCTCTACCAACTGAGCTAGCCAGTGTTTGCTTCACAGTGCCAGATGGAACCTCTCTCCTGTGACTGATTACCCTTAATGGTCTACCTCACTGAAAGTCAAGTTATGTCATATGCAGTACTGTGATATACCTTGTCTTTCAGTGAGATAGACCATAGAAGAGAGGTTTCATCTGGTGCTGTGAAGTGAACTCTGGCTAGCTCTGTTGGTAGAGCAGTGGCACGGATAGCCAAAGGTCCTGGGTTCGAATCCCAGTGTCAGAGGAATTTTTCTTCTGTAATATTCTCATGTAATGTCCAACAGAGACAATAATCTGTGGTTCATGAATGCATATGCATATATCTTTCTTGAATGTTATTGTACAATAACAGTGGAAGCCCGGTCACAAAAATTACTAATTAGTGTGCCTCACAGTACTGTATATGACATAACTGTCTGTCAGTGAGGTAGTCCATTAAGGGCAATCAGTCATAGGAGAGAGGTTCCATCTGGCGCTGTGAAGTGAATTCTGGGTTAGCTCGGTTGGTAGAGCATTGGCACGAATAACAAAAGGTCCTGGATTCGAATCCCAGTGTCAGTGGAATTTTTCTCCTATAATATTCTCATGTAATGTCCAACAGAGACAATAATCTGTGGTTCATGAATGTATATATCCAGTCCGATACATTATATATGGTAAACCAAGTTAAGATTGTAGTTAAGATTGTAGTAACCATGAGATTGTAGTACTTAACTATTTTATTTACCCTTATTGCTAGATTTGATGTTCGGCAAAAAGGAGAGGAGGAGGTACTCAATTAACCGTAACTTTGCTGGTGATTATATTGGACTTGATGCAAGGCCTCAACTCCAAAATCTTGTTGGTCGACGGGAGAAAGTTGCTTTTGCTGAAGTTGTGAAGAAGTATGATAGAAGATTTAAAGTAAGTGGTACTTAGAATTGTTAAATATTTAAAGAGTTGTCCAGATCAGTTTCTTATACCAGATACTGTTTTCTTTAGCAAGTTCTTCCACACTATTAGTTTTATGATTTTATGAAGACCATTAAAAAGGAATTATATTATTTGAAACACAAAATATCCCACTATCTAGTCAGTTAATTCACCCCTTTTGGAAACTTGGTGTAATATTCTTGAGATAGTGTTGCATAGATTCTGATTATTTACGTGTATATCCTTTCCATATTCTTGACTTCATCATTTATTCAGAATTATTTCTGGAAAGATTAAATAATTTAGAGAAGTACTGAATTTTTCTTTTAAATTTTCTCCTTTAATAGCATTTATTTCCTAATTTATTTAGGTCGCTCGAAGAGATTTGATTCTGACATCAAAAGCCATATTTCTGGTTGGTAGAGAAGCAGTGAAGAAAGGTCCTGAGAAAGGGAAACATGTTGAAGTTATCAAAAGAAAGCTGGACTTCGAAAGCATTAGTCATGTATCCCTTAGCACACTTCAGGTAAGATTTTCATTTTTGTGTGTATTATTTCCTAGTCAAGAATTGACAAGACTTACAGTGCAGTCAGTGGCGGCACCAGAATTTTTTCTACAGGTGGGCCAGAAGTAAGTAAAGATAAGTCATGAGTGTATGAATTTGTAATCAAATTTGTCTCTAAATTAAATTATTAAATTAAATTAAATTAAATTTGTGTCACCCTAAAGTATGTTAGATATTTTATATTGTAATATGGCCAGATAAACAGTTCTTGTAAAGATCTCCAACATGGCTAGGATTAAATTTCTTTCTAAGCAACTATTCCCTCCTCCTTCAAATTTTTAAACGTGAAGCACTACTGGAACTGGATGGCAGCACCAGTGCTAGCCCATTCTTGTTAAAAAATGTCAGGTAGTTCTGTTGCGGTAACTTTTGTTAAATACACATCACACATGTTTTAAAAACAAGAATTGGCTTAAAGAAAGTTCATTTTCATTTTTTTTTGTCTAATCTTTTATCATCAACTTTTATGGAGTGAGGGTGGGCCACCATTTTTTTGGGTGGACCAGAGCCCTGTATAGTTTCCTCGCCATCCTCGTCCCCAGCAGTGTGGTCTGTGAAGTGTTTCTTTAATGCAAAAAGGACACATTCGTTAATAGTCGCCTGTTGAAATGTTGTCATATGTCAGCCGGAAGCGAGATGCAAAGAAATGCAGAAAATTTATATTATATTATTATTGTTATTGGATTGACTTGGCAACAGAGCCTGCCACCTGCTTGGATTTGAAAGTGCAAACTACCATTTACCCTCAATAAATAATACTATAATCCAGCAGATTGCAAAAAGAAATGGTGACGTTTGACTTGCCGAATGGGGATGAGGAAAACAAGAGAATGATAATTTAGGAACATAAGATTTCATACACTAGATAGTTGTTGATATTGAAATAATACTCCCTATTTCTTATTAGGTACACCCTATTTCTATATAATAACACAGTACATAAAATTACAAATTGCTGAAATGAGAAATTTAACATTTGACATTTCCCTTCAAAAGAAAAGCATGATTTCCTGTGTTCTGTACATAATTGTGTTTGTTTTTTTAGGATGATTTCCTGATTCTCCACATGAAGGAAGACTATGATAGTTTCTTGGAAGTGGTGTTCAAGACAGAATTCCTGTTGCTACTAAATAAGAAATACCAGATGCACTTAGGTCGTGATCTCACTGTTAAGTTTTCTAACAAGTAAGTGCAATTTTCATCGTATTAGTAAGGAGATCATCCCTAATATTTTTACTGTTGCTATCCAAGGAGTAATAAACAACGTAATATTATTTTCAAGACCAACAAAGAAGAACAGTCTTAGTTACGAATGCCTGAACCTAAAAATGAAATGTAAGGATCACCATAAAAACAAATTGTCTGAGAGCACTTCTTGTGAAAAGAGAGACCATTGTAAAACAGAAAGAAGTGTGAAAAATATAATTAGCATATGATAAAACTGAGATATCTTAAAGAAAAATTAACATAGTGCCCTTTAGTTCTAGGGTACAGGTATAGAACTCTTCCAACAGATTTCAAGGTGAAATTGTGAAATATCTTATTATTGTTCTACTTCATTTTGCCTTTAAAGACTGTAGTGATGACTAAAACATAACATGTTTCAGCCTTGAGTTCAAAGTAAAGAAGGAAGGATGGGGAGGTGGTGGAACTCGACAAGTCAAGTTTGTATCTTCTGGAACAAGTGTTCCTGCTGATCTCGCATTTCTCAAAGCTTCTGGGAAAACGCTTACAGTTACCATTGGTCCTGGTTTGCCAAGCAATTCAAGTGAGTTTCATAATATTTGTTATAATATTTTGTATATTCCATTTTATACAGATTTTAATAATGAATACAAACTTTCACGCTGTACAGGTTTCAATAAATAACAAAATATTTCACCCTCTACAGAGAAGAACAAGTAATTTGAGCCAGGGAACCCAGGGTCACCAATGTAAAATTTTACAGATATGAGACAAAAAAGGAATTTTATTATAATGACCATGACTGGTGATTAAAGAACAATTATTTGCTACTACACCATTTCAACCTCAATTTCGGAAAAAGTAATTACAATTTCGGAAAAAGTAATTTCAATTTCGGAAAAAGTAAATTCAATTTCGGAAAAAGTAATTTCAATTTCGGAAAAAGTAACTTCAATTTCGGAAATACGAGGGCTATTTTTTTTTAACATTATGGGGCATAAAATGAAAACCACAGTAAAAATCAAAACTGTTTTATTTGGAACATTTAGGTACACCTTCTAGCTACTTCTCTACCTTGTCGCGCTCCGATTGAGACATTTTTTGAAGCGTGATGCAACTTTCAAGTACCCTCTTCAATAGGCTGGCGGCAAGCTTCTATGAAAAGGGTACTTGAAAGTTGCATTTGGTTATTAATAACAGAGCTGCAGTTCTACTTTTTCCCTTTTTGTGTTGTGAGAATCTACTGAGAATCTACAGAGGAATTGGACCACTTAGGTTCCTCAGCAGTTGAAATGTCTCAGCGCCTCCATATTAAGCAGAATTTCCTAATTTGACTTCTGCCCATAAAAATTGTCATCTAAAGAGTATAAAATACATCTTTTATTGTGTGTGTGTTTGCTGTTTTCAAGTATTTTGGGATTTCTTAAGTTAAACAATGTAGAATATAGTTTTATTTGTTCTAATTCCAGAACCAATTCTCAGGCGCACCACCATAGGAGGCAACCAAAGTAGGATACAGACAAGTAGGTCACCAGCTCAACAGGGCAATTTGAAGCCGCAGATTAAACCACGGCCATCTGGAGTGTCTCCTTCAAGACCAGCTCCACGTGCACCACAGGGATCCATGCGAGCAAATATCAGGCCACCCCCACCACCAAGTGAACCTGCTCCACCAAATCAGCCCACTGTGCGTCCCGGTTTTAGGCTTCCTCCACTAGGTAGGTGTTAACTTGTGCATTTTATTTTCTGTTTACTGATAATTATGTAAATTACGTATATGTAAATTACTTATCTCAATCACTCCCCTGATTTATACTTTCAAGGTAATAAGCAATATTCTTAAAATAGATGAAGGAATGAATTCAGGGCAAGGATAATATTTATGCACAAAATTCACCAAGGGTGTGGTAACTTTGGCGATGAAATCTTAGTACTGCAATACAGGACTTGTCTTTAATGAAAATTGCATTGCAGGCCAGTATTGCTTATTTTTGCAAGAAGTTGACCTAAGAACTAGGGGCTGGCTTGTAAGAATAAGAAATGAAGAATGTGATAAATAAAATAATGAGGGTTGCAGGTAGGGCATACTTACTAAAGAGATGCATTTTTCAGAGTTAAAAAAAAATGCATATTTGTACAGAGTGATTACTATATTTGAAAGTGTGTGTATATCAATTTTTCGTGTCTTTATTTGAGATGAAAAATGAAATCTTCCTGTCAGTATTATTGTTATCAATTTTTGAATGGAGTAATTTGTGGAGAAATATTAATACTTGACTATTTCTTCAAAATTTTAAAGTTTTAAGATTGTATACTTCTAGAAGCATTTTGTTGATTGATCGATTTTATGGTTATTTAAGGATGGGGATGTTCTGTAACTTAGGCCTGTGACCATCGCCAGTGTGCTGGAATTTTGTCCTGAAGGAGTTTTTTTATGTGCCAGTAAATCTACAGATATAGGCCTGTCACATTTATGCACACACAAATGCCATCGACCTGAACTGGAATCAAACCTGGAAACTTGGGGATGGAAAGTGAGCACAATATTGATTGTGCTGCTCAGGCCAACTAAAAGCATTTGGTGATTCAAGTACTTAGAGTAAAAGCCAGATATTCTGAATGTTAAAAAATGTATTAAACTTGATTGTGCTTCTTCCATTGATTCAGAGAATTTAAGAGTTATTAGATTCCAAAACTGAAAATTATTCAAGATTTTGTCTGACCGGTAAATTAGAAAGTCTAATTAATGTGGGTTCACTAATTTTAC